>JASPKZ010007717.1:0-358301 GCA_030220185.1 Diploptera punctata | reverse complement strand
TGGTTATAGCCTTGGAAAAAAAATTACTCGATTTTCAAAATTGTGATTTTAACCGGATTTTTTGCATTATAAATCTCTGACTAGCCCTCTAGATTGTATTTTTGCAGTTTTCGATATTTTTGAAATAATGTAATTTTTGAGAAAAAATCCAAGGTTATAGCCTTGGAAAAAAATTACTCGATTTTCAAAATTGTGATTTTAACCGGATTTTTTGCATTATAAATCTCTGACTAGCCCTCTAGATTGTATTGTATTTTGAAACCTTTTTCGGGGATATTTTTGAAATTATGTAATTTTTGAGAAAAAATCCAAGGTTATAGCCTTGGAAAAAAAATAACTCCATTTTCAAAATTTTGATTTTATCCGGATTTTTTGCATTATAAATCTCTGACTAGCCCTCTAGATTGTATTTTTGCAGTTTTCGATATTTTTGAAATTATGTAAATTTTGGGAAAAAATCCAAGGTTATAGCCTTGGAAAAAAATTACTCGATTTTCAAAATTGTGATTTTAACCGTGATTTTTTGCATTATGAAACTCTGACTAGCCCTCTAGTTTGTATTTTTGCAGTTTTCGATATTTTTGAAATTATGTAATTTTTGAGAAAAAATCCAAGGTTATATATAGCCTTGGAAAAAAATTACTCGATTTTCAAAATTGTGATTTTAACCGGATTTTTTGCATTATAAATCTCTGACTAGCCCTCTAGATTGTATTTTTGAAGTTTTCGATATTTTTGAAATTATGTAATTTTTGAGAAAATAATCCAAGGTTATAGCCTTGGAAAAAAATAACTCCATTTTCAAAATTTTGATTTTATCCGGATTTTTTGCATTATAAATCTCTGACTAGCCCTCTAGATTGTATTTTTGCAGTTTTCGATATTTTTGAAATTATGTAAATTTTGGGAAAAAATCCAAGGTTATAGCCTTGGAAAAAAATTACTCGATTTTCAAAATTGTGATTTTAACCGGATTTTTTGCATTATGAATCTCTGACTAGCCCTCTAGTTTGTATTTTTGCAGTTTTCGATATTTTTGAAATTATGTAATTTTTGAGAAAAAATCCAAGGTTATATATAGCCTTGGAAAAAAATTACTCGATTTTCAAAATTGTGATTTTAACCGGATTTTTTGCATTATAAATTTCTGACTAGCCCTCTAGATTGTATTTTTGCAGTTTTCGATATTTTTGAAATTATGTAATTTTTGAGAAAAAATCCAAGGTTATAGCCTTGGAAAAAAATTACTCGATTTTCAAAATTGTGATTTTAACCGGATTTTTTGCATTATAAATCTCTGACTAGCCCTCTAGATTGTATTTTTGCAGTTTTCGATATTTTTGAAATTATGTAATTTTTGAGAAAAAATCCAAGGAAATCCTTGGAAAAAAATTACTCGATTTTCAAAATTGTGATTTTAACCGGATTTTTTGCATTATAAATCTCTGACTAGCCCTCTAGATTGTATTTTTGCAGTTTTCGATATTTTTGAAATCATGTAATTTTTTAGAAAAAATCCAAGGTTATAGCCTTGGAAAAAAATTACTCGATTTTCAAAATTGTGATTTTAACCGGATTTTTTGCATTATAAATCTCTGACTAGCCCTCTAGATTGTATTTTTGCAGTTTTCGATATTTTTGAAATTATGTAATTTTTGAGAAAAAATCCAAGGTTATAGCCTTGGAAAAAAATTACTCGATTTTCAAAATTGTGATTTTAACCGGATTTTTTGCATTATAAATCTCTGACTAGCCCTCTAGATTGTATTTTTGCAGTTTTCGATATTTTTGAAATTATGTAATTTTTGAGAAAAAATCCAAGGTTATAGCCTTGGAAAAAAATTACTCGATTTTCAAAATTGTGATTTTAACCGGATTTTTTGCATTATAAAAATCTGACTAGCCCTCTAGATTGTATTTTTGCAGTTTTCGATATTTTTGAAATTATGTAATTTTTGAGAAAAAATCCAAGGTTATAGCCTTGGAAAAAAATTACTCGATTTTCAAAATTGTGATTTTAACCGGATTGTTTGCATTATAAATCTCTGAGTAGCCCTCTAGATTGTATTTTTGCAGTTTTCAATATTTTTGAAATTATGTAATTTTTTAGAAAAAATCCAAGGAAAAAAATTACTCGATTTTCAAAATTGTGATTTTAACAGGATTTTTTGCATTATAAATAATGCAAAAAAACCGGTTAAAATAAAAAAAATTAAAATCGAGTTATTATTTCCAAGGCTATAACCTTGGATTTTTCTAAAAAATTACGTAATTTCAAAAATGTCGAAAACTGCAAAAATACAATCTAGAGGGCTAGTCAGAGATTTATAATGCAAAAAATCCGGTTAAAATAAAAAAAATTGAAAATCGAGTTATTATTTCCTAGGCTATAACCTTGGATTTTTTCTCAAAAATTACACAATTTCAAAAATGTCGAAAACTGCAAAAATACAAACTAGAGGGCTAGTCAGAGATTTATAATGCAAAAAATCCGGTTAAAATACAAAAAATTGAAAATCGAGTTATTATTTCCAAGGCTATAACCTTGGATTTGTCTAAAAAATTACATAATTTCAAAAATGTCGAAAACTGTAAAAATACAATCTAGAGGGCTAGTCAGAGATTTATAATGCAAAAAATCCGGTTAAAATAAAAAAAATTGAAAATCGAGTTATTATTTCCAAGGCTACAACCTTGGATTTTTTCTCAAAAATTACACAATTTCAAAAATGTCCAAAACTGCAAAAATACAATCTAGAGGGCTAGTCAGAGATTTATAATGCAAAAAGTCCGGTTAAAATAAAGAAAATTGAAAATCGAGTTATTATTTCCAAGGCTATAACCTTGGATTTGTTCTCAAAAATTACACAATTTCAAAAATATCGAAGACTGCAAAAATACAATCTAGAGGGCTAGTCAGAGATTTATAATGCAAAAAATCGGGTTAAATTAAAAAAAAATTGAAAATCGAGTTATTATTTCCAAGGCTATAACCTTGAACTTTTTTTAAAAATTAGATAAATTAAAAAATGTCGAAAACCGCATAAATACAATCTAGAGGACTAGTCAGAGATTAATAATGCAAAAAATCCGGTTAAAATAAAAATATTTGAAAATCGAGTTATTATTTCCAAGGCTACAACCTTGGATTTTTTCTCAAAAATTACACAATTTCAAAAATGTCCAAAACTGCAAAAATACAATCTAGAGGGCTAGTGAGAGATTTATAATGCAAAAAATCCGGTTAAAATAAAAAAAATTGAAAATCGAGTTATTATTTCCTAGGCTATAACCTTGGATTTTTTCTCAAAAATTACATAATTTCAAAAATGTCGAAAACTGCAAAAATACAATCTAGAGATCTAGTCAGAGATTTATAATGCAAAAAATCCGGTTAAAATAAGAATATATAAAAATCGAGTTATTATTTCCAAGGCTATAACCTTGGATTTTTTCTCAAAAATTACATAATTTCAAAAATGTCCAAAACTGCAAAAAAACAAATTAGAGGGCTAGTCAGAGATTTATAATTCAAAAAATCCCGTTAAAATAAAAAAAATTCAAAATCGAGTTATTATTTCCAAGGCTAAAACCTTGGATTTTTTCTCAAAATATACACAATTTCAATAATGTCGAAAACTGCAAAAATACAATCTAGAGGGCTAGTCAGAGATTTGTAATGGAAAAAATCCGGTTAAAATAACAAAAAATTGAAAATCGAGTTATTATTTCCAAGGATTTTTCTCGAAAATTACATAAATTCAAAAATGTCGAAAACTGCAAAAATACAAACTAGAGGGCTAGTCAGAGATTTATAATGCAAAAAATCCGGTTAAAATACAAAAAATTGAAAATCGAGTTATTATTTCCAAGGCTATAACCTTGGATTTTTCTCAAAAATTACATAATTTCAAAAATGTCGAAAACTGCAAAAATACAATCTAGAGGGCTAGTCAGAGATTTATAATGCAAAAAATCCGGTTAAAATAAAAAAAAATTGAAAATCGAGTTATTATTTCCAAGGCTATAACCTTGGATTTTTCTAAAAAATTACATAATTTCAAAAATGTCGAAAACTGCAAAAATACAATCTAGAGGGCTAGTCAGAGATTTATAATGCAAAAAGTCCGGTTAAAATAAAAAAAATTGAAAATCGAGTTATTATTTCCAAGGCTATAACCTTGGATTTTTTTAAAAATTAGATAAATTAAAAAATGTCGAAAACCGCATAAATACAATCTAGAGGACTAGTCAGAGATTTATAATGCAAAAAATCCGGTTAAAATAAAAATATTTGAAAATCGAGTTATTATTTCCAAGGCTATAACCTTGGATTTTTTCTCAAAAATTACACAATTTCAAAAATGTCCAAAACTGCAAAAGTACAATCTAGAGGGCTAGTCAGAGATTTATAATGCAAAAAATCCGGTTAAAATACAAAAAATTGAAAATCGAGTTATTATTTCCAAGGATTTTCAATTTTTTTTTATTTTAACCGGATTTTTTGCATTATAAATCTCTGACTAGCCCTCTAGATTGTATTTTTGCAGTTTTCGACATTTTGGAAATTGTGTAATTTTTGAGAAAAAATCCAAGGTTATAGCCTTGGAAATAATAACTCGATTTTCAATTTTTTTTTATTTTAACCGGATTTTTTGCATTATAAATCTCTGACTAGCCCTCTAGATTGTATTTTTGCAGTTTTCGACATTTTTGAAATTGTGTAATTTTTGAGAAAAAATCCAAGGTTATAGCCTTGGAAATAATAAGTCGATTTTCATTTTTTTATTTTAACCGGATTTTTTGAATTATAAATCTCTGACTAGCCCTCTAGATTGTATTTTTGCAGTTTTCGACATTTTTGTAGTTGTGTAATTTTTGAGAAAAAATCCAAGGTTATAGCCTTGGAGATAATAACTCGATTTTCAATTTTTTTTATTTTAACCGGATTTTTTGCATTATAAATCTCTGACTAGCCCTCTAGATTGTATTTTTGCAGTTTTGGACATTTTTGAAATTATGTAATTTTTGAGAAAAAATCCGAGGTTATAGCCTTGGAAATAATAACTCGATTTTCAATTTTTTTTATTTTAACCGGATTATTTGCATTATAAATCTCTGACTAGCCCTCTAGATTGTTTTTTTGCAGTTTTCGACATTTTTGAAATTGTGTAATTTTTTAGAAAAAATCCAAGGTTATAGCCTTGGAAATAATAACTCGATTTTCAAATATTTCATTATAAATGCCTTACAGAGCTTCTAGATAGTATTTTTGCAGTTTTTGAAATTTCGAAAATTTATGACATTTTTGGAAAAACACCAAGATTATATATATAAACTCGGAAAACTCAGTATTGAAATTGTGCATTTGTGCCGGATTTTTTTGCATTATAAATCCCGAACACACCCTCTAGAGAGTATTATTGCAGTTTTTCAAAATTCGTAAAATTTGAATTTTTTTTGGAAAAACAGCAAGCTTTTAAAAACTCAATTTTAAAATTTTGGATTTTGACTGGATTTTCTGCATTATAGATCCCGGACACACCCTCTACATAGTATTTTTGCAGTTTTTGAAATTTCGAAATTTTTGACATTATTTGGAAAAACACACCATGACTATAGCCCTGGGAAAGTTCAATTTTGAAATTTTTGATTTATACCGGATTTTTTTGCATTATAAATGCCGAACACACCTTCTAGAGATATTATTGCAGTTTTTGAAATTTCGAAAAATTTGACACTATTTTGGAAAAACAGCAAGCTTTTAAAACCTCAATTATGAAATTTTTGATTTAGACCCTATTTTCTGCATTATAGATCCCGGACACACCTTCTAGAGAGTATTTTTGCAGTTTTTGAAATTTCGAAATTTTGACATTTATTGAGAAAATCTGCTTGCAGATACCTTTAGATTACCCTACAAAATTAATTTATTTAGAATTCAACGTGCCAAATATTAAACAAATATTCAAGCATACATAGCTTACTTATTTTCATAAAAATAAAAACGAATTTAAAGAGAAGAATCGAAGTTTTTACAGTACCAGACAAAATACTACTACTTTGCTACATGTTCCAAAATGTTATACTAGTTCTGGATCTAAACATAGTAGATATCTAGGACCCAAATTATTTAATGCATTAATTAGATCCAATCCAGAACTAAGTAAACTAAACGCAGCTAGTTTTAAAAAAGCAATTAAATTAATTATTTTTAATTAAGTGAATAAAATTAATCATTTGAATATTTTAAAATAATAAATATAAAGCATCTATTTTTGCTTTTATTATTATAAATCAATATGTAACTAATTACTTTCTTCTGTATTATTGGTTATAATCCATTACATTATATGATTTATATTATTTTATGTATATCATTCTCCATTCCATTAATTCTCTTGTTAGAATAAGTCTTATTCCCAATATATTATTATTTTTTATTTGTATGTGCCATAATTTATGTAAAAATGAAACTGGGCCCAACTTTAAATGTATATATTCTATTTCTATTATTCATGTAACTGAACTGCATCCGAGCACGAGCACTTGCTCATTCGGGTGTCAATACTGTGTATAACATTTATTTGTAAATAAAATTTATCCTTATTCTTAAATATAAAAATGAGTTTTCAAGAATCATCATGAAGCAAATCAATAACTTGGTATTTGTAAAATAATAAACAATCATAAATGTAAAACTACTGTTTTGTTTTAAATTCAAAATTATAAAAATTATTAAAAGTTTAAACCATAACACTCATGTAAAAAATTTCAATCATTAAATGTATATACAACTGCGTTTGCAAAATGTATTTAAGTTTGAGAAACTCTTAATCTCAACAAAAATACATTTTATTTAAATTCAAAAATATGTTTAATTTTAATATATTCAAGTTTCATTGCATATAACTAATGCATGTAATTACTATCACTTATAATCAATCATGAACATATTTTCAAAGTTCAAAGAGGGTACTGATTAAATAAAACCGAACAGAAATGAGAGCCATTAAAAAAATAAATTCATTATAAATTCTCTCATTGTAGAGAAGAAAAATCAATAACTGTATATTGATTTCATTTCAAGAAATCAAATTATTGTTTTATGTTTGTCCATGAATGAAAATTTACATTCGTATAATAAATTCCTAAAATCTGGAAATCCATAAATATATGTCTTAATATTTGATACATTTTCAACAACTGAAGTTGAACTAAAATATAACCTTGAGAAAGCTTGTATATAGAAAAAATATAAGGCAGCAATAGCATAGCTAGCAAACACAGTAATTAAACATTCTTGTTTTCTTAAAATATAATTTAATATTCCAATTATTAGTCTGGTGTTGAAATATGAAAAATGTTTAAACAGAAATAACTCTTGACCATTACAAAACTTTAAAGGAAACATGAATACATAATTAACATAAATATAAATTATAATGTTGAGTGATTCCGGGTTATGTGCCCGTGGTCCATAGTTGGTGTTGATACCAGACGTTTCGCCCTCAACTGCGGAGGGCATCTTCAGTGGCGAGTGCTTCTAGGCGTGTTTCCTGGTCGGAAGATCTACTTAGAGTGAGCGCTGCGGACGTTGTGGACGTTGTATTAGTGGTGGGTGCAGGGTGAGTGGGCGTGGCTCTTGCTGATTGGCTAATGGTCGTCTCCTTGTTGTCCCTAGTGTTAATGCATTTATTTTCTAGTGTATGATACCAGGCCTTAGCCAGTTTGATACCTTCCTCTTTTCTGTTGATATTTCCCTTATGCTTGTATATTTCTATAGCCTCTCGGTATAATCTAGGGAAATAGTAGGAAGTTGTGGCTAAAACTTGTGTATCGTCGAATAGAATCTGGTGTCCATTCATAATGGCATGTTCTGCTACAGCTGATTTATCCATTTCTCCTTGTCTGCAGTTTCTTTTATGTTCTAGTAAACGGGTGGCTATACTTCTTTTCGTGGTCCCTAGTATAGCCACCCGTTTACTAGAACATAAAAGAAACTGCAGACAAGGAGAAATGGATAAATCAGCTGTAGCAGAACATGCCATTATGAATGGACACCAGATTCTATTCGACGATACACAAGTTTTAGCCACAACTTCCTACTATTTCCCTAGATTATACCGAGAGGCTATAGAAATATACAAGCATAAGGGAAATATCAACAGAAAAGAGGAAGGTATCAAACTGGCTAAGGCCTGGTATCATACACTAGAAAATAAATGCATTAACACTAGGGACAACAAGGAGACGACCATTAGCCAATCAGCAAGAGCCACGCCCACTCACCCTGCACCCACCACTAATACAACGTCCACAACGTCCGCAGCGCTCACTCTAAGTAGATCTTCCGACCAGGAAACACGCCTAGAAGCACTCGCCGCTGAAGATGCCCTCCGCAGTTGAGGGCGAAACGTCTGGTATCAACACCAACTATGGACCACGGCCACATAACCCGGAATCACTCAACATTATGATTACCGGCCGTGAAAGCCTGCATTCGACTATAAATGTAAATTAATTATTCTGGTCATTACTTGAATGCAGTTTTGTAGACAATACAGAAATAAGAATAAAAATGGCAATATTTACTCACACAAGCACTCATGCCTACCTTTTAGTCCAGCCGAGGGTTAGGGTCCATACCCCCGGATACCCTACCCTGGCTTACCACACCAAAAACCAAACAACACAGCTCTCCTCAAGCTGACTGACGTCAACCAGATGATAACAAAAGAAATGAATGAAGAATGGGAATGAATGAATGACCCTGTTTACAATTTGCTTCACATATTTGAGTGTTCCGTGGAAGAGGGGAAGTTGCGCACTTACAGACAGCGCAGAGGGAAGGGGTAGGAAGGTGAGTGGAAGTAAGAACAAAGAGGAAGTAAATTGGCACAGTTCATAAATCTCACTGAAGAGGGAGGATAACAGTATGATGTTACGTACCGAAATTATACGATATTTAAAATTGCAATGTTTTAATGTAAAGATATAATTAATCTTTCAAATTAAATGTTGACTTATCAAATGTCCTAAGTGACTACCATAGTCGTTAAAGCTATAATCACTAACTTTAAGTGTGGAGACAAAATTTTATCTAAACAAATAAATTTTCATAATAGATATTAAATCATCTGAATGTCCAATGAGAAATTATTTTGAAATAATTAATTATTTCATTTCATTCAATTCAAAAACATTGATACAAAATCAATTACATCATATCAAATGTACAAGCGAATTATTTTAAATTCAAATTATTTTACTTATCCTTTAAAGTAAAAAATGCTAAACTATTTCATCAATATTCAGTCCCATATTTTTTAGGAAACTGCTAAATGAAACCAATCTTTTCATATTCAAAATTCTTTTCAATAATATGTATCACCAACATTTTTAAATTTCAAATCATTTGAGGAATTATTTCCTGTAATGTCTTAATAATAAACTAAGTATATTTTAAGTATCAAATTATTTAAATCAAATCAATAACAACATGATGACCTGAAATTTAACTGGTAATTAAATTAATATTCTTGTATTATTTTACCAAAGAATAACATTATAAAAAATGTTACTTAAACTAAAGTATTCATTTTCTGATGAATATTTTATAAACCAATTGAAAATATTCAATGATTTTCATGTTTGACGAAACAGGCGTAAATTGCTTCGACAATAATCAGCTGGTATTCAACCTTGTACCAGTCTGAAACCACATGAGTATTCTTTAAACTCAAATTCACAATAAATGATAACATATGTGTCTTTAACATAAATCAAATTTTCCTTTTAAACTTCCTGTGCTATTAAACCAAACGTTATAGTAAAAACTTTATTTATAATTTTCTCGAAATGTAATTTCCCATTTCATGACAGAAAAGTGAATTCTTTAATTCAATCAAGAGTCCACATTTCGGAACTATCAACGCAAGACCAATTACCTTTAGATCAAATTATGTAATTTCAATTTTACAAAGTACACTTAATTAGGCCAATTCCTTTTAGGCCACAAACAAATACTGAGCTGTTTATTCTACAGCAAATTAATGTTTTTTTTTAAATAATTTAATTTTAATTTTTAATTTCAATGTGAGCAGCGGTTGAGCAACACCATAAGAAAGATCAATAATTATTTAATTGATGGAGAACGTATTAAGCATAAACTTTTGCTTTAAATCATAAACTAGCTTTATTTTAAGTCTAATAAAATCAATTACTTCTTTATTCATTCAGACTAGCTTTTAGAGCTTTATTTCAAGTGTAAACTATTTATTTGTGTGAATTATAATCAATGACTACTTGAGCCCGCAGATGTGCCAACTTTGTGCACCATCCACTACTCAAAATTGTTAATAACGCTTTAATTGATCTTCCTTCCCCATCCAATATTAGAAGATGATGAAAAAACATATGGAAGCTTTGTCCATCAACATCAGTGTCTAGCTATGAGATAAAAAATGTAATTCCTACTTTGAGGGATCAAAGAGTGCCTTGCGCACAAAACTTGGAAACTGTGTCCACTATAATTGAAGCTACTTTGAGCTTGAAAAGGTGAAACTTTTTCACCAAAGAGAATGGAATCTGTGTCCATTATAATTGAAGCTAATTTGAGCTTGAAAAGATGCGACTGTGGCATAAAAAATGTATGGAGACTGTGTCCAACAATAAATGTTATTCACACAAACCTTCACGTCCTAACTTGAGGAGTGGAAAAATAGATGGAAAGCTGCGTCCATCCAATCGAAGAATTCTATCTTTCTATTATCATTTTTTCAGACAAAATATATCACACAAAAATCTGTAAATCATAATTGCCTAGACTTGAGGCAATATTAAAATGTCTTACTCATAGACAAATCATCAATCATATTTAAGCTAGTCTGAATATAAGTGTGTATTCATAACACAAATAAGTTTATTTAAACTTAAAATTCATGAGACCAAACACTAGGCCTAACTTTACATTTTTAAATAAAATCCTCACATTGAAAAATTAATTTTAGATATATGTGCAAGTGAAAATATTCCTTTCAATCATTATTTATTTAAATGGGCGGGCTTTAAAGCTAATTAAAGCACAATATATATTATCAGATATAATGCCTAAATTTTTTTATCGACCAACGAAGGTAAATTAAATAAAAACTGACCGACTAACTGAAGTAAACCAGGTGTTTTAATCCAACTAATTAAAGTCATTTAAAATTAATCTGATTTTTAAATTAGTCAACAAAGGTTAACTGAATTTTAGAAATGACCTAACCACAAAAAACATACACAAAAAACTTGATAAATGCTACAAGGAAAATGTACCAATTACAATATAAAATAATTAAGGATCTGATAGGAGGCACATGATTAAGAGGCTCTAATTTCGGCTTCAATTCACTCTCATACCTTATGTCCTTGATGATGATCTAGGTCTTGCAGGCCAATACAACCTTGAGATCCCTTGCAGTGACTAATTAACTCATGCCACAAATGCTAGTCAATGACCAATCACGTTTCAATGAATTTTGTTTTACAACCAATGACAGTCGTGTTTCACCTCGCTCTTTATCGATTTCTCTTTATCAGCTCCTGTTTTTGTGATAAAGAAAGCTCCTCATTTTTAATGTTCTGAACAGGACAGAACATTATTTTTCTCCAACAAATACATTGAATATAGCAAATAATGAACAGATTCCTTGATTTTACTGAGTTGTTTACTAAAAAAATAAATTAATAACTCGTAATGTTGGTGTTTCATTGATTCTCCACTTGGGTACATTCTTACAATATTGCGATCTTATTTGGCAATAAATAATATGATCTAGTTGCAGTGAATGTACATAACCTCACATTTCTGATTTGTTTTCAAACATCGCCGTTTACATTAAATACATAAATATTTTAAAATAACTATAGTTAAACAATGATTTGTGAGTAAACAGCTTAATTTTATTCGTTAAATAGTCCTAACAAATGCCACTCTTGATTTCCAAATTCTCAAGATAAATTCACTCCTCACTTCGTGAATCGTGAATTTATCTATAATTCGGAAATCACTCGTGGCATTACTTATGATAAATGCGCTATCTTCTATGCGATGTCATCTGAGAGTTGTGTGGACCCTGAAAAAGACTCGAATCCTGGAACTCTGCCAGTCGGTTGAGTAGATCTTAGTACCTTTTGTAGCACTCTCTAGCACCAGAAACTTCACATCTTTTGGTTAGTTGATTTCTTGAAGTTTTATGTCACGTGTTTACGTAGGCGTAGTAAGAATTTTTCCGGTAGAAACGTTATCTTATTTGAGTGAAGTGGAGGGGAGAAGAGAGAAACTAGTTCTCAAATAACATTATTCACGGCCGGAAAACAATGATGACAAATGCGGCACGGAGACCATGATACTGCCAGATCCCAGTTCAAGGATCTCTTTGACTGGCAGGAGAGCCGAGGACCGTATAAATTCATAAATTAAATATCCATAGGCGAATAATAGAAGTAAAAATATGTATTACTTTAAAAACAAATAAATCGCACTTCACTATAATTATAATATTAGTTTAAGTTTCACTTAAGTTCCATTAAACTGTGTCACTTGCACTATACTTTATAAATTTAGGTTTTAACTTGATATACACGGAGATGGGTCCGACATGAAGATGTTGCTGGTTCAATATGTTTCCCGCATCTGAAGACACAAAGAAATTTACTGCGTATATAAGCTTATTGGAGGGGTACTTTCTGGAAGGTTCAATAGAATAAATATTAAGTTGGTAGATCCGAGACATTCACAGCCGCGCAACAAATACTAAGGCATCCAATTAGAAAGTTTTATATTTAACTAGCGTACCCGGCAGACGTTGTCCTGCCCGAACGTTCAATTCTCATGTCATGGGCGGACGATAAAAATATGTTACTTTTTTACCAAAAAATTCAGAAATTAGGACATAATTAGATATTATTAAATAAGTTCGCAAGAAAACCTCTTACAGCCTTCTGTTGTGGCTCAAGAAGTGTGAATGATGACGTCACATAGTCATGAACATTAGATTTGTACCCTCCTTTGCAGATAAGCTAAGAACCGTCATATAACAATTATATTAGAGTGAAAAAAAAGATAAATTGATGAGAGTGAGTCAAAACAGTTTTTTTTCCCCCAGCTAGATTTGATTTCTGACCCATACTGGCCGACATTCCATAAGAAAAAAAAATTCCCCCGTAGAGACTCGAACCAGCGTAAGACCCATAGTTCTGCGCCAATACTTCTTGCCTTAAATATTCGACTACGGCGCGAGACTCTTGGTATCAATGAAAGACAAAAATTGTTTTTGTGAGTTATCCGTAAGAGATAAATATATGTTCTCGTGGACTTTTTTGTAGAGCTTTTTGAGATATTCGATTCTGTGTACATTAATGTTGTGTATTTCTTATGGTTTAGGCAGCGTAAGCCATTTAAGCGTCCAAAGAGCTACTTTTTTCACGTTTTCCACTACAAAGGGCGATGTTTAAGGGTGTAGGAGTTGAGTATCACAACTCTCTTATAGCCTATGTTCATCCCTGGAATCTCCTGAACATTTTGCAAAAAACTCCATCACAATCGGATCAACGATATGGCCGCGCATAAAGTATGAACAAACAAATATACAAACAAACAAACATTAATTTTTATATATTTAATAACCGCCTCCCACATGAGAGAGACTGAACATATATTACCAACTTGGCATAAATGCTAAAATCAGCATATATTACGTAATGCCGGGGAATAAACACTTTCTATAACATTGCAAGTGTTCCTAACTGCGTATCGTATCGTTTCTAGAAGGAATATTAATCTCATCTCGGCGACAACTTGACACCTTGAATTGAATGCAAGAACGAACTATAGGACATACATGCTTATTAAATGCAGTAATGATATCAAATTATATTATTAAAATGTGGATGGCTATGAAGATTCTTCCACTAGCTTATACACGGAATGCGCAATTACGCACAAATAATTCAAATTATTGTGCTTTTTTATGTTTAGTTGAATAAGTAGAAGGAAAAATAATTATAAATTTATATATTTAGATACCCCGTGCAGCTTCTGAATTCCAACACTCCTACTTACCTGGAGTCCAGATTTGAGAAGTTATCCTCTTACTACAATATTGACACTAGGTCACAAGATAGCAGTCTGCTAAGAATTCCTCTTCATAGCACTTCCTCCTATTCTACTTCCTTCACAGTAGCCTCTGCCCGCTCCTGAAATCTCCTTCCTCAAGATATCAAGGATTGCCGCACACTTGGCGCCTTTAAGTCATGCTTATACAGTTACCTGTTGTCTAATAATTAATTTTTCTCTATTTATTTAATTTTATACTATGTCATTAATCTTCTCCTCGTTTTTTTATATATCTTGTACATATTATACATTTAATTCGTTAAATTTAGAGTAAATCAAAATACATTATAAATATTAATTGTATTGTATTCATAACTTGTAATCGTTTATATATATTTTGTAATTTAGATTTAAGACTTTTTTTTTGTTTTTTTAAACCTGGTTGAGTGGTAGACAAGGCCTTAAGACCTTAACCCTGCCAGGTAAAATAAAGCTATTATTATTATGATTATTATTATTATTTTATTATCCGGCGTTGCTCGGGCATCTGCTCATCCCGATCTTCTTGGCATAAATGAGCTGAAAGACAAACTTCGTTATTATGAGTTATCGGTAAAAGAATTACACGCCATGTTCTGCTATCCTTGCACAAGAATCTAAGTACCTGTCTCGATCTTCTTGGCATGAATGAAATACAAGAATGGCTATTGTGAGTTATCCGTAAGTGTCAATACTAATAAATTGCGTATCAAATTTCGTTAAGGTGAATTAAATTATATACACCATTTTAACAAAATTGAGGACGACGCCACCTGCCAATAGGTACATTTTAATTTTTAACCATTATCTTATATCCGTAAGAGATAAACATATGCTGTCGCGGACTTTTTGTAGATCTTTTTGAGATATTCAGTTCTGTGTATATTAATTTTTTGTATATGTTATGGTTTAGGCAGCGTTTGCCATTTAAGCGTCAGAAGAGCTACATATTTCACGTTTTTCACTACAAAGGGCGATTTTTAAGGGTGTAGGAGTTGAGTATCACAACTCCTTTATAGCCTATGTTCATCCCGGGTATCTCCTGAACATTTTGCAAAATATCCTGTCACAAACGGAACGACGGTATGGTCGCGCATAAAGTACGAACAAAGAAATAAACAAACCAACAAACAAACATTCATTTTTAAAGATTATATACATATATATGCATATATATATATATATATATGTATATAAACACTGCTAAAAAATTAGGGGATATTGTAGAATAACCTATTAAGACTATGTTCTTTGGAATAGTATTAGATGCAATCACTTTATATTACTCCAAGATAATGTAAATAAGAGTTTGAAGTTGTTACGTAACCTCGGTACCACACCAGAGGGCAGTGTCTGTACTGTTGATGTGAAAGGGTGGTGTGGGGGTGAATGTTTTGTTGCTGTTTTTAAATTCAGTCCAGTTTTCAGTTAGTGAATGACTTGCCTTAGGGACAGTGATGCCTCGACAACGTGATTTACCTGATACCAATGGCTTGGAGGGCCATAGGAAGGATGGAAGCTGGACAGACACAACAAGAGGTGGCCACAAGCCATTGGGGTGTCTCAAAGCGTGATTTCCAGGCTTTGGAATCGTTTTCAAAGAACAGATACTGTTCACAGAAGAGCCGGACAAGGTCGACCATGGGCAGCAGCAGCAAGGGATGACCGTTACCTCATGTTAACAGCCCGTCGGAATAGACAGCAGAATGCAACTCAACTGCGAAATACACTTCAAACAGCAACAGGACGCAGGGTGTCAACTCAAACTGTCCGTAATCGACTGCATGGAAGTGGTCTCTATTCCCCTAGGCCCATGGTGTGTACCAGGTTAACTCCACAACACAGTAGAGATCGCAGAAAACTGGGCGGAGGAACATCGTGGGTGGAGGCATGCCGAATGGAGATCAGTTCTTTTTTCTGATGAGTCGCGATTCAACGTGGAATGTGATAGTCGGCGTGTATTCATCTGGAGAGAAAAAGGGACACGAAACAATCCAGCATTTGTACGTGAAAGATCCCCATATGGTGGTGGTGGATTGATCGTGTGGGCAGGAGTCAGTAGTGGTGGACGTACGGACCTCTACGTCATCCAAGGTGGTACTTTGACTGCGGTAAGGTATAGAGATGAGATTCTCCGACCTTTTGTCGTGCCTTATGCTGGTGCCATAGGTGATTCTTTTCTTTTTATGGACGATAATGCACGACCCCACAGAGCTGGCTTGGTGGACGACATGCTGGAAGTGGAGGGTATCGAGCGTATGCAATGGCCAGCTTCTTTCCCGGACTTAAATCCGATAGAGCATGTGTGGAATGCATTAGGCAGGTGCATTACAGGCAGACCAGCACCTCCCACAACTGTTCCAGAGCTGCACATTGCTCTTATGGAAGAGTGGCCACGTATCCCCCAAGAACTCATTGCTAACCTCATTGCATCAATGTCACACAGGTGTGAGGCAGTGCTGGCCGTTCGAGGAGACCATACACCATACTAAAGAAACATTTTCACCCATGTTAATGTTGCTTTGTTTGTTTGCCATATTCCTAATCAGGATCTCTTAGACATCTGGTGTGGTACAGAGGTTACGTAATGACTTCAAACTCTTGTTGACATTCTTTTGGAGTAATAGAAAGTGATTGCATCTAATACTGTTCCTACAAATATAGTCTTAATAGGTTATTCTACAATATCCCCTAATTTTTTTGAGCAGTGTATATATATATATAATATATATATATATATATATATATATATTTTATAGAAGTACGGTTTTATATAACTTTTGAATAAAATCAATTTTTAAAAAAGCATTATTTTTTACAAAAAAGCCGTTTAAAATTATTTTACTCAGCAAGTACAAACAATGAATGATTTTCTTTTTTTTTAAATTTATATTTGAATATTAAAATGTGTTATAAAATAAAAACTTTTGACATATTTATTATTTACTAGAGGTCGCACAAAGGCTGAAATTCCAGCTCACATTTTTCAACTTTTGTCACGAATACGTCATTTATGCACATTAATTTTCCATTTATTTAAGAAATACGGACGATAGGAATATGTATACTACTACTTCATCTAATTTATAAAAATAAATGTCTGTTTGTTCGTACTTTATGCGCGGCCATAACGTTGATCCGATTGTTTTGCAAAATGTTGAGGATAGTCCCGGAATGAACATAGGACTATAAGTGAGTAGAGATTCTAAACTCCTACATCCTTTAAAAAACACCCTTTGTAGTGGAAAACCTGAAAAGTCCCTTTTTTACCCTTAAATGACTTACGCTGCCTAACCACAACAAATACACAAAATTGGTACTGTACACAGAATTGAATATCTCAAAAATTCTATAGAAAATTCCGCGACAGCATATATTTTTATCTTTTAAGGATAACTCACAATATCTATCAATTTTTTATTGATGCCAGGAAAATCGGGATTCTAAAATTTCCGGGCAACGACAGGTAATCAGGATGAGGTATCTAAAAATAGTAAAAAATATAGATTAATATTTATTTTTCATTTTACTTATAAATGCGAAAAGGAAACACATTTTCATTTATTTAGGTGTTGCAGCAATTTAGATTATACAGGGAATGATTGGAAAGCATTAGCCCAGGATAGGGATGTATGGAGAGCTTATGTCCGCGCGGCCATGAACCTACGGGTTCGATAGTGCCAGTGAGTGAGTGAGTAAGTAAGTAAGTAAGTTGCAGCGCACACCGGGTGTTAGCTAATATATTTCTTATCATGTCATATTAAGCTTAGGCTACATTGCCCAACGTCAAAAATTTAATTATAATATATATATAGGCCTATATATATGTGTGTGTGTGTGTGTGTGTGTGTGTGTGTGTGTGAGTGAGTGTGTGTGTGTTTGTGTATTTGTGTCCATTGATTAATAAATAACATATATATATATATTCACGCTACGCAACATTTAACGTATTCATTAAAACTACAAATTTCGTGACAAAGCAATAACAAAAATGTTGACGTAATAAATAACTTACGTTGTGGAGCAACGCCACTGAATGTTAAATTGAAAAAGTTATTTTATAATTTAAATATATTATACACATAAATATTTCACAGATTAAATCTATTTACAATCGTAAATTCATGGAATCAATAATGCGCAACTCTTCCTTTATCAGCGAAATACTAGAACGCAATTTAGAAATACCATATTTATAATAGATTAAATGTTTGAAAACATTACGTGTTACTCTGTTCACATTGGAAAGTTAAACGCTACACATTATAACAAATTTAAATATAATATCTGAAATCTTCTGTTTTATATATTTTTGATACATAGGGACCAAGGAAGACCAAAACATCGGTGGAAAAGATCAAGACCATCTTCGCTAGGTTTACCGTACAGGCCACATGGCCTAAAACGAATTTTGTTCATGATGATGATGATGATGATAAGAATATGTTATTCTAATTACAAACGTAACATTGAAATAAATATAAACCTGCTTGTTTATATATACACACATCCCTTCATCTTTGTTTGTCTCTTTCTTTGACCCGTCAGTGTCCTATTTATGTCTAGGGATAATGGAAGTAGGAGCGAGTATTTTTTATTATTTAGTAGCTAATACTCGTCGTGCGTTTCCACGCCTAAATAAATGAAAAGTAATGTTTTTTTTTATGTTTAGTTGAATAAGTAAAAGGAAATAGGCCTATAACAATAAATGTATATTTTTTGGACACCCCGTGCTTATTAGTCGGCGTTGCTCGGGAATCTATTCATCCTGATCTTCTTGGCATAAATGAGCTGAAAGACAAAATTCGTTAATGTGAGTTATAAGTTGAAGAATACCCGCCATGTGCTACCTGTGCATGCAGAAGTGTCTACGTACTTGTCTCGATCTTCTTGGCATCAGTGAAGCACAAAAATGGCTTGTGAGTTATCCGTAAGAGTCAATACTAATAAAGTGAAATTCCGTTGAGCTAAATGAATTTCATATACACCATTTTAACATAATTGAGGACAACGGCACCTGCCAACTGGAACATTTAAATTTTTATCTATTATCTTATATTCGTAAGAGATAAACATGTGCTGTCGCGGACGTTTTTATAGAGCTTTTTGAGATATGCAATTCAGTATACATTAATTTTGTGTATTTGTTATGATTTAGGCAGCGTAACCCATTTAAGCGTCCAAAGAGCTTCATGTGTCACGTTTTTAACTACAAAAGGCGATTCTTAAGGGTGTAGGAGTTCAGTACCACAACTATTTGATAGCCTATGTTCAACTCGCGAATCTCCTGAATATTTTGCAAAAAAACCCATCACAATCAGATCAACGGTATGGCCGCGCATTAAGTACGAACAAACAAACATTCTTATGTATATAATATATACAAAAGTACTTTTTTTACCTTTGAAAAAATCAATTTTTTAAAAAGCATTCTTTTTTACAAAAACCCGTTATCTAAGCTAAATTAATTTAGTCATCAAGTACAAACAATGAATGATTTTGTTTTCGTTTTTTAAATTTATATTTAAATATTAAGAGAGATTTTAAAATAGTATCTTTTTCATATTTATTGTTTACTAGAACCGGCACACCGGCCGAAATTCGAGTACATTTTTTTTTTAGTTTTGTAACAAATACGTCATTTAAGCACATTAATTTTCGATTTATTTAAAAAATACGAACGATAAGAAAATGTATACTACTACTACTTCATCTAGTACATGAAAAATAATATTCCATTGTTCCTTCGTACTTTATGCGCGGCCATGCCATTGATCTGATTGTGCTGTTTTCTAAATGTTCAGGAGATTCCCGAGATGAAGATATAATAGAGTTGAGATACTTCGCTCCTATGCCCTTAAAAAAACAGGCTTTGTAGTAAAAAACGTTAAAAGTCCCTTTTTTTACCCTTAAATGGCTTACGTTGCCTAAACCATAACAAATACACCAAATTACTACTGTACACAGAATTGAATATCTCAAAAACACTCTACAGAAAAGTCCGCGACAACATATGTTTCTATTTTTTAAGTATAACTGACACTGTCTATCAATTTTTGACTTTTCTTGATACCAAGAAAATCGGGATGCGTAGATTTCCGGGCAACGCCAGGTTATCAGCACGGGGTACCTAAAAATAATAAGAATATAAATTTATATTTATTTTTTAATTTACTTTTTCAACTAATTGCAAAAAACACGTTATCATTTATGTAGGTGTAGCAGCGAACGTCGGGTATTAGCATATATAAATTTATCATTTCATATTAAGCTTACATTGCCCTAGGTAAAAAATGTTATTATGACACACACACACACGTATATATGTGTATGTGTGTGTGTGCATTGATTTAATAAAAACACATATATATATATATATATATATATATATATATATATTGCAGCAGGTTCTTGTATAAGCACGAGGGTCTATTTAGGTCGTGTTTTAGATTAGGCTTATTTCTGAGTTCTACCGGTGTGAAGGACAAGGAATTCGATGATCACTAACAATGAGTTTTGTAATTAACCCATTCGCTTCAGGTTTAAATGCTCAACACATTTCCCCAGAAACCGGATTTAAGTTACCATAAGTTACATTGTCTATTTTCAGACATGAAAAACAAGCAAAATATAACGGTACTTGAGATCACAATAAGGTTGAAGACCAAAACACAATCCTCTACTATTCAAGGGATGTACAAAATATTGTAAAATATATAACAGCAGAGTTAAGCTAGTGTACCTCGTCTTCTGAGTTGAAGGCTATTTAACTGCCGGCGAGTCTATCTCGTCTTTTGAGGCAAATGGGTTAATTAAATAGGGTTTATTATGTCAACCTCTTATGAACAACATAATATCCACAATTAATTAATATCGTGTAGACTACTTAAGAAAATCTAGACTTCCCTAGAATAAATAGATTGATTTACACTTTTATGTAAAGTATGAGAGCAACTGGCTCCTCTGAATACTCCTAATATGATCGACTAGCCCACTCTGTTTTCGTACGGGAGCTACTGGCCCCACTCTGTGAACTCGTAAGGGCGCAACTGTCTCCTCCCTGTGTTTGAATCAAATTTTCTGGCTCTGTATATTCATTTTGCAAGGATGTTGTGAATTTGGCTCAAGTATTCCTTTAGCTTATTAAAATATTATAAAATTTCTATTGGTTAAAATAACGGTGTGTATACACCTCTATTTTTTAGATTTCTTTACATATGCGGCAGGGTATAGGCCTACTAATTTATAAGGGCGTGTTTTATATATATATATATATATATATATATATATATATATATATATATCTAGGACTTTCTTAAAATTTTAGGTATCCGCCCTCTTTTGGGAGTAAACATCTCCGGAGACGCTACATACACCTTTTCGTATATTTATTTGAGGCTATTAATTCTATGTCACTAAGTTTGAAAATTAAAGTTTAGCAATTCTGACCATTTTCGACCCGTCAATTAGATTTACACTTTTTTTAAATGAATACATATTTTATAATTAGTATTAATTTCGCTTCGCTAGATTTGAAAATTAACATTTAGCAAATCTGATTAACATTTAGCAAATCTGACCAACATTCACCCGTCAATTAGATTCACACTTTCCTAAATGCATTTTATTTATACACAGAATTTTAATGTTTACCCATCTTTCTGTGCCTAAAGTTTTATTTTTCTTCTCCACTCGTCTCTCTCCATCCAATCCATGTCCTACAGTCCCCTTGCTCTCTTTCCAGTTCTTATTTCCTGCATCCACGAGTTTCGAGGTCTTCCTCTCCTCCTTCTTCCAGGGGGACACCTATACCTATTTTATAAAAAGCATTAATTACGCTTCACTGGGTTTAAAAAATGGAAAAATGACGTTTTGCATATCTGACCATTTTCGACCTGCCAATATTTACATTTTTATATAAAGCATTAGTTTGCCTTCACTAGGTTTAAGCACCTGTTACTGTCAACCCTTCGCGTTACAGTTATTCACTGTATAACAACTTTTTGTGTGGTCCCAAATAAATTTTAATTCAACCAATTACCCCTGCCGCAATTTCCGCTATGCACCATTTAAGCTCGTGGACCCCCAAAGGATATAAGTAATTAGCTGCAAATCCTTCAGTCTATTGGGATAGTCACGTAGGAGCCATAAAACTCAGTAGTTAGAAAGGGTGGAAGGTACGTTGGATAATAAAACATTCTTTACAAATAAACATCTTACAACCCTGCCGCCTGTACAGGTGTTGAGATGTCCAGAAAAGTCGCTTGTAAACAAGATCAATGAACTCGGGGAAAAACATGGTCCCAAGGTATGTGTGATTTTTGTAGGCGTAAATGTTTTTAGCCAATAAGAATGTATATTTTATATTATTATAATGTATTAACCAATTGAATGTGCGATAGTAGTAATGTTACCACCGTAAAGATTCTCAAAAGGTTAGACTTCGAAAGGAGTCTAGAAGGAAGTTGACAGACTCACTCTCGCTCCTGCATTGGGCAGGATAAATTTATTTGCTCGTCCTCAAGAGCGGGCGCGAAATTAATATTGTTCTAAGATTTTACGGGGGCACGCCGTAGCGTAGTGGTTAAGGCACTGAGCTACAAGCCGGAGGGTCGAGGGTTCAAGTCCCGTTGGGGTCAGGATTTTTAAACTGACCCAAATCCTCTGGCGGCACTATGGCCCTGGGGTCGACTCAGCCTCTAACGGAAATGAGTACCAGACGCTTGTTCTGGGGGTAAAGGCGGCCGTCACGCAGGGCTGACATCCCGGCTGCCATAAAGTGCCGATTGTCTATAAAAAGTGTGAGCCTTAACCTCCTACTACCCCAAGGGCCTCCTGAGGCCTGTTGTGGGATCACTTTACTTTTTTTTATTAAGATTTTACAACGGCCGTAACTTAGTGAGAATATTAGAGGTCACTAAGTAATTTTATAGTTAGGAGGATAGATCTCCGATTGATTAAACGAGTGCTAATAAGTAAAATATAGGGATCGCGAGAAATAAAGGGTCCTAATAGAAAGTCATATTCCCGTTAAATCGAGTGCCCTGAGAATCTTAAGGGCGATAGCTGTCAAATATTAATTCATAAAATAAGAAAAGACTGGAAAGTGTATCAAGATTCTCTTGCATTTGAATAAAGAAATAAATAATAGAAAATAATGATTCTTCGTCTATATTCATTATCATAGTGATCGTGATTGTCCCCTGAACCTCATTGCCCACCGAAACACATCGCACCGAGCAGACCGGTACCAGAATATGCTAAAGGCATATAAAAACTTGGGGTATGTTTTTTTATGTTTATGTACTTATTTTACCTAATGGAGTTAAGACCAAAGGTCTTCTCTTCCACTTCATCAGGGTTAAATTATACATACAATAAGAATTATGTTATACATAATAGATATAGATTACACAATATAAAGTTGAAAAGGGTAAGAAAGAAAAATAACATAACTAATATCCTATAATAATTAGATTAAGTAAATGGCTTGGTAAAGAAAGTTTAAAATATAAAGAAATAATAAATAATATGTCATTGATAATATATTTCCTACATCCCCACTTGGACTTCTTTCCTCTTAACCTCTGGCCGTCACGAAGAACGTTTTCATCAAGATTTATCTGTCATGAAAAGAAGATACAAAGGGCAATGGCCACCCAGCACGTTAGATGACTATTGTTGACAGCTAATTAGGGGTGTTCCTGTTGTTGTCCATAAGCGGAAATGTCCCAGAAAATATTTTTAGAATGTGAGTAAAATCAAACTTTTTTTCTATATTTCTATACTTTTTTGCATGAAAAGTCATAACATTTGTGACTAAGTCTTCCCCAAAGTTATTTAATCTATACAATTATTCTATTTAATAATCATTGCGTTTATAAAAATAACATAGGCCAAGGAATTACCAGAAATCTGATATTACATATGTTCGGTCATTTTCTTTTTGGATTTGTATGGAAATTTTCAATCACGTTTCCGGCAGAAATGTTACCTGATAGAAAATGTTGGATTGCAGATCTGAACTCAGCATAGGTCAAATATATATATATATATATATATATATATATTCACCTGTTTTCATTTGAGTGAAAAAAAAATGAAATGTGTTGTTCAGTGTTATTAAGACATTATTTTCCTTATTGATAATGAATTGTTTTGTTTGTAACATTATTGTAATTTTTTGTATTTAAATGTAACATATGATTGTCCTGGTGAGTGGAAGACAAGACCACATGGCCTTAATTCCACCAGGCTAAATAAATAGAATTAGAATAAATTATGAATCTTTTTTTCATTTATTTATTCTAAATATACAGGTAATTAATCTCTCTCTCTCTCTCTCTCTCTCTCTATCTCTCTCACTCTCTCTCTCTCTCTTCATATCTTCATTCCATATCAACATACGACGAAAGCGTTCAGCTTTCTTCTTTTATTATTAAAATCGTCCTCCTCATTCTTTCTCTTTCGGTTCGCAATAACATACAATCCATCGTTCAGTTTTCTTCTTTTATTTTGTGAGATTAAACTTTCGAGATCCTCATTGTTCCTCTTTCTACTCCGCTTACGAATAGTGGTAGGCATGTCGTATGTTATATCTTTATCGATACCTAACATTTGTTCCTGTATCCAACTTGAAAAGTCATTAGACGTCTTGTTAAACAACGGGTTTCTATAGCAATGCTTTCCCGTGGTATCTGTAGCCACTGCACCTTTCTTGTCTTTATCTTGTGCGATCTTATAAGAAAGAGAACAAAACGTACAAATCTCACCAGAGTGGAAAACCATGATCCTGCCATTGCTGCTGTGAGAGTACTCTGTGGTGACAGGTCGTTTGCTCGTGTCAGTTGTTAATTTGCTAGGTTCACCTTGCTTCAGGCTTGTAGTTTCTACTGCTTGTTTCAATTTTCCTTTTACATCTCTTATAAGGGGTCTAATTATTGGAGAGATGTGCATATTAGCTGTTCCATCATCATTTAAAACTTCACAAATACGAGCAGCTATTTCGGGAGAATGACCGCAGGTCAAAGCCCTAAGCATATTCAATGGAGCCTCGTCTGGAGGATCCGCAGTTACCAACTCTGTAAGAACATTTATAAAAAAGTCAAATATTGAAAATAATCCTTCATTCGAAAGTAGCTACATACAGTTCATAAGAGGTTTCTCTCAGATAATAGTGGTATGTATATATATTAGCTTTTTCGGCAGAGGTAAGGTGGATGAAGTTCTGTATTTATTCTAATGATGTGGTTTTGAGAACAAGGGGAGAGGGGTGCAATAGCCTCATAATTAAAATTAAAATTCCACTCAGAAATGTACATTAATAAGATAAGATGGAGGATCGGCTCTGGTAGACTGGTTATTTATCAAGCTAAGGTATTTTTTCTGAGATTCTCGGGTTCAAACCGAGGTGGAGCCAATGGATGTTTGCGGACTTTAATATCTTCAGCATAGGTTCTTCCTTCGGAAGTGAACTAAATTCTTAGATTTACGGCACGTAAATGAACCTCAGTTATAAAAGAGAGAGACTTCAAAACAAAGTTTCAGGATTAATATATGAATTGCGACGCTATTGACCTTAGGTGTTAAGAAGGGCCGTTAAATAAAATAGTCTGAAGACTTGCAAATTATGTGATATTGTTAACTGAAAATGAGATGACAACAAGTATCATACCAATGAAGCTAAACGGCAGATATGATAAATATGAGATGAAGAATAATACAATAGAGACAAGGCTCTGTTTATCAGAAGCAAAACGAGGAAGATGACTGTGCAAATTTAGGATCACACACTTAAGCACGTAAAAAAATTAAAAAAGGGGCGGGAGTGATCCTTCTACAAGCCTGGTCTTAATTTCTGTTAGAGGATGATAAGATTTAGATGAATTCAGATATCCTGACCCCCATCTGAACTCAAAATGTCGAACTTACAGCATATAGTGAATTGATTTAATCAACTGTTCTACGGGGAACAAGTAAATTTAAAATCATGCACTGATCGCGTAAAAAGTAGGGAAGACTGTTAGACATTAACGTTATGAGGCCAAATAAACAAAGCAAAAAATGTAAGTAGCAATATTTCTATATACTGATGATGTAGTATTATTAGGACTCAACATGAACATTCTCTTTAGTAAAAATAATAAATTGGGGCAGGACGTAAACATCAATAAAACTAAATATAATATGGCCAAACAAATAATGGAAGTGTAAATTTAATGACAAGTAAGCAAACGTTTTAAGTAGTTGTTGAATTAAAATGCTTAAAACAATAATTACAAACAGGAATTAGGTGCAGAAAGAGACTAAATTATGGAAATGGATGCTATACGCGTTCAATAAATCTTGTCATTCAAAATTCCTTAAAATGTTAAATAGAAGTGTTATTATTCATGTTATTTTATGTTGATGCAAAACATCAAATCTTATGTTATGGATGATGAAAATATTACGAGTATTTGAGAATAAAGTTCTTATAAAAATAGTAAATGTCAGCTCGATGGGAAACCAGATATAATAAGAATAGTTATGTCTCTTAGAATGCGATGTAAAGGACATGTCGCAAGAATGAGAAAGAACATGTGGACAGGAAAATTTCTATATGGCAGAAAAAAATTAACATTGATTTGAGAAAGGAAAATAATTCAGGGGATTAAATAGTTAATACTAACTCAGGATAGGGACTTTTGGAGAGCCTATGTCCACGCGGGAGTTAGTTTTAGACAAACGATAAGGAAAATGTAAACAAATTGTTATAATATATTTAATTAAAAACTAAATTGAAAGTTCTTTTTAGAGTTACAAATTAAAAAAACGAAGCTAATAAAGTAAGATATTTGCAACTGTTGGATATATATTAGTTACAGTTAACACAATAAAGCACCATGGAGACTAATGTTGTCAATAAAGACGAGATTCACGCTTTGTTTCACACAGCTATATATTTGTTCATACATAAGTTATTTTTTTAATTATAAGATTGGCTAAACAACACAGATTTATCTTTGTTTCAAATGTTGTTCGTAGAAACACAATCACCGTTAACAGTTCACTGTTATGAGCACATAATCAAAAGAAATACATGAAAAAGTTCCTGCCTGTACCTCTGTCTTATAGTTAGATGAAACATCTCTCACCCTGGACGGCTCTTTACCAAGTGAAATCATCAGAATATTCTAGTTGTTAACAGATATAAATACTATATTGGCTCAAGGAAGGAGCCGGTCCATTTTGAAATTCACAAGGGTTAAAGCAAGGAGATGCACTATCTCCTTTACTATTCAACTATGTATTAGAGCATGCCATCAAATCTTTGGAGAATCAAAATTGCCTACAACTGAATGGTATTAATGGGCTGTTAGTTTATGCTGATTATGTAGTATTATTGAGTGATAACGAGGAGATACTAAGGTTCAACACACACACCCTATTGAATAACACTAAAAAATGCAGACTGGATGAAAACGTTGATAAAACTAAATATATGTTCACACTTAGACATGCGTTTTACGATGGAAATTGACAACTAATGACAAATGAAGCAAATTTTGAAGAAGTGGCTAATTTCAAGTATCTAGGAACAGTAACAAAAAATAGGAATGAGATGCACAAAGAAATTAAACATAGGCTCAATTCTGGAAATTATTCATTACAGGGACTCCTGCCGTCCCAACTCCTTTCAAAAGACATTGAACTGAAAATATATAAAACAGTTATTCTCCCAGTTATATTATATGGATGCGCAACTTGGACTCTTTGGGGAGGAAAGAATGTTACGAGTATTTGAGAATAAGGGTCTTAGGAAAATGTGTGGGTCAAAATGAACACACAGGTGAATGGAGAAAAATACAAAGTAGATTGAGTAACAATATATCTATAGGAAGCCAGATATAATAAGAACAGTTAAGTCTCGTAGGCTGAAATGGACAGGACATGTGGCACGTATGGGGGATGAAAGAGGTGCATGGAAGTTTCTGGTAGGAAAACCAGAGGAAAAACTCCTAGTTCGTAGTCCAAGAATGCGGTGGGAGAATAACATTAACCATGGTTTGAGGGAAGTAGATTAGGCTATACAGTGAATGATTAGAAAACTTTGGCTCAGGATAGGGATGTATGGAGAACTTATGTCCGTTAGGCCAGTGAGTACTTAGCTAATGTAGCAGGGAATTATTTGACATAGTACTTTATAATACGAGCGAAAATTCACGTGCCTATCATATATACTTTACATGTAAATTAATTTTTCATGTAATTAATTTTTATTTTTTGTTGTACTTTTTTGTCAAACTCTGGTTTTTGTAAAGCTAACTATGATATGTACTTGTATTTAAAATTTCAAAACATTAATTCTACTGAGTTGTGGATAAATAATAAAGGCTGACGGCGGAAAACAATCATCGTCAATTTTACTTTCGAAAATCAATTGATACTGTAAATTCCTACATATAAAAAAATGTTCGCTTCATTTTATATGTAATAATTTATTTTCATTGTTAATTTTTACAGTTCTTGTAAGATTATATCATAGATTTAAACCTTAAAAGTTAAATAAAGACAGAAAAATTAACATAAAATGGCATCGTTTTAGCCATCAGCCTTTAATTCAATGTCGTGTCTTTGTTCTCTAACGGACGTGTTTACTCTCCACATATTAGGTCCACCCCTTTGTATTCTGATTTTCCAGCTGTGATTTGTACGTTTCTATTGAAAAAGTTTGAACATTAATTTTTACAGACCTAAATAATATAAATATTTTTATTTTATTTTTATATTTAGTATGTTTGTTCTAATATCATCCGCTGCACTTTTGGTGCTTTGTGTTTCGCGCTGAGTGAATAAATGACATGGATGTGGTCATTTCACAATTTACGCACCACTTTTGCAATTCACTTTACGTAGATGATGTGTTGCTGTATAGTGTAGAGATGCTTTTAAATATTTATAACCGCATAAGAATGAAACAATGGCGATGTTCAATTTCTGAATCATTGACCTGCCATCTGCTGATTCTTACAAGGGAACTGTCAACCATTGCAAGCCGAAATCAACCTTCAAATTACTTCCAGAGAATCGTTGTGATGTACAAAGGCCGTGTCCATAAAAATATCTGCTCTTTTTAGGTGCAAGACACTAAACTCAAACGTCAGATCTCTCACTTAAACTAAAGGGAACTAATACAACTCGTGTATTGGCAGATTGGAAACTCAGCCGTCCACGCTGGTCTTCTAACTTCACTCTCTGCTTTACTCATGCAGGAAGGACGGGGGGAGGGGGGTATGAGCGTGCGGTGTGTATATGTGTGGGGGTGTGTGGGTGTGTGGGTGTATGTGTGTGTTTTTAATTTGTTTTCTAGCATTTTTTTAATGTTAATGTACGGAATATGGATGAATGTAGATATGTATTATTGTGATGTAGTGTAGACATAGATTTTACTTATATGTAGCCTGTTATTATTTTTTGATACTGGTGTATTTGTAGGTATTTGTTTATATTATGATTATTTATTTTTTATTCATGGAAAAATAATGCACGTACGGCCAAGCACGCCCGTGCGCAATGTAAATGCATATGTATTTTCTTTCTTCTGAAAAAAAAGGCAATAAATTCCATTATCTACTCATGCAGGAATGTACATCTGCACTGTACAGTTGGCTGTCATTGCTGAATACTGACTTCGATTTTTGTATCTTGCACTTTAAAATGGTTGACTGTTGCCTTGTGAATTTAACTAAGTCACAGAAATGAAAGTTTGAAGATTGCAAAGTTTCATTTTCAATGTCTAGTCGTTATATTTTTGTCAGTCCATGTGAAGCATGCCATTGGTAACCTCAGTTGCAAATTCTGTGTTGATATTACCTTTATCTCTAACTTTTACAGTGATAATTCATTAAAACTATTCTATGTATAATGGATATATTTATCCTCATATATATATACACTGCTCAAAACAATTAGAGGAACACTTGTAATAAATTGAATAAGTAATTGTTTTTTAAAGCTGTGATGCTGAAAGTTGGACAATATGTAAATTGAATTATTAATTTTATCATTGGATACAAATTTTAAAGATTCATGGCCTAAATACAGATAAATTACCTCAAATAACAAATATAGAGACATTTTTTTATTTTGGAAGGCACTGGCAACTTCTAATTGGTAAGGTTCCTGATGTTGCTATAGTGACGAATGTTGATTATTGCCTTGTTTATTGAAGTCTCTGACAAAATGAGGCATTTAAATAAGTTTGAAGTGTATCATGCTCTACATCTTTTACGACAAGGTCAATCTCTACGACAAGTGGCTAGAGAGCTTGGGGTTTCTCCTTCCGTGGTGTCCAGGTTACGCAACAGGCACAGAGAGACAGGTCAGTGTTGTAGAAGACTTGGCCAGGGCCGTACATTTAAAACAAGCCCCCTGGATGACAGATACGTTGTTCTTTCTGCTCTTCGACAGCGTACAAAAACTGCAAAATACCTGCAGAATAACCTTCATATGGCTTCCGGAATCCGGGTTTCAGACCAAACCATAAGGAACAGATTAAGGAAAGAGAATATTCGTCCAAAAAGGCCCGTTAAAAAACCACGCTTAACAAAAGGACATAAGGCTGCAAGACGTACGTATGCTGAAAACCATGGTGATTGGAACCTGCACCAGTGGGAGTCTGTGCTCTTCTCGGACGAATCCAGGTATCGTCTTACACGTTGTGATGGTCGATTGAGGGTGTGGGGACGGCCAGGAGAAATATTTTCTGCAGAGGCTGTACAGGAAATTGATAGATTCGGAGGAGGTTCCATAATGGTGTGGGCCGGAGTTATGTACAACAATCGTACGGACCTTGTACTTGTTGCCCAGCAACTGAATGCTGTCCGGTGTATCGAACACGTTCTGGAAGAGCATGTAGTATCTGCTGCCATTGGAGTAGGCCCTGGATTTCTGTTTATGCAGGATAATGCCAGGGCACATTCTGCGGCTGTCACCAGGGATTTCCTGAGGAGGAATGAAATTGAGGTAATGGAGTGGCCAGCGGTCAGTCCAGACCTCAACCCTATTGAACACTTGTGGGATCTTCTAGACAGGAAGGTCGGGAACCGACATCAAGCTCCATAAACTCTGCAGCAACTTGGAGATGCTCTGAAGGCGGAATGGGAGAATATCCCGCAAGAGAAAATCCAGAATCTTATTGGGAGCATGCCACGAAGGTGCCAAACTGTCATCGAATGTCGTGGAGGCCATATACGATACTAACTCTATATAACGAGTGTTTACCTTTGAAAAATAAGCACAAGATTCAATTGCTTACATAGCGGAATTATTTGAAAAGTTAATTGTCAGCGTTATTCATTTGTTTTTACTGACATGAGCAATAAATAAATAAATAACCACAAATAATGTACTTTATTAATTTCATGTTTGTATCTTGTCCCGCGCCGTAGCCGAGCGGTTAAGGTAGGACGCCTTGGCGCAGAGCTACGGGACTTGCGCTGGTTCAAGTCTCTATGGGGGAAGAAATTTTCTCATGGTATTTCGGCCAGTATGGGACCGGTGCCCACCCAGCATCGTGAGGCAATTGGGTAGCTACAATAAGTAGCGGCTCCAGGTTGAGGAACCAGCTATAACGGCTGGGGGACTCGACATGGTAACCACATGGTAACCACATGTCACCCCTACTCTGGCTGTTGATCATCTACCTCTGTGATTGACACATGTGGATGTGAAGGGCCAGCAGCCGGGTGGTAAAAAGAGCAACCGCTGAAAAGTGGAAAGACCCTCAATCGGAAATCGGATGTTTGTATCTTTATCCGATGAAAAAATATTTGCATATTTCATAGTGTTCCTCTAATTGTTTTGAGCAGTGTATATATATATATATATATATATATATATATGTATATATAATACGTATATATATATATATATGTGTATATATATATATATACATATATGGCATGATAAGAAAAATAAATGCCTGGACGGGATTCGAACCCGGAACTCTGAGTCTGTACCTCAGCATGTTATCCATTACACCACCAGACGAAGCCAATTCAAACACTTATTTTTCTTATATATGTATTATATTCTCCATTATTACTAGATGTCGCGAGAACTCGGTCTTCACTGCCATCTAGTGGCTGACTATAACAAGTAAGCAAATTTAAGATAGAATATTAAATGTTAAACATTTAATTATAACATATATATATACATATATACAATAATAATAATAATAATAATAATAATAATACTTTATGTATTCTGGCAGAGTTAAGGCCATAAGGCCCTCTCTTCCACTCAACCAGCACAAATACAAATAAATATTCGACAAATATAGATATACACTATACTAATTATAAACAGTTAAAGATACAATAAATGTAGCAATGTAAATGTCATGTACAAACAACATTTTATAGGGTAATAACAATAATGATACGATAATAATAATAATAATAATAATAATAATAATAATAATAATAATAATAATAATAATATAAATATGATACATTATACGGGAAACACCAATTAATATATATATATATTACACTGGATAATAATGAAGTCGAGTTTAGAGCAAATATAAATTTAGATTTCTTTTAAAAGATGCCAATGTCCGGCAGCCCCTTATTTCTTGTGGTAGGGAATTCCAGTTGCGAGAAGTGGAGATGGTATATGACATGGAGTGATGTGATGTCCTATGTTGCGGTATATTAAGTAAGAGACTATGGTGTGATCTTGTGTTTAAGTTATGGTTTGAGGATAGATACTGGAAACGGGATGATAAATAATTGGGAATCGAGGTATGTAGGATCTTAAATAGGAGAATTTGACATTGCGATTTTCTTCTCTCTTTTAGATGTAGCCATGACAATTCGTGGAATTATGGAGAAATGTGATCGTATTTTCGACCATTAAATATGAATCTGATACACATATTATAGACACGCTGCAGTTTGTCCGACAATCCGTCACTTATGTCAGTTAGTAGAACGTCACAGTAGTCAAAATGCGGCATCACTAAAGTTTGGATTAAAATTCTTTTAAGAGTTGTAGGAAGAAAATGTTTAAGTCGCTTTAGGGAATGCATTATGGAGAAGTACATGAAATTAAAAAAAAATAAATGCCTGAGTCACAATTTGAACCCGATAACTCTAACTTTATACGTTTGGGGTCTATCCAACTGAGCTACCCAGATATCATAACACAAACCTTTATTTTTCTTTCGTATATATTATTCTCAATTTACTCGAGAGGTAATGGGATATATATATAACAAAATTTTAATGTTTGTCTTAGGATTCCTGAGTAGTTCAATTGGTTTGGGCGCTAACGTATATAGTCATAGATCTCAGGTTCAAATTCCGACTCAGGCATTTATTTTTCTTTTCATGTCATAATTGGCCTTCATTGCTAAATGTCAAAAATATAGTTATAACATCTAAATATATAAAAGTTTCTGCTATAAAGTAAAAAATTATCCTTAAAAATGCTTACTTGTTACAGTAGCCACTAGATGGCAGTTGGAACAATATTCCGCTGCTTCTTGTGTAAATTGAGAATATTAGGATATATAAAAGAAAAATAAATGTTTGTATTAGGATTCTTGAGTAGCTCAGTTGGTTAGAGCGCTAACATATAAGGTTAGAGATCTCGGATTCAAATCTCGACTCAGGCATTTATTTTTCTTCTCATGACATAATTGACATCCATTGTTAAATGTCTAAAATATAGTTATAATATATGTATATGCAATGTTTTTAATATCTAGTGCCCTTACGCTTTTCTACAGTCCTCAAAGCAATTGTATCTTGAGGACGCTTAATCCACACTTTGTTACTTGGCTTCTTGCATCCTTTAACTTTACTCGTATTTTTCCGGTAAGAGTTTCTTACTCCAGAAAATGTCTGAAAATAATATTTTGAATACAGTTTCATTACAGCTAAACTCAGGAAATAATTTGTCAATGTTATATCACTCAAAAAATATTAAAAATATGAATTTGTTTTATTTTATTAAGCTTATGCTAATGTGTCTGCCAAAAGTGACAAAGTATATTTGACAATGACGAAGGAGAATATTATGACACACAAATAACATAGACAATTGTAATACCAAGAACCTTCATACAGTAGTATAAAATAAGAGTGAACTACAGTGTAGTTGAATGGGCAATTGTGGATGAAAGAAAAATCAAAAATCAGAATTTTAAATTTGTTCCTCAATTGGAAATGGGTGTCTTCAGCGAGATAGTTACAATTCGTGTTATGAAATCTTTGCCAGTTGTTAATTGCTTCACGAATGCTTGTTTGTTTATATATATTGTACCTCTAGCGTCTATAAGTAATATTTAAAAGGAGAAGGTGACCAGATGGTATTTGTCATTCTAGTAAAGGTTTTTCTCCATAAAATGAGTAGAAAGATGAATATAAGGGGGTAGGGAGAGAATGTGTGAGAAAAAATGAAAGAACAAATACTTACTTCCAGCTCCGAGTGCCGAAGCTGGCAATGCTCATCAGAGCACGTACCATGCTGCCAGGATGGACACACTGTCGAGCAGCTTCTCGCAGCGGGTTGATGACGATACAGATATTCGTCGCCCTGAAATGTCCCAGAAAAACTGTTAAGTATTACCCGACATATTAATTACTTTCCACATTTATCGAGACTCCAACTTTATTTGAAAGATTTTTGTTTTCTACCACATTCTTAATATTAGCTACAACACAGTATATTAAGTTTATAAGCTCTACCTCAGGACATAAGTGAAGTATGAGGATTATTGTCTTCCACTATTTTTAGGCAGGAAAGTTGGACAGAGTGCATTCCGTTAACCCATTCACTTTTAATTTGGAAAATTGTTTTAGCGCCTGGTATTCTATTACATTAAAATTGTATTAGTGCTTGATACAAGGGCAGCTCAATGTATTAGTGCAAATAGGTGTTAAGTAATATTTTTGGTTTTCCCAGAAATTGAAAATTAAATTAAATAATTATTAAACAAAGTTTACAGTACAAAATTTAACTAATACATTATTACGAAATGTTCTCCAATTGGATTTCAAGTAAAATATTTGTACGCAATGAAATATACTTCCTCCTCATTCGTTAAACATGTATGTTTGTTCTAATGCCACCCACTGAACTCTACGTGATTCGGGATCCACTATGAGTGGTTAAATTGTGTTAATGTGGTATATTTATAACTTACGCACCACTTTACTCAGATCAAGTTTTCCTAAAATATGTAGGCGTACAGATAGTAGCAGAGGATGATATTATATTTTGTGTAGTGTAAAGTGTATTGTATGACAGATGATGATGATGATGAAGAAGAAAGGGTATAATGTGAAACCTTGTCCACCACATTGCCTACCCCTGGCGAGAAGGCGAAACTCTGTGCCACAGCCCACTCCTAACTAAAAGCACCATGGAGGCCTTCAGTCTTATCGTCACATGGATTCTCAACATATTTATATATTACGGAGGGATTTTTAGTTGAATTCATGAATCCGATGAACAATATAGCTGTTAAGACTGTATACTACCATCTCCCCTGACGCAATGATTAAAAAATTTGCAATGAACTTAATTAATCATAAACATTTTCTATGACCACGGTAACGGAACCCGGGCCCCCTAAGTCTTGAAGTAGGCTTGCTACCACATGATCCAAGAAAGCGAACTATACATTAAACTTAAAAAATACATATTTTTCAATTAAAACTAAACACAAACTAAGTTATCACTTTTTGAATATTTATTATATAATTTTGTCCACCGCCGTAGCCTCGAGGTAGCGTGCTGCCTTGTCACGTAGCGAGCCCGGGTTCGATTCCCGGTCGGGACAGGCTCCAGGGTGAGGTTTTTTCGGGGTTTTCCTCACATATAATACAAATGTCAGGAAGCTTAGGGTCCAACAGTCCCCGAGAATCATCCGCCCATCCTCATCACCCATATCATTATCATCCATCACCGGTGCGGAAAGCAACGGGAAGTTACCACACCTACAATATCTTAGTAAAGCCGCAAATCATAGCATGAAAATCTATAATTGAAGCGAAAGACCTGCCCTCGGGCAGAATTACTATAGAATAGAGTAGAATTGTATAATCTGACACAAATTTAATTTATGTTAATTTTTCTATTACTTTTTTTTTAAATATACTAGGTTAAATAAATGAAACACATTTATTTACTAGAATACATCGTTAATTTAAAGAGTAATTGTTTCGAAGTAAACACGCCGTTAGAAAATATGGCGGTTGCTACAGCGATTTTTATATTTTGAGAGTCGATTATATCTCTATTCCTAACGGTCGTATTTCCAAAGTTTTTAAGAATACGTTTATATTTTTATTTTAATAGCATATACTGAGATTCGTTGCGAAAATAAAACTTACGACTGCTAAAGCTATTTTTAAATTCTCGTTTCGGGTGTAATCCTACACCTAATGACCCGATTCTCATTTAAAAACATTCCAGGACTTATATATAACGTGAACACTTTTTCTAACATATGAAGAAGTACTTTTAAGTCCAAAAATAGAGATATGAAACTTTACTAATTTTGCTATTTAAAATCGTCCTTTTGTTTTAAATGGATTCTTATTAAATGTATAATTCAAAAATATATGAAAATTAAAATGTATCATCGCCGAATGTTTTTTTTTTTCAAATTATAATGAAATACTTTATAATAAACGGGTATTTGGAAGTGAAACTATTCTGAAGGTAAATCTCCGCATTCGCGTCACCTAGCGGTTGTACGTACAAATGTTTTCCGGATTAAAACTGTGAATCCTGTTATTGGGAGAATTTCACAATTTCAAGGTAAATTCATTCCAACTCCTTAACATCAATTTTATCTCCATTTCTTATTTATGTTTTTAATTAATTCCTCTGAGTTGGTATTTATTAATTCATATTACTCAAACTGGTCTTCGGATCATTTTCGTGTTACAGAATAAATAATGGTGGAGGGGTAATGACAAGAAAATTATATTAATAATCTGAATATAAAATTAAAAAGTGACCTCTACTTACATATTTACATGTGGACATGTAATAGAATTTACAACGCACGTTTTTATAATTATTCATAATAATCGCTTTCTCAAACACCTTCTGTAAACAAATAAAATGTTTAATTTGTAGTAACTTTACAGACAGAATTAAATACTAGGGAGTCCATTGTAATGTATCATTCTTCGAGTAAATACATTCCAATTTGTCCTAATGTTATATATATAAGAAAAGTAAGTGTTTGAATTGGATTCGCCTGGTAGTGTAATGGATATCACGCTGAGGTACAGACTCAGAGATCCGGGTTCGAATCCCGTCCAGACATTTATTTTTCTTATCATACCATATTAAGCTTGCATTGCTCAATGTTAAACATTTACTTATAACATCGATAAAGTGTCACTGCTATAAGGTAAAAATATTCTCTTTAATTTGCTTACTTGTTATAGTCAGCTACTAGATGGCAGTGAAGACCGAGTACTCGCGACATCTAGTAATAATGGAGAATATAATACATATATAAGAAAAATAAGTGTTTGAATTGGATTCGCCTGGTAGTGTAATGGATATCACGCTGAGGTACAGACTCAGAGATCCGGGTTCGAATCCCGTCCAGGCACTTATTTTTCTTATCATACCATATATATATATATATATATATATATATATATATATATATATATATATATGTGTGTATGTGTGTGTGTGTGCGTGCGTGCGTGCGTGTGTGTGTACATAGCGGAAAAATCATAAAGATTCTTGGGATAAATTGCCTGCTTAGAAACAAGATGTTTTAACTGCATTTTGTTTTTATTTTTCAAGGAATCCCAATTAACTTTTAGTACTAACCAATTCACAGTATTAACACTGTTCTGAAGAGCGAGGTTTGACACTTTCTGACCACAAAATGTACAATTTTAAGTGTGTAACTGATACAGAAGTGTTACAACATAATGGATACAAACTAGGAGTTTATTTAAAGTGGAGTTAGAACATTTTGGATCTAAGGTGGCGAAATATTGCAACATGAAATTAAAGGAAAATTTAAAAATAAAATGTTGTTTCTAATGATGTCCAAATGAAAATTCACTTAATAACAAACTTGCAAATTTATTTTAGTTTCCGCTAGAATTGTAAAATTGTCATTCTCTTTCTTACGGTCAACTCGAAATATGACTTCAGTGTTAGATATAGCATATTAGAACACCAACCAACCAACAGTATAATTTTTAGTGACCATGTAAAAGTATATAAGAACAATATAACAACAATGAGGTATATAAATATATCTAAATATACAAATTAAAATATAAATAATCGTATATCCCGTAGATCCAAGTTGAATTAGTTTGCTTGTTGGCTATGGCGCGGTTCACGAAAGACGAGGCCTTATAATATAATGTTTATAGTCCTTAAGCAATTCAAATGGATAGTCATGATGACACAACAGAGAAATGAGTGTATTATAATGTAAAAAATCGTAATGTAATAAAATGAACACAAATTAATTTATACTTTTTTTAAAATTACGAAATTGAATATTTAAAAACAAATTACAATTTTGTTAGTATTATCTGGTAAAGAAATAGTTCTAAACTATATAATTTTTAAGAGTAAATTTTCTTAACTTACCTAATCGCTTGCAATTTGCAAAAATGTAACTCGTTACTATAGTAACGCTTTAACAGTGGGTATGGATAAAGATATTTGAATTGTTGAGTCTGTAACAATATTTCGTGTAACATTTCTAACTCACTCTCATTATTAAACCTGAGGCCGCGCGGACATGAGCTCTCCATAGATCCTCATCCTGATCAGATATTTTTCCAATAATTCCATGTATAATACAACCTCTCAAAATCATCGTTAATGTTATACTCATAGGAACAACACAAAATAGTTATCAGCTAATTGCCCCGGTTCGTACTCTTCTTACTATGAAAATGCAGATAATTACATAGACTTTATCATTACATATAACTAACCAACTCAAAATCACTGACACTATCGAACCCATAAGTTCATGGCCACCCAGATATGAGCTCTCCACACATACTTGTCCTGAACTAATATTTTCCAATCATCCCGTGTGTAATATACTTCCCTCAAATTATGATTGTTATTTTCTCAACTCATTCTTGCAAACTGGGCGTTTTCTCACTGGGTTTTCCTATAAGAAGTTTCCATCCGTCTCTTTCAATCCCCATTCGTGTCACATGCCTTGCCCACCGTAGTATATGATACTTAATTGTCCTTATTATATCTGGTTTCCTATAAAGATCATGTAGTTCTTTGTAATGTAGTCTTCTCCATTCGACTGTTTTTTCATCTCTCTTTGTTCCAAATACTTTCCTAAGAGTTTTATTCTCATTTACTCTTAATCTTTCCTGCTCTTTAATGTAAGAGTATATGTTTCGCATCCATACAACTGAGAGAATAACAGTTTTTTATTACTTCAAGTTATCTTTTTTTTTGAGAAGTGTTGGGAAGACAATTAGTCCCTGTAATGCATAATAGCACGCATTTCAGAATTAAACCTATATTTAATTTTTTGTGCAGCTCTTTCCTATTTGTAATTATTGTTTCTAGGTGGACTAGTTGTTATGCTCCTTGCCTCTGGTCCCGAGGTTCGCGGGTTCAAAGCCGGCCGGGGTAGATGGATTTTTTAGGATGGAAAAATCCAAGGAGCAAGTCCTCCGGGAGGGACTTTAAGCCGTGGGTCCCGAGTCTGAAGATTTTCAGGCTCGTAGAAGATCCTTAAGCCTGAATGAAAAGGCCTATAAGCAAAATTTACCGAATATTCCCGTCCTAGTACTACCTTGGTTTCTTGGAACGCTGACCACGGACCACTCAAATGACATCTATGCGAAAACAAGTGTAACTAAATTAGCATGGTACAAATTCTTCCCTGTAGGGGGGAGAGCGCCTAAATCTCTGTTAAGGGAAACATGGGCTTACAAGACAAGGCAAGAAGTTATTTGAATTCAGCCACTTCTTCAAATGTTCCTTCATTTGTCATTAACTGTACATTATCATTATATAATGTATTTCTATGTGTGAATATATATATATATATATTTAATTTCATTGATGTTTACTTACAGTCCAATTTTCTTATTATTACTCAAAGAGTGTGCACGTTGGCCTTTGGTATCTCATTGCTATCGCCCATTGAATTGACAGCATAAACTAACAGCTTATTAACGCCATTGATTTGTACGCATTATTGATCCTTCATTTGACGGCATGTTCTAGTGCAACATTGAGTAGTAGAGAAGATAATTCATCTCTTTCCTTTAACCCATTGTGAGATTCAAATTTTCCTAAAACCAGACGCAATCTACTCTTTGTGCTATTTAGACACATTACGAACTCCAGCTGGGTAGGCTACTGTATAACTTATCGCCCTTAATTGAATCTTATGTCTTTTGAAGTTATCATAACACCTACAATCAATAATTTACTACTTTATCTTCCTTTGAGATTTGAAATAACATAACCGTGTTATATATATGTTACAGAAGATACGCCATCCTTTTATGACTACCTGCTAGCAGAGGGTTATCATTATTATGGAAGCAGTATAACGAACTTTCGACTTTTTTTAGCTTACTAGTCTTTTTGAACATTTTTTAGGTCTTAATGGCTGCACATTTACTTACTTTGACTATACGTATACTATTTGTATAATTCAAGAATCCGCAGAGTCTAGTGTTAATTACAATGTATTTTAAAACACTTCTAGTTTTTCTTCCTAAACACCTTTCACTTTCCAAAAAGGTTTGTTACACGAGAAACGATTGAGTCCTATCAAAATATCACATTATTTTAACCACCAACCTACTGACAACTATTGTATTTCGATTTCAACTTTTCTAAGAAATTGCTACTTACTTATAATTATCTCGAGCAGAGGGTGAAGGCAACAAGGTTGTATTCATCCGCCCGTTAGCAACTGCAACACTTTTTAAGTCCTTTTCCAGAATTTATGTATTTTATAGGATACCTTTAGGACTTTTGAAATGTCTTTTATAGGTCTTCAACTTCCGAACTCTAATTATGAGACATTATTTTCGTTATTGGTAATCAATTTTTGTAATTTGTAATATTATTGTATGTGTGGTCTATTTAAATCTAACATATGATTGTCCTGGTGCGTGGAAGACAAGGTCACATAGTCTTATCTCCACCAGACTAAATAAATGGAATAAAAATAAATTAAGAATATGTTTCATTTATTTATTGTAAGTACATAGGTAATTAATAATTCTCCCTCTTCATTTTTCATTCCCAATCAACATACGACGAAAGCGTTCAGCTTTCTTCTTTTATTATTAAAAACGTCTTCCTCATTCTTTCTCTTTCGGTTCGCAATAACATACGATCCATCGTTCAGTTTCCTTCTTTTATTTTGTGAGAATAAACTTTCGATCTCCTCATTGTTCCTCTTTCTACTGCGCTTAAGGACAGTGGTAGGCATGTCGTATGTTATATCTTTATCGATACCCAACATTTGTTCCTGTATCCAACTTGAAAAGTCACCAGACTTCTTGTTAAACAATGGTTTTGTACAGCAATGATTTTCCGTGGTGTCTGTAGCCACTGCATTTTTCTTGTCTTTATCTTGTGCGATCTTATAAGAAAGAGAACAAAACGTACAAATCTCACCAGAGTGGAAAACCATGACCCTGCCATTGCTGCTGTGAGAGTACTCTGTGGTGACAGGTCGTTTGCTCGTGTCAGTTGTTAGTTTGCTAGGCTCACCTTGCTTCAGGCTTGTAGTTTCTACTGCTTGTTTCAATTTTCTTTTCACATCTTTTATAAGGGGTCTAATTATTGGAGAGATGTGCATATTAGCTGTTCCATCATCATTTAATACTTCAGAAATACGAGCAGCTATTTCAGGAGAATAACCGGAGGTCAAAGTTCTAAGTATATCCAATCGAGCCTCGTCTGGAGGATTCGCTTTTACCAACTCTGTAAGAACATTTATAAAAAAGTCAAATATTGAAAATAATCCTTCATTCGGAAGTTGCCACATATAATTTATAATAAGAATCTCAGTTAAGCGTTACGTATATATATTAGCTTTTTCGGCAGTGGTAAGGTGGATGAAGTTTCTGTATTTATTATATTGATGTTGTTTTGAGGACATGGGAGGGTGAAATAACCTCGCAATTAAAATAGAAATTTCAATCAAAAATGTACATTAATAAAATGGAGGATCGACTCTGGTAGACTAGTTATTTATCATGATGAGATCTTTTTCAGAAAATTCTCGGGTTCAAACCGAGATGGAGCAATGGATTTCTCAGGGCTTTAATATTCTCAGCATAGGTTCTTCCATCGGAAATCAATGAATATTGTTATTATTATACATAACAACTGTAACTATGTAACAATGTTTTTACAATCTCTATTATAAATTTAAAGGAGGCGATTTTGATAAGTGAAAATGAGATGATAACTAGCATCATACCAATGAAGCTAAACGGCAGATATGATAAATATGAGACGAAGAATGATACAAAACTCTGCTTATGTCAGAAGCAAAACGAGGAATATGACTGTACAAATTTAGGATCACACACTTGAACATGTAAAACATTTAAAAAAACGGGGAAAGTGGTCCTTCTACAAGTCTGGTGCTAATTTCTGTTAGAGGATGAGAATATTTAGATGAATTCAGATATCCTGACTCCCATCTGGACTCAAAACGGAGAACTTACAGCATGTAGCGAATTGCTTTAATCAACTGTTCTACGGGGAACAAGACAATTTAAAATCGTGCACTCTTAGCGTTACAAGTAGGAAAGACTATTAGACATTAACATTATGAGGGCAAATAAACAAAGCAACTAAATGTAAGTAGCAATATTTATATATATTGATGACGTAGTATTATCAACACACACATTATATTTAGTAACAATAAGGAATTGGGACAGGACGTAAACATGAATAAAACGAAATGTAATATGGTCAAATAAGTAATAGAAATGGAAATTCAATGACAATTAAGGAAAAATTGTGAAGAAGTTGTTGAATTAAAGCGCTTAAAACAATAATTATAAACAGGAATTAGGTGCAGAAAGAGGCTAAATTCTTAAATGGATGCTATTACGCGTTTCAAGAAATCTTGTCATCCCAAATTCTCTTAAAAATGTTAAATAGAAGTGTTATTTTATGTTGATGCGAAACATGAAATCTTAGGTTAAGGATGATGAAAATATTACGAGATTTTGAGAATAAATTTCTTATAAGCCGGAGGGTCGAGGGTTCAAGTCCCGTTGGGGTCAAGATTTTTAAACTGACCCAAACCTTCTGGCGGCACTATGGCCCTGGGGTCGACTCAGCCTCTAACGGAAATGAGTACCAGACGCTTGTTCTGGGGGTAAAGGCGGGCTGACAACCCGGCTGACATAAAGTGCCGATTGTCTAGAAAAAGTGGGAGCCTTAACCTCCTACTACTCCAAGGGCCTCCGAGCCTGTTGTGGGATCACTTTACTTTTTATTAAAATAGTAAATGGGAGCTCCATGATCTTATAAACTAGTAAATGTCAGCTCAATGGGAAACTAGATATAATAAGAATAGTTGTATCTCTTAGAATGCGATGTACAGGACATGTCGTAAGAATGAGAATGAAAAGGGGGAATGAAAATGTCTATATGGGAGAAAAGATTTTAACAATGATTTGAGAAAGGGAAACTGTTCGGATGATTAAATAGTAAATACTAACTCCGGATATGGATATTTGGAGAGCCTATGTCCAGGCGGGAGTTAGTTTTAGACAAATGATAAGTGAAATGTAAACAAATAATTATAATATATTTAATTAAAGACTAAATTGAAAGTTATTTTTAGAGTTACAAATTAAGCAAAACGAAGCTAATCAACTAAGATATTTGTAGCTGTTGGATATATATTAGTTACAGTTAACACAATAAAGCACCGTGGAGACTAATGTTGTTAAATAAAGGCGAGATTCGCACTTTGTTTCACACAGCTATATATTTGTTCATAGAAATGTAATTTTTTATATAGGTCTATAAAAATGGCTAAACAACACAGATTTATATTTGTTTCAAATGACGTTCGTAGAAACACAATCACTGTTATGAGCACATAATCGTAAGAAATACATGAGAAAGTTCGTGCCTGTCCCTCTGTCTCATAGTTAGATGAAACATCTCTCATCCTAGACGGCTGTTTATGAAGTAAAGTCAGCAGTTATTAACACATATAAATATTGTAAGAAAGTGGCTCAAGGAAGGAGCCTGCACAAAGATAGCATCCTTACACTAATTATAAATATTTTTCAAATATAGCAGGACGTGTAGGCAAACAGATTTCGGATACTCTTGAAATTGACAATGGTAAAGCAAGGAGATGTACTAATTCCTCTACTATTAAATTTTGTGTTAGAGCATGCCAGCAAATCTTTGGAGAATGAAGAAAGCCTACAACTCAGTGGTATTAATAGGGTGTTATTTTATTCTGATGATGTAGTATTATTGAGCGATAACGAGGAGATACTAAGGTTGAACACGCACATTCTGTTGAGTAACACTAAGAAATTGGGACTGAAGTAAACGTCAATAAAATTAAATGTATATTCACACATACAAATGCGTTATATGATGGAAATGGACAGCTAATGACAAATGAAGCAAATTTTGAAGTGGCTGATTTCAAATATCTAGGAACAATAATAACAAATATGAATGAGTTGCATAAAGAAATTAAACATAGGCTCAATTCTGGAAATGCATGCTATTTAGCATTACAGGGACTCTTACCGTCCTTACACATTTCAAAAAACGTTAAACTGGAAATATATTAAACAGTTGTTCTCCCATTTACATTATATGGATGCTATACATCGACTCTTACTTTAAGAGGGGAAAGAAGATTACGAGTATTTGAGAAAAAATTCTTCGGTATACGTTTGGGCCAAAAAGGGGTAAAAATAGACAAGTGAATGGAGAAAACTACATAAGAGTGAGCTACTGATATGTATAGGAAGTCATATATAATAAGAACAGTTAAGTCTCGTAAGCTGCGATGAGCAGGACATGTGGCATATATGGGAGATGAAAGAGGTGTATAGAAGTTTCTGGTAGAAAAACCAGAGGAAAACGTCTAGTTAGGTGGATGAATAACATTAACCATAGTTTGAAGGAATTAGATTATACGGGAGATGATTAGAAAGCATTAGCTAAGGATAGGTATGTATGGAGAATTTATGCCCGTGAGGCAATGAACGTACGAGCAAGGTAGATCCAATGAGAGATTTAGTTATTTAATGTAGCAGGGAATTATCTAACATAGTACTTTATAAGACAAGGGAAAATTCACATGCCTCTCATATCTACTTTTCATGTCAATTAATTTTGATTTTTTGTTATATTTTCTGTCAAGCTCTGGTTTTGTAATCTTACGTTAAACCAAGTATCATATGTAAGTGTATTTTAAATTTCAAAATATTAATTCTACTTAGTTGTGGATAAATAACAAAGGCTGACGGCTGAAAACATTCATAGTCATTTTTACTTTCGATGACGTGTTGATAGTGACATTTGCTGCATATAAAAAAAAATGTTCCCTTCATTTGTTCTGTAATATTTTTTAACATTGTTAATTTTTACAGTTCTTAAGATTTGATTATTGTGTCCACCGCTGTGGTCTCGCGGTAGCGTGCCGCCTTGTCTCGCAGCGGGCCCGGGTTCGATCCCCGGTCGGGACAGTTTTTCTGGGTGAGGTTTTTATAAGGGTTTTTCCTCACCTGTAAGACAAATGTCAGGAAAACGTTAAGGCCCAAACGGTCCCCGAAATCATATGGCCATCGCAATCATCATCATTCATATTCATCTTAGGTTAAGCTTAGGATTAGGGACTCTCCTGGCGCACCATTATCATCATCATCATCACCCATCATATAATCGGGGCAACGTATCCCCACCTTCCAGGCGCCCCAACCTCAGAAGTGGGTTACAAGTACGCCATGCCAGGAGAGAAATCAGGAATGTCGAAAGACAAACCTGGGGCATTTGGAAAAAAAAATTGATTACAGATTTACAACCTTAAAAGTTAAATAAAGACTGAAAATTTAGCATAAAATGACTCTTATCGCTTTAGCCATCAGCCTTAATTCAATGTCGTTTCATTGTTCTCCAATGGACGTGTTTACTCTCCACATAGGTCTTCCCTTTGTAATCTTATTTTCCAGGTATGATCTGTTCGTTTCTATTGAAAAAGGTTGAAGATGGATTTTTATAGACCTAAATAATAATAATCATCATCAACAATCACGTATTAAGCCCATGTGGCTTCTTCCGGTCTGATATATTCTCATTCAAAAAGTTGAATCCATCTCTTTTTCAGTCTACCAATGTTCCTTTCTCCTCTTGGTTTGTAATTAAGTCTAATTTTTGGAATCCGATCATCTTTGATTCCAAATAATATATTTATATATATTTTTTAAGTTTGGTGACTTGGTTCTACTACCACCCACTGCACTTTTGGTGCTTCGTGTTCCGAGCTGAGCGAATAAATAACATTTCTCAATTTTCGCACCACTTTTGCAATTCACTTTACGTAGATGATGTGTTGTTGTATTGTGAAGAGAGACTTTTAAATATTTATAACCGCAGAAGAATCAAACAATGGCGATGTTCAATTGCTAAATTATTTATCTGTCATTTGTTGATTCTTACAATCGAACCATTGCAAGCCGAAACCAAACTTGAAATTTCTTCCAGAGAAACGTTGTGATGTACAAGGGCCGAGTCCAAAAAAATATATCTGCTCCTTTTAAGTGCAAGACACCAAAATCAAACACCATATCTCTCATTTAAACTATATGGAAGTAATACAACTCGTGTATTGGCAGATTGGAAAACCCAGCCATCGGCGCCGGTCTCTTCTAACTTCACTCTGTGCTTTACTCATGCAGGGATGTACATCGCCTCCGTACAGTTGGCTGCCTTTGTTGGATTCTGGCTGCGATTTCTGTGTCTTGCACTTTAAAATGCTAGATTTTTTTGGACACAGCTTTGATAAATCATAACGCTTATGTGGAAGAAATTTTAAGGAAGGTTTCGGCATGCAATGCTTAACAGTTCCCTTGTTAGTTTAACTTAGTCACTGATATGAAAGTTTGAAGATTGCAAATTTTCATTTTCCATGTCTAGTCGTTATATTTTTGTCAGTCCATGAGAAGCATGCCATTGGTAACCTAAGTTCGAAATTCTCTGTTGTTATTACCTTTATCTCTAAATTTTATTGTGGGACATTCAAATTACTCTATATAATGGACGTATTTACTTCTCACATATATATATATATATATATATATATATATATATATATGACATGAAAATAAAAATAAATGACTCAGTCTGGATTCGAACCCCTTATCTCTAACTTTATACGTTAGCGCTCTTTCCAACTGACATACTCAGGAATCCTAACACAAACATTTATTTTTATTTATTATATATTATTCTCAATTTACATGAGAGGCAATGCGATATCGTTATATATATATATATATATATATATATATATATATACATAAGAGTAAAATAAATGTTTGTGTTAGGATTCCTAAGTAGCTATGTTGGTTAAAGCGCTAACGTATAGTTATACATCTCGGGTTCAAATCCCGACTCAGGCATTTATTTTTCTTCTCATGCCATAATTGACATCCATTGCTAAATGTCTAAAATATGGTTAAAAAAAAATATATGCCTATAACATTTTTAATATCTAGTGTCCTTACGCTTTTCTATAGCCATCACAACAGTTCGATCTTGAGGACGCTTAATCCAAACTTTGTTACTTGGCTTCCTGCTTCCTTTAAATTTACTCGTACTTTTCCGGTAAGAGTTTCTTACTACAGAAAAATCTCTGAAAATAATATTTTGAATACAGTTTCTTTATAGCTAAACCAAGGAAATATTTTGTCAATGTTATATCACATAAAATGTAGTAAAAATATGAATTTGTTTTATCTTATTAAGCTTGTCCAAATGTGTCTGACAAAAGTGACAAAGTATACTTGACAATGACGTAGGAGAATATTACGAAAAACAGAAAACATAGAGACAATTGAAATACAAACTATTTTTTACAGTAGTATAGAACAAGAGTGAACTGCAGTGTAGTTCAAAAGGGCAATTATGGATGCAAGGAAAATCAAGAATCAGAATTTGAATTTTGATTTCTTAATTGGAAATATATGTCTTCAGCCTGATAGTTACAAGTTATGTTATAAAAGCTTTGCCAGTTATTAATTGCTTCAGATATGGTTGTTTTGTATATGTTGTACCTCTAACGTCTATAAGTACCGTAATCTTTAAACGTAGATGTTCACCAGATGGTTTTTATCATTCTAGTAAAGGTTATTCTCCTTAAAGTGAGTAGAAAGATGAATATAAGGGGTAGGGAGAGAATGGTGAGAAAATGAAATAACAAATACTTACTTCCAGCTCCGAGTGTCGAAGATGGCAATGCTCATCAGAGCACGTACCACGCTGCCAGGATGGACACACTGTCGAGCAGCTTTTCGCAGCGGGTTGATGACGATACAGACATTCGTCGCCCTGAAATGTTCCAGAAAAACAGTTAAATATTTCCCGACATATTAATTATTTCCCACATTTATTGAGACTCTAACTTAATTTGAAGGATTTTTGTTCTGTGCCACATTCTTAATATTAGCTACAACACAGTACACCGTGTCCCATTCTAAGCTCCCACATTTTAATTAATCGTAACTCTCAAATATGCGGAATTATGAAATGAGGTTGGTATTAAAAGAAAGAGAATCTCAAAGAATATTTGTTTTCATTGTTGCAGTTAGTTCATCTGTCGCATGATGGACAATAATGACATAAAACAAAACGGTCTCCTCAGCAACGAGAAACAACTTTTTTCTGATATGTAAAAAACCGTGTGTTTGTGACTCCAGTACAAGATCTTCATGATTTACGAACCCGTATGCTTGACACAATTGAAAAAGTACCAATGAACATTTTGGACAGAACGTGGCACGAAATCGAATACAGACTTGATATTGTTTGTGCTACTAATAGTGCAAATATAGAGGTGTTTTAGTGTGTGGCAATGAAAATTATTTGAGTTTCTGTTTCATTTAATACCGGCCTCATTTCATAATTCCGCATACTTTGTTAGTTATTAATTAAAATGTGGGAGGTTTGAATGGGACACCCTGTATATTAAGGTTATAAGTTCTACCCATCTATAAATGAAATATGAGAATTATTGTCTTCCACTATTTTTAGGCAAGATAATTGGACAGAGTGAATTCCATTAATCCATTCTCATTTAATTTGGAAAATTGTTGTAGCAGTTGTTATTCTATTACGTTAAAAAATTGTAGTAGTGATTGGTACATGGACAGATAAATGGATTAATACAAATATGTGTTACGTAATATTTTTGGATTTCTCAGAAATTGAATTTTAAAATTAAATAATTATTAAACAATATTTACTGTACAAAATTTAACTGATACATTATTAAAAATTGTTCTCCAATTGGATTTCAAGTAAAATATTTGTACACAATGAAATATACTTCCTCCCCATTCGTTAAACATTTATGTTTGTTCTAATGCCACCCACTACACTCTACGTGATTCGGGATCCACTATGAGTGGTTAAATGGTGTTAATATGGTATGTTTATAAATTACGCACCACTTTAATTAGTTGAAGTTATCTTAAAATATGTACAGATAGTACAGTATCAGAGGGTGAGTTTATGTTTTGTGTAGTGTAAAGTATATTGTATGACAAATGATGATGATGAAGAAAAGGTATAATGTGAAACCTTGTCCACCACGTAGCCTACCCCTAGTGAGAAGGCGAAACCCGGTGCCACAGCCTACACCTAACTAAAAGCACCATGGAGGCCTACAGTCTTATCGTCACATGGATTCTCGACATATATACTACGGAGGGATTTTCAATTTAATTCGTGAATACGTGAATAATCTAGCTGTTAAAACTGTATATCACCATCTCTCCTGGTCCAAAGATTAAACATTTTGCAATAAGCTTAATTTAATCATAAACATATTCTACAGCCCCGATAAGGGAACCCGGGCCCCCTAGTCTTGACGTAGGCTTGCTATCACATGCGCCAAAAAAGCGGACCATACATTAAACTTAAAATATACTGATTTTCAATTCAAACTAAACACAAACTAAGTTATTACTTTCTGAATATTATTATATGGGTGAATCTACAAACAATGCGTAACTCGATGTCATCAGTGAATAGATATTGCATTTCACTACATTTTGTTATTATTTCACATTAATTTAATATAGTTAATAGTAATTTTTTGTTCACCCAATTTTAGCTATTTATTTTTAAAAACAAGTTGATAAAAATACAAGAAATCCTCAAAACGTCAGTACTTTGGCATGTCAGAAACCTGAAAACGCGCAGTCAAATAGCCGTTTATTAAATATTACAATTTATATAAGGGCATTTATTAGTTAAATATAATCTGTAATATAATTAATAATCTATGTCACAACTCGCATCAAGTAATATTGTCGCTGTTATTTAAAAAAAAAAGCAGAACTTCGTGTTTAGTTTTATTCGTCAGTCCGCTGTGCGTTTTTCAGATTTGAAATTCCCGCCAAATATCGTCGACCCAAACTCAAAACCGTGTTAGTTTTTAAACGTTGGTAGTGAAGTTACCTGCAGACCGCGCCATTTGTCGGCCGCCATTACGATGACAGTGCAAGATTCGCTGTTATTGTGAATACACGTGCTGGGTTCAGACAAAATTTTAGTACTGTATTAAGTTATTTCTATTTATACCTGTATTTTATTTTGATTTATACGCGGTTAGTTGTAATTTGTTAAAATGTAGCGGGCTAATATTCGAAAATACCAAAATAAATATTTGTTCCGAGTTTAACCTCAAATGTATATCCTTTTCATCAGTACTTTGGCGTCAGCCCGTTGTCTAATATTGCACCAGAGGACTGACGTGTCTCCAGGGTACTGATTTTTTTCTGTTTTATCTGAACTATTACCGTGTGTAAGCATTTATTTTATTTGTTTCAGTCTAAAACAACATGGCGACTAAGAAAACGTAATTGTCAAGGGAAAAAGTATTGAAAAAGGAAAGAGAAGCGGAAAAGGCTCGCTTAAAAAGTGATCCAGTTAAATTAGCGGAATACAGAGAAACACAAAGGATACAGTACTTGAAAAAAAGGAGAAAGGGCAAAGAAAACGAGTTAAGGAAATGACACATCGGGAGCAAAGAATAACTAGAAAAAATGGAAAGAATATTCATCAAAGTACAGGCAAAAAAAAAACTGTTGAACCCAACGACTCATAATGTATATGCCAGAATACACCATCAACTACTAACGATGAAATACAAGCAATACAAATAGTTCTTAAAGAAAATAAACATACGATTAAGGAAAAACCAAAGGGCGAAAGAAGCAAAGGAGAGAAGCAAATGACAGAGAAAGCATAGAAATAAGAAACTCAAAAATATGGAAGTTGTAATCAAAAAACTTAAGACTAAACTACATACTCAGCGTCAAAAATATAAAAGAGCTAAAAAACAGTTTAAAAACAAGAATTGAAGAAATGGTGAAGATATAACTAAACGAAAGGAATTAGTGAAGAAGGCCCTTTTCGGTGAGGATATTAAAATCCAATTAGAAGGAAACTACTGTAAAATACAAAGTCATGAAGAAAAAGTAAAGTTTAAACGGGCTATATATGGAAATGTAGTAGACAAATACAAACTATGGAGAAGATTGAGCTAGTACACCTACGTCCTCAGGGTATTACGTCGTATTAGTTACATAAATGATTTAGGCTGCATAAGTAATATTTAAACAATATGTGTCATTATTAGTACTCGTATTTTAAGAAATTTGCTAAACATTTTAATAAATGGCATCTTATGAAATTGTGTATTTAATCAGTACTGTGTCACCCATGTCAGTCCCCCTGACATATAAATTCAGAAAAATCGAAATAGGCTATCTCAAATTCTATTCACAAAACTAACTGGCCCAATTTAGATTAATATATTTATAACATTATCTATTTAAATACCCAAATTTGTAGGAATTTAACAAAAAAGTGCAATAAACAAAATAACTTTAAAAGCTACCCAACTTTTGTATAATCACCCATATAATTTTGTGCACCGCTGTATCATCGAGGTAGCGAGCTGCCTTCTCATGCAGCGGGCCTGGGTTCGATTCCCGGTCGGGACAGGCACCAGGGTGAGTTTTGTTCGGACTTTTTCCTCACCTCTAAGACAAATATCAGGAACCTCAGGGTCCAACGGTCCCCAAAAATCATCCGACCATCATCACCATCATCCTTATCATTATCATCATCAATCATCACTTGTGTGGGAAGCAACGGGAAGCTATCACACCTATAATTCCTTAGTAAAGCTCCCAAGCATAGCAGGAAAATGCTATGATTCCAGCGAAAGACCCGTCCTCCGGCAGAATTACTATGGAATATAATAATTTGACACATTTTTTTCTGTTAAATTTTATATTAGTTTCTTTAAAATATACTATTAGATAAATTAAACAAATTTATCTAAAACAATATATTGTTAATTTAAGGAGTAATTAAATTGCATTATAAATCGTTACATTGTTTCAAAGTAAACACGCCGGCTAGAAAATATAGCGGCTGCTTCAGCGATTTTTATATTTCGGGAGTCTATTAAATCCCTATATGTAACGTTCGTATTTCCCAATCTTTTGTGGATACGTTTCTAGTTTTATTTTAATAGCATATACTGAGCTTCGTTGCGAAACATAAAAACTTACATTTACTAAACCTATTTTTAAATTCTCGTTTCGGGTGTACTCCTACACCTAATGATCCGATTCTCATTTAAAATCATTCGAAGACTTATATATAACGTGAACACTTTTGCTAAGATATCGAGGAGTACTTTTAAGAACAAAAATAAAAATATGAAAATTCACTAATTTTGCTATTTAAAATCATCCTCTTCTCTTAAATGGATTGTTATTAAAGGTATAGTTCAAAACGATATTCAAATTAAAAGGTATCATCACCGTATGTTATTCAAATTATAATAAAATGCATTATAGTAATTGGTTTCATGGAAGTGAAACGATCCTAAAGCAACTTCTCCGCATTCGCGTCACCTAGCGGTTGAACGTACAAATGTTTCCCGGATTAAAATTTTGAATCCTGTTATTGAGAGAGTTTCACAAGATCAAGGTAAATTCATTCCAACTCCTTAACATTAATATTCTCCCCATTTCTTATTTATATGTTTAGTTAATTCCTCTGAGTTTGTATTTATTAATTCATATTACTGAAAGTGGTCTTCAGATCGTTTTCGTGTTACAGGATAAATAATGGAGGAGGGGAAATGATAAGAAAATTATATAAATTATTTGAATATAAAATTAAAAAGTGACCTTTACTTACATATTTACATGTGGACTTCAAATAGAATTTGCAGACCACGTTTTTATAATTATTCATAATGATCGCTTTCATAAACACCTTCTGCAAACAAATAAAATGGTTAATTTGTAGTAATTTTACAGACAGAATCGTACTATGGAATCAATTGTAATATATCATTATTTGAGTAAATACATTATAATTTGTCCTAATGTGATATTTTATATAGTGGAAAAGTCATAAAGATTCTTGGAGATAAATTGCCTGCTTAGAACCAAGATCTTTCAACTTCATTTTTTTTTTCAAGAAATCCCAATTACGCTTAAGGTACTAACCAATTCACAGTATTAGCACTATTCTGAAGAACGAAGTTTGCCACTTTCTGACCACAAAATGTACAATTTTAAGAATGTAACTGATACAGAAGTGTTAAAACATATTGGATACACGCAAGCAGTTTATTTAAAGTTTGAACATTCTGGGTCTAAGGAGGCGAAATATTGGATTATGTAACTAAACAAAAATTTAAAAATAACAAGTTCATTCTAATGATGTCCAAATGAAAATACAATTAACAACAAACTTGAATATAGTTTGAAATTTATCTTAATTTCCGCTAGAAATATTCTGATTTTTATGGTCTACTGGAAATATTTTTTTAAGTTCGATATAAGAGAAAGAATTTAATTCATATCCTGAGCAGTATACTAATAAATACATATTTATATAAATATGATTTCCCTGTCCAGAAATCTAAATAATTTTACAGACGTCAGCGAAATCCTTCAACGTTTAAATTAAACAAATTTCTAAATAATTGTCTGTAAATCTTGTATTTTGAATGTATGGGTTGAATAAAATTAATAACTTATATTTTTTCTGCAGAGTTAAGGAATGCTGTCACAATCAGGACGAATATATATTTATTACAATAATTATTAAAGGATGATTTGTAGAATAAATAATTTGTTCTGATTTCCAAATTATCAAACTGTTTCTTAATGTAAAATATGCTATTGTTATAATGTTGTATACAGATTATTTTCATTTGTTCTTTATACAATAATTATGTATACACACGTGACCTTCCACAGTAGAATGTCAGTTTCTTGATAATGTAAAATTATTACTAGGTTACTGTACTCCCCTTATTGTAGAGTTCATCTCAAAGTGTGCGTCCGAAGTTTTTTGTGTTAATTATTAGGTATTTGTTAACCTTTTTGGGTATTTACACAACACATTGCTTGACAGTTCATTTGTATTCAAATAAAATGATCCTATTACAGGCCTCAAAAGTAATTTGGGGTAGTTGGAGGTTAAGGCTTCTGCAATTTTTACACAATTGACACTAGACGTCAGCCGGGTTATCAGTCCTACTTTGACGGCCACCCTTCCTCCTTGAATAAACAAATTATACCGGTACTCACTTCTGTAAGTGGCTGAATGGTAATGGAACTACAGAAGTTTTACACCAGTTTAAAATAACGGCACCATCGGTACTCAAAACTGTGTTATTTCCAGCTTGTTTTGTATTGTCTTAATCAAATACTCGTGGTGTCTCTTCACTTGTTTCTTGTTTACAAATTATCTTGTACATTTATAATGGAATCCTTCACTGAAGTGAAGACAGATTATTTACATGGATAGGTGAACATTTTAATTGAATGATTTTATAATAATGCTTGCCTTCCCAATATCACTTCGAGTGAATTTCAGTACGTTTATCTCGTTATCAATTCAATATAATTTATAAGGACTTAGATGTAATCTATGCAACCACCCAGAGGAATAAATGGGTGACGAACATCTCAACTGTACAGCCGTGAAACAGGGAACTTCCAAAACTTCAAAGTACTGGAGAGCAAAGACGGCTAGTGACTTCAGTGTTAAATGCAGCACATAGACACCAATCAACCAATAGTATAATTGTTAGTCACCATATAAAATTATATAAGATCAATAAAAAACAATAAAAATATAAAAATTATATAAATATAAATTGAAATCTAAATAAACGCATATCCCGTAGTTCCAAGTTGAATTAGTTTAGTCGGTTACGGCGCGGTTCACAAAATACAAGGCTAAGGCCTTTTTAGGCTTTATGCTATTCAAATGGATAGTCATGATGGCACAACAGAGAAATGAATGAATTATGTAAAAAATCATAATGAAATAAAACGAAAACCAATTAATTTATACTTTTTTTAAATTACGAAATTTAATATTTAGAAATATATTATAATTTTTTTAGTATTATCTGCTAACGAATTTGTTCTAAACTGTAACATTTTTAAGAGTAAAATTTCTTAACTTACCTAATCGCTTGCAATTTGCAAAATGTAACTGGTTACTGTAGTAACGCTTTAACAGTGGGTATCGATAAACGTATTTGAATTGTTGAGTCTGTAACAATATTTTGTGCATTATAATCACACAAACATCTCTAACTCAAGTCTCATAAAACCTGAAGCTTCATGGATGCGCGGACATAAGCTCTCCATGCGTCCCCATCCTGATCAGATATTTTTCCAATAATTCCACGTGTAATACAACTTCTCAATATCAATGTTATGCTCAAAGGATCGATTATGAACTAATTGTCCCGATTTATGCTCTTCTTACTGTGAAAATGCTGATAATAATATAATTGACTTTGTCATTGCATATAACGAATAACTAATTCAAAATCACTGTTAATAATAAATCCGTAGGTTCATGGCCGCGGACATAAACTCTCCACATATCCTTATTCTGAACTAATGTCTTCCAATCATCTTCCCTCAAATTATGGTTAATGTTATTCTCTCATTCTTGCTATACAAACTGGCCGTTTTCCCTCTGGATTTCCTACAATACGTTTTCATGCCCCTCTTTCAATCCCCATTCGTGCCACATATCCTCCCCACCGTGGTTTATGATACTTAATTAATCTTATTATATCTGGTTTTTTATATTGATCATATCGTTCACTGTAATGAAATCTTCTCCATTCGCCTGTTTGTTAATCTCTCTTTGGTCCAAATACTTTCCTAAGAACTTTATTCTCATTTACTCTTAATCTTTCCTATTCTTTAATGTAAGAGAGTACATGTTTCGCTTCCATGAAAGTGAGATAATTTTTTTTTCTTTTCCAATTTATCTTTTTTTAGAAGAGTTGGGACGACAATAGTCCCTGTTATGCAGAATACAGTGAGTTTACTGTACGAAGTGGCCGGCGATAGCGCATGCAGGTGAGGTCAGCACTTACTCCCGGCGGATCGCGTATATTCCAGCAAACTCAAATTACATTAACAATTTTTTAGAATAACATTTTTAGAATAAAAAACAAACGTACCTTATCACAGGAGATGTTGGAAATGCTGTCCTTCTGCATTAATACATCTACGACATCGTCTGAGGAAATTTGCATTCACACGCATTAGTTCAGCTTCCGAAATAGCGTTAATTTCTGTCCTGATATTTTGTCTTAATTCGTCTAAGGTGTGGGGGTTAGTTTTGTAAACTTTATTTTTTAAGTTGCCATATAAATAAAAGTCGCATGCCATAAGATCAGGAGACCGAGCGGGCCATAACCCCCTACTGATTATTATATTCTCAAAAATCTCCGCAATAAGATCTAATGACTGATCAGCTGTATGCGCTGTGGCAGAATCCTTCTGGAAATATCCAGACCAAGATTCAGTGTCCGTCAACTGTTCGAAAAATGGTGCCAGTGTATTATTTCTGTATCTTTCGGCATTTATGGTACCATCATAAAAATAGGCCCTATTATTCTGCAACTATTTATGGTGCACCATACTCCGATTTTTTTATCGGTGCAATGGCGTTTCATGAACGAAGTTGGGTTTTTCTGTACCATAATACCGGTGTTCTGTGATGATACATGACCATGTAAATGGAACCATGCTTCGTCACTGAAAAGTATTAATCGTGGATCGATTGTTCCAGCATTAACATTCCTCAAAATCCATTTACAGAAACTTACCCGATACTGGTTATCACGTGATAGCAGTTCCTGGACAACAGTAACCTTGTAAGATTTTAGCTTTAAAAGTTTGGTAGCTTTCCATGCTGAAGCTTTCGAAATGTCGGTTTCTTGTGCAAGGCGCCTAAGAGATTTTTGAGGTGAGTTTTCTAACCTTTCTCCGATTTTCCTCTAGTTTCTGCTCCGCAAGCACACGCCGTTTTTACGTTTCTTTTCTTATCAAGAATTGATACCGTCTCCCTAAATTTATTGACAAGCAAACGAACGGCCTCTCTACTCGGAACACGCACGCCTGGATAATTAGCTTGAAATCGTCTTACAACTTCCCTACAAGATGATGTAATAACATACGAATCGTACATGAATATTCTTTGTTGTAATGTATACGTAGGCACTATAGCATGCATTTCCAGAATTGAGACTATATTAATTCTTTGTGCAGCTCTTTCCTATTTGTAATTATTCTTCTTCTTCTTCTTCTTAAACTTAATTTGTACGATTTTCATCCTGTTTATTTCCAAAATCACTCCTCGGAGGAAGACGTACTGGATGTGCATCCACTGTCTATCCATCTCTTAGCTGGTCTTCCTCTTGTTCTTCTCCCGTCCATTGGTCTATCTTCTTTAGCTCTTTTTGCAAGCCGGTTTTCTTCCATTCTTTCTATATGACCTTTCCAATATTTTCGTCTATCTATAATAAATTTGGTTATGTCTTGAATATGGCATTTGTCCCTAATTTCTGTGTTGTGTATTTTATCAAATAATGTTTTCCCCTGAATAGTTCTTAAGATTTTCATTTCGCATGTGCTTATTATTTGTTTAGTTTTTGTTGTATCAGCCCTAGTTTCTGCTCCATATACGACAACTGGTCGAACTATAGTTTTGTATATGCGGGTTCTGCTTTCTATTGACATATGTTTGTTGCGCCAAATTAAATCTTTCATATATCCTGATATTTGTGCTGCTTTATCAGCTTGTTTCTTAACTTCTTTTATTAAATTTTATAGTGTTTGTTATTAATACACCTAAATAATTAAATTCTGACACTTGTTCTATAATTTTTCTTTCCACTTCTAATTTGCATTTTACTGGTTCTTTTGAAATTGTTAAGCATTTTGTCTTATTCATGTTAATTTCCACGTATAAGACAAAATGCTTAATTATTGTATTTATTGCTTGTAATTATTGTTTCTAGGTATTTGAATTCAGCCACTTCTTCAAAATTTTCCTCATTTGTCATTGACTGTACATTACCATTATATAATGTATTTCTATGTGTGAATATATATTTAATTTAATTGATGTTTAATTACAGTCCCATTTTCTTAGTATTACTCAAAGAGTGTGCGTGTTGGTCTTTAGTATCTCATCGCTATCGCCCAATGATACTACATCATCAGCATAAACTCACAGTTTATTAATCCATTAAACTGTGCGCTTTATTCATCCTTGATTTCATGGCACGTTCTGGTACAAAATTGAGTAGTAGAGAAGATAGTTCATCCCCTTGCTTTAATCCATTGTGAGATTCAAAGTTTCTTAAAACCAGGCGCACTCTACTCTTTGTATCATTTAGACATATTACGCACTCTAGCAGGATATTGTATAATTATACCTCTTAATTGAATCTTATGTCTTTTGAAGTTGTTATTACATCTACAATTAATAATTTACTACTTTATCCCCTTTTGAGATTTGAAATAATATAACCGTGTTATATATATGTTACAGAAGATACGCAATCATTTTATGACTACCTGCTAGCAGAGGGTTTTCATTACTATGGAAACAGTATAACGAACTTTTCACTTTTTTAGCTTACTAGTCCTTTTTAACCTTTTCTAGATCTTAATGGCTTTTCTTGCAACTGTACTTTCTTTTGACCACATTTATATAATTTGTATAATTCAAAAATCCACAGTGCGTAGTCTTAATTCAAATTTATTTTAAAACACTATCTAGTTTTTTTCTTTCTAAAGACCTTTCCGATTGAGGGTCTTTCCACTTTTCAGTGGTTGCCCTTTTACCAGCCGGCTGCTGGCCCTTCACATCCACATGTGTCAATCACAGAGGTAGATGATCAACAGCCAGTGTAGGTGTGACATGTGGTTAGCATGTCGAGTCCCCCAGCCGTTATAGCTGGTTCCTCAACCTGGAGCCGCTACTTATTGTAGCTACCCAATTGCCTCACGATGCTGGGTGGGCACCGGTACCATACTGGCCGAAATACCATGAGAAAATTTCTTCTCCCATGGAGACTCGAACCAGCGCAAGTCCCGTAGCTCTGCGCCAAGGCTTCCTACCTTAACCGCTCGGCTACGGCGCGTCTAAAGACCTTTCACTTTCACTTTCCAAAAAGGTTTGTTACACGAGAAACTATTGAACCCTCACAAAAACCACATTGTTTTTTAACCACCAGCCGACTGACAACTATTGTATTTCGATTTCAACTTTTCTAAGAAATTGCTACTTTCTTATAATTATCTCGAGCAGAGGGTGAAGGCAACAAGGTTTTATTCATCCGCCCGTTAGCAACTGCAACATTTTTTATGACCTTTTCCAGTATTTATATATTTTATAAGATACATTTAGGACTTTTTAAATGTCTTTTATAGGTCCTCAACTTCCGGGCCCTAATTATGAGATATTATTTTCGTTATTGGAAATCAATTTTTGTAATTTGTAATATTATTGTATTTGTGGTCTATTTAAATATAATACGTACATGATTGTCCTGGTGAGTGGAAGACAAGGTCACATAGTCTTATCTCCACCAGGCTAAATAAATAGAATAAAAATAAATTAAGAATATTTTTCTTTTATTTATTGTAAGTAGATAAGTAATTAATAATTCTCCCTTTTCATTTTTCATTCCCAATCAACATACTACGAAAGCATTCAGCTTTCTTCTTTTATTATTAAAATCGTCCTCCTCATTTTCTCTCTTTCGGTTCGCAATAACATACGATCCGTCGTTCAGTTTTCTTCTTTTATTTTGTGAGATTAAACTTTCGAGCTCCTCATTGTTCCTCTTTCTACTGCGCTTAAGGACAGTGGTAGGCATGTCGTATGTTATATCTTTATCGATACCTAACATTTGTTCCTGTATCCAACTTGAAAAGTCACTAGACTTCTTGTTAAACAATGGTTTTGTACAGCAATAATTTCCCGTGGTGTCTGTGGCCACTGCATTTTTCTTGGCTTTATCTTGTGCGATCTTATAAGAAAGAGAACAAAACGTACAAATCTCACCAGAGTGGAAAACCATGATCCTGCCATTGCTGCTGTGAGAGTACTCTGTGGTGACAGGTCGTTTGCTCGTGTCAGTTGTTAACTTCCTAGGTTCACCTTGCTTCAGGCTTGTAGTTTCTACTGATTGTTTCAATTTTCTTTTTACTTCTTTTATAAGAGGTCTAATCATTGGAGAGATGTGCATATTAGCTGTTCCATCAGCATTTAAAACTTCAGAAATACGAGCAGCTATTTCAGGAGAATAACCGGAGGTTAAAGTCCTAAGTATATTCAATCGAGCCTCGTCTGGAGGATACGCAGTTACCAACTCTGTAAGAACATTTATAAAAAAGTCAAATATTGAAAATAATCCCTCATTCGGATGTTTCCACATATAATTGATAATAAGTTATCTCAGATAAAAGGGTTATGAATATATATTAGCTTTTTCGGCAGAGATGAGGTGGATGAAGTTGTGTATTTATTCTAATGATATTGTTTTCAGAACATGGGGGAGGGATGAAATAGCCTCACAATTAGAATTAAAATTGCACTAAAAATGTACATTAATACGATGGACGATCAGCTCTCGTAGACTAGTTATTTATCATTTTCTGAGATTCTCGGGTTCAAACCGAGGTGGAGCCAATGGATGTTTCAGGGATTTAATATCCCTGGATATTAAAGTGTACTAAGTCTTAGATTTACAGCACGTAAATGAACCTAAATTATAAAAGAGAGAGGCTTCAAAACAAAACTTCATGATTAAGGTACGAATTGCGACGCTATTGACCTTACATTTTAAGAAGCGTCGTTAAATAAAATAAGGTTGAAGACTTGCAAATTACGTGATTTTGTTAACTGAAAATTAGATGACAACTAGCATCATACCAATGAAGCCAAACGACAGATATGATAAATATGAGATGAAGAATAATACAGAACTCTGTTTATCAGAAGCAAAACGAGGAAGATGACTGTGCAAATTTAGGATCACACACTTGAACATGCAAAACATTAATAAAGGGGGAAAGTGATCTTTGTACAGGTCTGGTGCTAATTTCTGTTAGAGGGTGAGAATATTTAGATGAATTCAGATATCGACTCCCATCCGGACTCAAAACGTTGAACTTACAGTTTGTAGCGAATTGCTTTAATCAACTGTTCTATGGGGAACAAGACAATTTAAAATCATGCACTGTTAGAGTTACAAGTAGGAAAGGAATTAGACATTAACTTTATGAGGTTAAATAAATAGACCAATAAATATAAGTGGAATATTTGTATATATTGATGACGCATTATTATGACTCAATACGCACATTCTATTTGGTAACAATAAGAAATTGTAGCTGGACGTACACATCAATTAAGGTAAATCTAATATGGTCAAACAAATAATGGAAATGTAAACTTAATGACACGAAAGGAAAATCAGATCAGATTTTTAGTATAAGACAGATTTTAGAAAAGAAATGGGAATATAATGGCACTGTACATTAGCTATATGTAGACTTAAAAAAGGCATACGATTTAGTTAAATGGGAGAAGTTATATAGTATCCTTCTGGAGTTCGGATTTCCTAAAAAGTTAGTTAGACTTATACCAATGTATCTAAATGGCACAAAGAGTGCGTGTAGGCAAACAGATTTCGGATACTTTTTAATTTCACAACGGGTTAAAGCAAAGATTTCCACTCTCTCCTCTACTATTCAATTTTGTATTAGACCATTCCATAAAATCATTGGAGAATCAAGAAGGCTTACAATTCAATGTATTAATAGGTTGTTAGTTTATGCTGATGATGTAGTATTAATAAGCGGTAGCGAGGAGATAGCAAGGGCCAACACACACACATTCTATTCCGTAACACTAAGAAATTGGGACTGGAAAAAACATACATAAAACTAAATATAGTTTCAAACATAGAAATGCGTTATATAATGGAAATGGACAACTAAAGGCAAATGAGTGAAATTTTGAAAAATGGCTGTTTTGAAGTTTCTATGAACAATAATAACAAATAGGAATGAGATGCACAAAGAAATTAAACATAGGCTCAATTCTGGAAATTATGCTTTACAAGGACTTCTATCGTCCCAACTCCTTTCAAAAAACGTTGAACTGAAGATACATAAGACAGTTATTCTCCCATTTATATTATATGAATGCGAAACATGGACTCTTACTTAAGTGAGGGAAGAAGATTACGAGTATTTGAGAATAAAGTTGTTGGAAAATGTTTGGGCCAAAAAAGAGATGAACACACAGGTGAATGGAGAAACCTAACTAATAGTGAGCTACATTATATTTATAGGAAGCCAAATATAATAAGAACAATTAAGTCTCGTAGGCTGATTTGGACAGGACATGTGGCACGTATGGGGGATGAAAAAGGTGCATGGAAGTTTCTGGTAGGAAAGCAGAGGAAAAACGCCTAGTTGGTAGACCAAGATGTGTGTGAATATCATTAACCTTGCTTTGAAGGAGGTAGATTATACTGGGGATGATTAGAAAGCATTAGCTCAGGATAGGGTTGAATGGAGAAATTATTTCCGTGAGGCCACGAACTTACGGGTTCGATAGACCCAGTGAGTTAGTTAGCAGGGAATTGCTGGACGTAGTACTTTATAAGACGATTGAAAATTCATATGACTATCACATCTACCATTCATGAACATTAATGTTTATTTATTGTTGTATTTTATGTCAAACTTTGGCTTTTGTAATCTTACTTTAACGCTAATTATGATATGTAATTGTATTTGAAATTTTAAAATAGTAATTCTGCTTAGTTTGGGATAAATAATAAAGCCCGACGGCGGAAACAATCATAGTCCATTTTACTTTCAAAAACGTGTTGATACTGATATTTCCTAAATAAAAAAGTTCCCTTCATTTGATCTGTAATAAAATTAGTTTTTTTAATTGTTAATTTTTACAGTTCTTGTAAAATTAGATTACAGATTTACAACCTCAAAAGTTAAATAAACACTGAAAATTTTGTTAATATACTTTTATGGCTTTAGCCATCACCCTTCAACTTAGTGTCGTTTCATTCTTCCCTAATGGACGTGTTTACTTCCCATATATTAAGTCTACACCTTTGTAATCTTATTTTTCTGTTGCGATCTGTACGTTTATTTTGAAAGGGGTTGAATATTAGTTTTTGTATAGGCCTAAACAATATATATATATATATATATATATGTTTTATTTTTGTATGTGTGTGCTTGTTCTAATTCCATCCACTGCACTTTTGGCGCTTCGGGTTCCGCGCTGAGAGGATAAATGACATTGATGTAGTCTTTTCACAATTTCTGCAATTCACTTTACGTAGATATTGTGTTCTTGTATTGTGTACGGAGGCTTTTAAATATTTATAATAACAGAATAATGAAACAATAACGATGTTCAATTGCTAAATCATTGATCTGTCATCTGTTGATTCTTACAAGGGATCTGTTTCTCAGGTCGGTTCGAGGGAGAGTGGCGTGTTGGGATCTTTTAGGACGGATCGAGAGTGAATCAAAACATGCAAATTTTTGGGTACAGTAAGGAAATTGAGATACAACAAAATTGTATTATATGTATTATCAATAAGAAGAATCTCAATATGGTCTTTGTTTTCGGACTTTTATTATATTATATAATAAGTAGGTCTGATAAGTTGAATTGTCTGATAGTGTATTTGATGTCTGCAGGGTCGGGGGAGGGGGGCATGAGCGTGCGGTGTGTATATGTGTGTGTGTTTTTTTTCTAATATGTTTTATAGCATTTATTTTAATATTAATGTACGGAATATGGATGAGTATACCTATGTATTATTGTGATGTAGTGTAGACATAGATTTTACTTATATGTAGCCTGTTATTGTTTTTTGATACAGGTGTATTTGTAGGTATTTGTTTATATTATGATTAGTTTTATTTTTTATTCATGGAAAAATAATGGACGTACGGCCATGCAGGCCCGTGCGCAATGTAAATGCATTTATGTATTTTCTTTCTTCTGAAAAAAGGGCAATAAATTCCATTTATCTATCTACAAGGGATCTGTCAACCACTGCAAGCCGAAACAAATCTTGACATTACGTACAGAGAAACGTTGTGATGTGCGTCCAAAAAAATCTGCTCTTCTTAAGTGCAAGACACTAAAATCAAACGCCAAATCTATCATTTAAACTATAGGGAAGTAATAAAACTCGTGTATTGGCAGATTGAAAAACCACGCCGTCCGCGCTGGTCTGTTCTAACTCCACTCTGTGCTTTACTCATGCAGGGATGTACATCGCCTCCGTACAGTTGGCTGGCATTTCTGGATTCTAACTTCGATTCCTGTGTCTTGCACTTCAAAATGTTAGATACATTTTTTTTTGGACACAGCTTTGTTTAATCTTAACGCTTACGTGGGAAAAATTTCAAGGAAGGTTTCAGCACGCATTGTTTGATGGTTCCCTTGTTAGTTTAACTTAGTCACAGAAATGAAAGTTTGGAGACTGCAAAATTTCATTTTCAATGTCTGGTGGTTATATTTATGTCAGTCCATGTGAAACATGCCATTTGTAACTTGGCTTCCAAATTCTGTGTTATTATTACTTTTATCGCTATATTTTAATGTGAGTAGACATTCAAATTATCCTATATTGGACGTATTTACTTCTCATATATATATATATATATGACACGAAAAGAAAAATAAATGCCTCAGTCGGGATTTGAATCCGAGATCTCTAACTTTATATGTTAGCGCTCTATGCACCTGAGCTACTCAGGAATCCTAACACAAACATTTATTTTTGTTTTGTATATATTATTATCGATTTACACGAGAGGCAATGGGATATCGTTATATATATATATATATATATATATATATATCCATCCATAGTAATTCTGCCCGAGACAGGTCCTTCACTGTAATCATAGCATTTTCAAGCTATGCTTGCAGCTTTACTAGGAAAGTGTAGATGTGGTATCTTCCCGTTGCTTTCCACACCGGTGAAGGACGATGATGATAATGAAATGATAAAGATGATGATGATGATGATGATGATGATGATGATGATGGCCAAATGAATTCGAGGACCGTTTGGGCCTTAATGTTTTCCTGGCATTTCTCTTACAGGGGAGGAAAAACCCCGATAAAGCCTCACCCAGAAAAACTACCTCGACCGTGGATCGAACCCGGTCCCGCTGCGTGACAAGGTAGCACGCTACCTCGAGACCACAGCGGTGTGGACATATATAACAGAGAAATAAATGTTGTGTTGGGATTCCCGAGTAGCTCAGTTGGTTAGAGTGCTAACATATAAAGTTATAAATCTCGGGTTCAAATCCCAACTCAGGCATCTACTTTTCTTTATATGTTGTAATTGACCTTCATTGCTAAATGTCTAAGATATAGATTTTGTAATATATATATATATATATATATATATAATATTTCTATATATCTAGTGTTCTTACGCTTTTCTATAGTCCTCACAGCAGTTGGATCTTGAGGACGATTAATCCACACTTTGTTACTTGGCTTCTTGCATCCTTTAAATTGAATCTTACTTTTTCCAGTAAGAGTTTCTTACTCCAGAAAATCTCTGAAAATAATATTTTGAATAGAGTTTCATTACGGCTAAACTCAGGAAATATATTGTCAATATTATATCACACAAAATGTATTAAAATATGAATTTATTTTTTTATTAAGCTAATCCTAATGTATCTGCCAAAAGTGACAAAGTATACTTGACAATGACGAAGGAGAATATAATGAAAAACAAATAACATAGAAACAATTGAAATACCAAGTACTTTCATACAGTAGTATAGAATATGAGGGAACTACAGTGTAGTTCAAAAGGGCAATTATAGATGCAAAGAATTTCAAGAATCAGAATTAGAATTTTGGTTTCTCAATTGGAAATGGAAGTCTTCATCGAGATAGTTACAAGGCTTTGACAGTTGTTAATTGCTTCAATAATTCTTGTTTTTTTATATATTTGAACCTCTAGCGTCTATAATAATCTTCAAAAAGAGATGTTCACCAGATGGTATTTGTCATTCTAGTAAAGGTCCTTCTCCATAAAATGAGTAGGAAGATAAATATAAGGGGTAGGGAGAGAATGGTGTGTCAAAAAATGAAAGAACAAATACTTACATCCAGCTCCGAGTGTCGAAGCTGGCAATGCTCATCAGAGCACGTACCATGCTGCCAGGATGGACGCACTGTCGAGCAGCTTCTCGCAGCAGGTTGATGACGATACAGACCTTCGTCGCCCTGAAATGTCCCAGAAAAACTGTTAAATATTTCCCTACATATTAATTACTTTCCACATTTATCGAGACTCCAACTTCATTTGCAGGGATTTTTGTTGTTCTCCACATTCTTAATATTAACTACAACACAGTATGTTAAGTTTATATCCTCTAGTCATCTATCAGTGAAATATGAGCATTAATGTCTTCCAATATTTTTAGGTAAGATAATTGGACAGAGTGAATTCCGTTAACTCATTCACTTTTAACTTGCAAAACTGTTTTAGCACCTGGCATTCTATTACGTTAAAAAATGTAATACTGATTGATACAAGGCCATATCTATGGATTAATACAAATATGTGTTACGTAATACTTCTGGATTTCCCAGAAATTGAATTTTAAAATTAAATAATTATTAAACAATATTTACTGTACAAAATTTAACTGATACATTATTAAGAATTGTTCTCCAATTGGATTTCAAGTAAAATATTTGTACACAGTGAAATATACTTCCTCCCCATTCGTTAAACATGTACGTTTGTTCTAATGCCACCCACTGCACTCTACGTGATTCGAGATACACTATGAGTGGTTAAATGGTGTTAATATGGTCTGTTTATATTTTACGCTCCACTTTAATTAGATGGTGTTTTCCTAAAATGTGTACAGATAGTACAGTAGCAGAGGGTGAGTTTATGTTTTGTGTAGTGTAAAGTGTATTGTATGACAAATGATGATGATGATGATGATGAAGAAAAGGTATAATGTGAAACCTTGTCCACCGTAGGCTACCCCTAGCGAGAAGGCGAGACCCGGTGCCACAGCCTACTTACTTACTTACTCACTGGCACTATCGAACCCGTAAGTTCATGGCCGCACGGACATAAGCTCTCCATACATCCCTATCCTGAGCTAATGCGTTCCAATCATTCCCTATATAATCTACTTCCCTCAAATCATAGTTAATGTTATTCTCCCACCTCATTCTTGGTCTACCAACTGGGCGTTTTCCCTCTGGCTTTCCTACAAGAAGCTTCCATGCAAGTCTTTCATTCCCGATACGTGCAACGTGTCCTGCCCACCGCAGTCTACGAGACTTAACTGTTCTTACATTTGTTGCAATTGATTATATTACAAAACACTGTTTGCACTTTCTTAAGCGAATTATTTCCCCAGGAAATAACGTTGCAGAAAAATATAATTGACACATTTACATCATAGGACATCAGAAATGAATTAATACGTATAATGTTGGTTATAAATTTCTCCACTAGGGTGCATTTTTACAATATTGCGATCCTTTGGCAATAAATAATATGACCTGGTTGCAATGATGAACAAGCGTAACAATCGTTTGTCATTTGTTTTCAAACACCGCTTCTCATTGGTTTTTCAAACATCGCCGTTTACATTAAATAAATAACTATATTTAAATAATGATTTGTGAGTAAACAGCTTAATTTTTTCGTTAAATAGTCCTAACAAATGCCACTCTTGATTTCTAAATTCTCTAGATAAATTGGAAATCACTCGTGACATCACGTATGATAAATTGCCTGCTTAGAACCAAAATGATTTAACACAATTTTGTTTTATTTTTTCAAGAAATTCCAATTACGCTTAGGTACTAACCAATTCACAGTATTAGCACTATTCTGAAGAACGAGGTTTGACACTTTCTGACCGAAAAAAATACAATTTTAAGTGTGTTAAATGATACAAAAGTGTTAGAACATATTGGATACACACAAGGAGTTTATTTAAAGTGGAGATAGAACATTCTGGGTCTAAGGTGGCGAAATATTGCAATATGTAACTAAAGGAACATTTAAAAATATCAAGTTTTTAATGATGTCCAAATGAAAATACAATTAACAACAAACTTGCAAATAGTTTGAAATTTATTTTAGTTTCCGCTAGAATTGTAAAATTATCATTCTGTTTTTTACGGTCTGGTGGAAATATTTTTTAAGTTAGAGAAAAGAGAAATAATTTATTCCTGCTCTAAGCTAAGCAGTATACTAATAAATATTTATGTAAGATTTATATAAATATGATTTCCCTGACTATCAATCATGTCTTAATAGTCCAGGAATCTTAATAATTTTACAGATTTCAGTAAAATCCTTCATTGTTTAAATTAAACAAATTTCTAAATAAGTGTCTCTAATCTTCCATTTTGAATGTAAGCGTTGAATAAAATTAATAACTTTTATTTTTTCTACAAAGTTATGAAATACTGTCACAATCAGGACGGATATAGTTATTACAATAATTATTAAAGGATGATTTTTAGAATAAATAATTTGTTCCGATTTCCAAATTGTGAAACTGTTTCTTAATCTAAAATGTGCTATTATAATGTTCTACAGATTATTTCCATCTGTTTTTATACAATAATTATATGTACACACGTGACCTTCCACAGTAGAATGTCAGTTTCTTGATAATGAAAATTATAACTAGGTTACGGTACTCCTCTTATTGTAGAGCTCATCTCAAAGTTTGCATCCTAAGTCTATTTGTGTTAATTATTAGGTGATTGTTAACCTTTTTGGTTATTTACACAACACATTGCTTGACAATTCATTTGTATTCAAAGTAAAATTATCCTATTACAAGCCTTAAAACTCATTTGGAGTAGTTGGAGGTTAAGGCTTCCGCAATTTTTACACAATTGACACTAGACGTCAGCCGGGTTGTCAGCCCTACATTGACGGCCACCCTTCCTCCTTGAACAAACATATTACCGGTACGCATTTCTGTCAGTGGCTGAATGGTAATGGAACAACAGAAGTTTTACGCTAGTTTAAAATAATGGCACCATCGGTACTCAAAACATGTTAGTTCCAGCTTGTTTTGTATTGTCTTAATCAAACACTCGTGGTGCCTCTTCACTTGTTTTTTGTTTGCAAATTATCTTGCACATTAATAATGGAATCCTTCACTGAAGTGAAGACAGATTATTTATATGGACAGGTGAACGATTTTATAATAATGCTTGCCTTCCCATTAACATTTCGAGTGAATGTCAGTACGTTTATCTCGTTAAGCAATTCAATATAATTTATAAGGAGTAAGATGCAATCTATGTCCCGCGCCGTAACCGAGCGGTTAAGGTAGGAAACCTTGGCGCAGAGCTACGGGACTTGCGCTGGTTCGAGTCTCCACGGAGGAAGAAATTTTCTCATAGTATTTCGGCCAGTATGGGACCGGTGCCCACCCAGCATCGTGAGGCAATTGGGTAGCTACAATAAGTAGCGGCTCCAGGTTGAGGAACCAGCTATAATGGCTGGGGGACTCGACATGCTAACCACATGTCACCCCTACACTGGCTGTTGATCATCTACCTCTGTGATTGACACATGTGGATGTGAAGGGCCAGCAGCCGGGTGGTAAAAGGGCAACCGCTGAAAAGTGGAAAAACCCTCAATCGGAAGATGCAATCTATGCAACCATCCTGAGGAAGAAATGGGTGACGAACATCTCAAGTGTACAGCCGTGAAACAGCGAACTTCTAAAACTTCAAAGTACTGGAGAGCAAGACGGCTAGTGATTTCAGTGTTAAATGCAGCATATTGACACCAATCAACCAACAGTATAATTCTTATTCACCATATAAAATTATATAAGAACAATATAAAAACAATGAAATATAAAAATGTATCTAAATATACAAATTTAAATTTAAATTTAAATAATCGCATACCCCGAAGTTCCAAGTTGAACTAGTTTACTCGGCTACTGCGCGGTTCACTAACGACAAGGTCTTAATATTATTTTTTTACTCTTTATGCTATTCAAATGGATACTTATGATGGCACTACAGAGAAATGAATGAATTATAATGTAAAAAAGCATACTGAAATAAAATATAGATAGATAGATGAAAAGCTCCGCGGCCCTCACTTAAGCGTTGGCGGTGAGCGATCCATTTTGGCCCTCCTTAATAGGTAGAACCCCGGGTTCCTGTAAAATACATTAGCCCCGGAATCAAATAAAACGAACACAAATTAATTTATGCTTTTTTACAATCACGAAATTCAATATTTAGAAATAAATTATAATTTTTTCAGTGTTATCTGCTAAAGAATTTGTTCTAAAGTAAATAATTTTTAAGAGTAAATTTTCTTAACTTACCTAATCACTTACAATTTGCAAAATGTAACTGGTTACTGCAGTAACGCTTTAACAGTGGGTATGGATAAAACTATTTGAATTGTTGAGTCTGTAACAATATGTTGTGTAACATCTCTAACTCAACTCTCATTATTAAACCTGAAGCCGCGCGGACATGAGTTCTCCATAGAGCCCCATCCTGATCAGATATATTTCCAATATTGCAAGTGTAATACAACCTCTCAAAATCATCGTTAATGTTATGTTCAAAGGAACGACTCATGACAATTATGAACTAATTGTCCCGATTTAGGTTCTTCTTGATGTGAAAATCCTAACAATAATATAATTGACTTTGTCATTACATATAACTAACTAATTCGAAATCACTGGTACTAATGAGCCCGTAGGTTCATGGCCGCGCGGAAATAACCTTTGCACATATCCTTATCCTGAACTAATGTCTTCCAATCATCCCCTGTTTAATCTACTTACCTGAAATTATGGTTAATGTTATTCTCTCATCTCATTATGCTATACAAACTGGGCGTTTTCCCTCTGATTTTCCTACAATCAGTTTTCATGCGCCTCTTGCAATCCCCATTAGTGCCACATGTCCCCCCACCATAGTACATGATTCTTAATTGTAATTATATCTGGTTTCCTATAATGATCATATAGTTCACTGTAATGAAATCTTCTCTATTCCTCTGTTCGTTCATCTCTCTTTGGTCCAAATACTTTCCTAAGAGCTTTATTCTCATTTACTCTTAATCTTTCCTACCCATGTAAGAGTACATGTTTCGCATCCATGTAAGTGAGAGAACAACAATTTTTTTTTTCAATTTATCTTTTTTTGAGAAGAGTTAGGACGACAATAGTCCCTGTTATGCATGATAGCATGAAATTCCTGAATTGAGCCTATATTAATTTTATTGTGCAGCTCTTTCCTATTTGTAATTATTGTTTCTAGGTATTTCAATTCAGTCACTTCATCAAAATTACCCTCATTTGTCATTAACTGTACACTACCATTATATAATACATTTCTATGTGTGAATATATATTTAATGTTTAATTACAGTCCCATTTTATTAGTATTATTCAAAGAGCGTGAGTGTTGGCCTTTAGTATTACATCGCTATCGCCCAATGATACATCATCAGCATAAACTGACAGCTTATTAATGTCATTAAGTTATACGCTTTATTCATCCTTGATTTGATGGCATGTTCTAGTACAAAATTGAGTAGTAGCGAAGATAGTTCATCCCCTTGCGTTAACCCATTGTGAGATTCAAATTTTCCTAAAACCAGACGCATTCTACTCTTTATGCCATTTAGACACATTACGAACTCCAGCAGGATAATGTGTAACTTATCCCTCTTAATTGAATCCTATGCCTTTTTAAGTTGTTATTACATCTACAATTAAATAATTTATTACTTTATCTTTCTTATGTTTGAAACAATATAATTCTGTTATATATGTTACACAAGATACGCCATCCTTTTATGGCTATCTGCTAGCAGAGGGTTCTCATTATTATAGAAATGGTATAACGAACTTTTGACTTTTTTAGCTTACTATTTCTTTTTAACCTTTTTTTTAGTCTTAATGGCTTTTCTTGAAATGTGAGCTCTTTTTGGCTATATTTATACCATTTCTATAATTCAAGAAACCACAGAGTCTAGTCTTAATTGCATTTTCTTTTAAAAATACTATCTACTTTCACTTTTTAATCATCTTTCACATTCCAAAAATGTTTGTTCCACAAGAAAATATCGAACCCTCACAAAACATCACATTATTTTTAACCACCAACCGACTTACAACTATTGTATTTCGATTTCAACTTTTCTAAGAAACTGCTACTTTCTTATAATTATCTCGAGCAGAGATTAAGGCACAAAGGTTGTCCTTATCTACCGTTAGCAACAGTAACACTTCTTACGTTCTCTTCCAGTATGTGTTTTGTCTTTTAAAAGGTCTTTTGTAGACTTTTATGGTCCTCAACTTGCGAGCCCTAATTATTAGACATTATTTTCATTATTGATAATTGTTTTGTTTGTAATATTATTGCATTTTTTGTATTTAAATCTAACATATGATTGTCCTGGTGAGTGGAAGACAAGTCCATATGGTCTCAACTCCACCAGGCTAAATAAATAGAATAAAAATAAATTAAGAATACTTTTTAATTTACTGATTGTAAGTACATAGGTAATTAATCATTCAATTAATACTTTTTAATTTGCTTATTGTAAGTATATAGGTAATTAATCATTCTAGCTCTTCATATTTTCATTTCCAATCAACATACGACGAAAGCGTTCAGCTTTCTTCTTTTATTATTAAAATCGTCCTCCTCATTCTTTCTCTTCCGGTTCGCAATAATATACGATCCATCGTTCAGTTTTCTTCTTTTATTTCGTGTGATTAAACTTTCGAGCTCCTCATTGATCCTCTTTCTAGTGCGCTTAAGGACAGTGGTAGGCATGTTGTATGTTATATCTTTATCGATACATAACATTTGTTCATGTATCCAACTTGAAAAGTCACTAGACGTCTTGTTAAACAATGGTTTTGTACAGCAGTGATTTCCCGTGGTGTCTGTAGTCACTGCATTTTTCTTGTCTTTATCTTGTGCGATCTTATAAGAAAGAGAACAAAACATACAAATCTCACCAGAGTGGAAAACCATAATGCTGCCACTGCTGCTATAAGAGTACTCTATGGTGACAGGTCGTTTGCTGGTGTCAGTTGTTAATTTGCTAGGTTCACCTTGCTTTAGGCTTGCACTTTGTACTGATTGTTTCAATTTTGTTTTTACTTCTTTTATGTGGGGTCTGATTAATGGAGAGATGTGCATATTAGCTGTTCCATCATCATTTAAAACTTCACAAATACGAGCAGCTATTTCAGGAAAATAACCGGAGGTCAAAGTCCTAAGTATATTCAATCGAGCCTCGTCTGGAGGATCCTCAGTTACCATCTCTGCAGTTTGTAGTGCTTCTTCCAATTTTCTTTTTACTTCTTTTATATGGGGTTTGATTAATGGAGAGATGTGCATATTAGCTGTTCCATCATCATTTAAAACTTCACAAATACGAGCAGCTATTTCAGGAGAATAACCGGAGGTCAAAGTCCTAAGTATATTCAATCGAGCCTCGTCTGGAGGATCCTCAGTTACCATCTCTGCAGTTTGTAGTGCTTCTTCCAATTTCTTTTACTTCTTTTATATGGGGTTTGATTAATGGAGAGATGTGCATATTAGCTGTTCCATCATCATTTAAAACTGCACAAATACGAGCAGCTATTTCAGGAGAATAACCGGAGGTCAAAGTCCTAAGTATATTCAATCGAGCCTCGTCTGGAGGATCCTCAGTTACCATCTCTGCAGTTTGTAGTGCTTCTTCCAATTTTCTTTTTACTTTTTTGTATGGGGTTTAATTAATGCAGAGATGTGCATATTAGCTGTTCTATCATCATTTAAAACTTCACAAATACGAGCAGCTATTTCAGGAGAATAACCGGAGGTCAAAGTCCTAAGTATATTCAATCGAGCCTCGTCTGGAGGATCCTCAGTTACCATCTCTGCAGTTTGTAGTGCTTCTTCCAATTTTCTTTTTACTTCTTTTATATGGGGTTTGATTAATGGAGAGATGTGCATATTAGCTGTTCCATCATCATTTAAAACTTCACAAATACGAGCAGCTATTTCAGGAAAATAACCGGAGGTCAAAGTCCTAAGTATATTCAATCGAGCCTCGTCTGGAGGATCCTCAGTTACCATCTCTGCAGTTTGTAGTGCTTCTTCCAATTTTCTTTTTACTTCTTTTATATGGGGTTTGATTAATGGAGAGATGTGCATATTAGCTGTTCCATCATCATTTAAAACTTCACAAATACGAGCAGCTATTTCAGGAGAATAACCGGAGGTCAAAGTCCTAAGTATATTCAATCGAGCCTCGTCTGGAGGATCCTCAGTTACCATCTCTGCAGTTTGTAGTGCTTCTTCCAATTTTCTTTTTACTTCTTTTATATGGGGTTTGATTAATGGAGAGATGTGCATATTAGCTGTTCCATCATCATTTAAAACTTCACAAATACGAGCAGCTATTTCAGGAGAATAACCGGAGGTCAAAGTCCTAAGTATATTCAATCGAGCCTCGTCTGGAGGATCCTCAGTTACCATCTCTGCAGTTTGTAGTGCTTCTTCCAATTTTCTTTTTACTTCTTTTATATGGGGTCTGATTAATGGAAGAGATGTGCATATTAGCTGTTCCATCATCATTTAAAACTTCACAAATACGAGCAGCTATTTCAGGAAAATAACCGGAGGTCAAAGTCCTAAGTATATTCAATCGAGCCTCGTCTGGAGGATCCTCAGTTACCATCTCTGCAGTTTGTAGTGCTTCTTCCAATTTTCTTTTTACTTCTTTTATATGGGGTTTGATTAATGGAGAGATGTGCATATTAGCTGTTCCATCATCATTTAAAACTTCACAAATACGAGCAGCTATTTCAGGAAAATAACCGGAGGTCAAAGTCCTAAGTATATTCAATCGAGCCTCGTCTGGAGGATCCTCAGTTACCATCTCTGCAGTTTGTAGTGCTTCTTCCAATTTTCTTTTTACTTTTTTGTATGGGGTTTAATTAATGGAGAGATGTGCATATTAGCTGTTCCATCATCATTTAAAACTTCACAAATACGAGCAGCTATTTCAGGAGAATAACCGGAGGTCAAAGTCCTAAGTATATTCAATCGAGCATCGTCTGGAGGATCCTCAGTTACCATCTCTGCAGTTTGTAGTGCTTCTTCCAATTTTCTTTTTACTTTTTTTGTATGGGGTTTAATTAATGGAGAGATGTGCATATTAGCTGTTCTATCATCATTTAAAACTTCACAAATACGAGCAGCTATTTCAGGAGAATAACCGGAGGTCAAAGTCCTAAGTATATTCAATCATCGAGCATCGTCTGGAGGATCCTCAGTTACCATCTCTGCAGTTTGTAGTGCTTCTTCCAATTTTCTTTTTACTTTTTTGTATGGGGTTTAATTAATGGAGAGATGTGCATATTAGCTGTTCCATCATCATTTAAAACTTCACAAATACGAGCAGCTATTTCAGGAGAATAACCGGAGGTCAAAGTCCTAAGTATATTCAATCGAGCCTCGTCTGGAGGATCCTCAGTTACCATCTCTGCAGTTTGTAGTGCTTCTTCCAATTTTCTTTTTACTTTTTTGTATGGGGTTTAATTATGGAGAGATGTGCATATTAGCTGTTCTATTCATCATTTAAAACTTCACAAATACGAGCAGCTATTTCAGGAGAATAACCGGAGGTCAAAGTCCTAAGTATATTCAATCGAGCCTCGTCTGGAGGATCCTCAGTTACCATCTCTGCAGTTTGTAGTGCTTCTTCCAATTTTCTTTTTACTTTTTTTGTATGGGGTTTAATTAATGGAGAGATGTGCATATTAGCTGTTCTATCATCATTTAAAACTTCACAAATACGAGCAGCTATTTCAGGAGAATAACCGGAGGTCAAAGTCCTAAGTATATTCAATCGAGCCTCGTCTGGAGGATCCTCAGTTACCATCTCTGCAGTTTGTAGTGCTTCTTCCAATTTTCTTTTTACTTTTTTGTATGGGGTTTAATTAGTGGAGAGATGTGCATATTAGCTGTTCCATCATCATTTAAAACTTCACAAATACGAGCAGCTATTTCAGGAGAATAACCGGAAGTCAAAGTCCTAAGTATATTCAATCGAGCATCGTCTGGAGGATCCTCAGTTACCATCTCTGCAGTTTGTAGTGCTTCTTCCAATTTTCTTTTTACTTTTTTTGTATGGGGTTTAATTAATGGAGAGATGTGCATATTAGCTGTTCTATCATCATTTAAAACTTCACAAATACGAGCAGCTATTTCAGGAGAATAACCGGAGGTCAAAGTCCTAAGTATATTCAATCGAGCCTCGTCTGGAGGATCCTCAGTTACCATCTCTGCAGTTTGTAGTGCTTCTTCCAATTTTCTTTTTACTTCTTTTATATGGGGTTTGATTAATGGAGAGATGTGCATATTAGCTGTTCCATCATCATTTAAAACTTCACAAATACGAGCAGCTATTTCAGGAAAATAACCGGAGGTCAAAGTCCTAAGTATATTCAATCGAGCCTCGTCTGGAGGATCCTCAGTTACCATCTCTGCAGTTTGTAGTGCTTCTTCCAATTTTCTTTTTACTTTTTTGTATGGGGTTTAATTAATGGAGAGATGTGCATATTAGCTGTTCTATCATCATTTAAAACTTCACAAATACGAGCAGCTATTTCAGGAGAATAACCGGAGGTCAATAAAATAGACATTCTTAAAGACTTATCCCCATCCCCACATATAGGAAGAGATAAATTTTACTTTTACGACATTTCGCCTATAGACGTTAAAAAAGCACTCAAGCGGATTAAATCCAATGCGCAAGGAACAGATAACATCAGCATTTTAATGCTAAATAAAATCATTGACATTATTCTACCCACAGTGACTCATATTTTCAATGCTTCCCTTATAACTTCTATCTTCCCTATTGTATGGAAACAGTCTAGAGTTCGGCCTATACCAAAAATAAGTACACCTACTAACTGTAATGACTTCCGACCGATTAGCATCCTTCCGACATTATCTAAAGCCCTGGAATATATTGTACATAAGCAAATGACTGATTATCTCCAAGAAAATCACCTCCTTGATCCTTATCAATCCGGCTTTAGATCTGGTCATAGCACAACCACAGCTTTGCTAAAAATTACCGAAGATATTCGTGAAGCCGTGGACAGACGTCAATTGACTCCTTTAACCTTACTTGACTTCAGCAAAGCTTTTGACACAGTAGACCACGACTTACTTATGATAAAGCTCAAGCACCTACATTTGTCTGACAGCGCTGTATCCTGGTTCGACTCATACCTGCACGGTCGTCAGCAATACGTTTCATTAAACTCTAGATCTTCGACTTGGCGTAACGTGCCGGCTGGAGTCCCCCAGGGCAGTGTTCTCGGACCTCTTCTTTTCTCAATCTACATAAATGATTTGCCAACTGTACTAAAGCCCTGCCGTTATCACCTCTATGCTGATGATCTCCAAATTTACCTACATTCACCTCCTCATTCTCTCTATAACAGCTTGATGAAAATGAATGACGAGCGCAGATCCAGCTGTAACGGGTCTTCAAGCATCGGTCTAAATCTAAATCCTAACAAGTCCCAAGTAATTCTATCTAATGGGACAACAAAGACTGCTTACAACCTTATACATATCTACACTTCCAAACATTACCATAAATAATATAATTATCCCTTATTATTCCTTCAGTAATAGATCTTGGACGACATCTAGACGCAAATTAAAACCTCGCAAACACAAGTGCAACCCATATGTAAAAAGACTTTCTCCATCTTACATTATCTTCGAACGTTTCAAGAATTTTCTCCCAGTTTCTTTGAAAACAAATCCTAGTGCAAGAATCTGGTGTTACCACACTTCGATTATTGTGACATTATATATAATGATCTAAACTATGGACTTGTCGCAGAGACTGCAGAGTGTTCATAATGCTTGCGTTCGATTCATTTTCAATATCCGCCCGTTATGACCATATTTCGAAACACTTTAATAACCTCTCTTGGCTCCGTCTTACTGACAGACGTAAATTGAACTCTCTTTCGCGACTTTTTCAGCTTCTGAATGAATCCGACATTCCTACGGACCATGGCGTCTCAGATTGGAGAAGTTATCCTCCTACCACAATATTGACACAAGAGCGCAGTCCGGCGAACAATTCCTCTTCATAGCACTTCCTCCTATTCTACTTCCTTCACAGTAGCCTCCGCCCGCTCCTGGAATCTCCTTCCTCAAGATATCAGGGGTTGCCGCACACTTGGCACCTTTAAGTCACGCTTATACAGTTACCTGTTGTCTAATAATTAATTTTTCTCTATTTATTTAATTTTATACTATGTCATTAATCTTTTCCTCGTTTTTTATATATTTTGTACATATTATATATTTAATTCGTTAAATTTAGAGTAAATCAAAATACATTATAAATATTAATTGTATTGTATTCATAACTTGTAATCGTTTATATATACATATTGCAATTTAGATTTAAGACTTTTCTTTTGTATTTCTTTTTAAACCTGGTTGAGTGGTAGACAAGGCCTTAAGGCCTTAACTCTGCCAGGTAAAATAAAGCTATTATTATTATTATTATAAGTATATTCAATCGAGCCTCGTCTGGAGGATCCTCAGTTACCATCTTTGCAGTTTGTAGTGCTTCTTCCAATTTTCTTTTTACTTTTTTGTATGGGGTTTAATTAATGGAGAGATGTGCATATTAGCTGTTCCATCATCATTTAAAACTTCACAAATACGAGCAGCAATTTCGGGAGAATAGCCGGAGGTCAAAGTCCTAAGTATATTCAATCGAGCCTCGTCTCGAGGATCCTCATTTACCATCTCTGCAGTTTGTAGTGCTTCTTCCAATTTTCTTTTTACTTCTTTTATATGGGGTTTGATTAATGGAGAGATGTGCATATTAGCTGTTCCATCATCATTTAAAACTTCACAAATACGGGCAGCTATTTCGGGAGAATGACCGGAGGTCAAAGTCCTAAGTATATTCAATCGAGCCTCGTCTGGAGGACCCGCAGTTACCAACTCTGTAAGAACATTTTTAAAGAAGTCAAATATTGAAATAATTTTTCATTCGAAAGTAGCCACATATAGTTTATAATAAGTTTCTTTTCAGATAAAAGGGTTATGTAATTATATTAGCATTTCCGGCAGAGGTAAGTTGGATGAAGTTTTGTATTTATTCTAATGATGTTGTTTTCAGAACATGGGGGAGGGGTGGGTAGCCTCACAATTAGAATTAAAATTTCACTAAAAAATGTACATTAATAAGATGGGCGATCGGCTCTGGTAGACTACTTATTTATCATACCAAGCTCTTTTTCAGAGATTCTCGGGTTCAAACCGAGGTGGATGCAATGGATGTTTGAGGGCTTTAATATTCTCAGCATAGGTTCTTCCTTCGGAAGTGAATTAAAGTCTTAGATTTACGGCACGTAAATTAACGTAAATTATAAAAGAGGGAGGCTTCAAAACAAAATTTCACGATTAAGATACGAATTGCGACGCTATTGACCTTAGTTGTTAAAAAGCGTCGTTAAATGAAACAGGCTGAAGACTTGCAAATGATGTGATTTTAATAAGTTAAAATGAGATGAAAACTAGCATCATACCAATCAAGCTAAACGGCAGATATACAATGAGATGAAGAATAATACATAACTCTTCTTATGTCAGAAGCAAAACGAGGAAGACGACTGTGCAAATTTAGGATCACACACTTGAACATGTAAAACACTAAAAAAAGGGGGGAGAGTGATCCTTGTTCAGGTCTGGTGCTAATTTCTGTTAGAGGGTGAGAATATTTACGTGAATTCAGATATCCTGACCCCCATCTGAACTCAAAATGTCGAACTTACAGCATGTATCGAATTGCTTAATCAACTGTTCTGCGGGGAACAAGACAATTTAAAATCATCCACTGTTAGAGTTACAAGTAGGAAAGGAATTAGACATTAACTTTATGAGGCCAAATAAATAAACCAATAAATATAAGTAGGAATATTTGTACATATTGATGACGTATTATTATGATTCAATACGCACATTCTATTTGGTAACAATAAGAAATTGGGGCTGGACGTAAACATCAATTAAGGTAAATATAATATGGTTAAAAATAATGCAAATGTAAATTTAATGACAAGTAAGGAAAATCAGATCAGATTTTTCGTATAAGACAGATTTTAGAAAAGAAATGGTAATATAATGGCACTGTACATCAGCTATATGTAGACTTAAAAAAGGCATACGATTCAGTTAAGTGAAGTTATATAGTATCCTTCTGGAGTTCGGATTCCTAAAAAGTTAGTTAGACTTATACGAATGTATCTAAATGGCACGAAGAGTAGAGTGCGAGTAGACAAACAGTTCTCGGATACTTTTGAAATTGACAATGGGTTAAAGCAAAGATTTGCACAATCTCCTCTACTATTCAATTTTGTATTAGACCATTCCATAAAATCATTGGAGAATGAAGAAGGATTACAACTCAATGATATTAATTGACTGTTCGTTTATGCTGATGATGTAGTATTAATGAGCGATAGCGAGGAGATGCTAATGCCTAACATACACATTCTATTGAGTAACACTAAGAAATTGGGACTGGAAAAATCATCCATAAAACTAAATATATGTTCACACCTAGAAATGCGTTATATAACGGAAATGGACAACTAATGACAAATGAGTGAAATTTTGAAAAATGGCTGTTTTGAAGTTTCTAGGAACAATAATAACAAACAGGAATGAGATGCACAAAGAAGTTAAAGATAGGCTTATTTCTGGAAATTATGCTTTACAGGAACTTCTGTCGTCCCAACTCCTTTAAAAAACATGGAACTGAAGATACATAAGTTGTTGGAAAATGTTTGGGCAAAAAGAGATGAACACAGGTGAATGGATAATCCTGTAGAATAGTGAGCTATATTATATTTGTAGGAAGCCAAATATAATAACAACAATTAAGTCTCGTAGGCAGAGTTGAACATGACATGTGGCACGTATGGGAGATGAAAGAGATGCATGGAAGTTTCTGGTTGGAAAACCAGAGGAAAAACGCCTAGTTGGTAGACCAAGGTGGGTGTGAATAACATTAACCATGCTTTGAAGGAAGTAGATTATACAGGGGATTATTAGTACGCATTAGCTCAGGATAGGGATGTATGCGGAACTTATGTCCGTGAAGCTATGAACCTACGGGTTGGATAGACCCAGTGATTTAGTTAGTTAATGTTACAGCGAATTACTGAACATAGTACCGGTACTTTATAAGACGAGCGAAAATTCATATTGCTATCATATCTACTATTCATTTTAATTAACTTTTATTTTTTGTTGTATTTTATGTCAAACTCTGGTTTTTGTAATCTTACTTTAACGCTAACTGTGATGTGTAATTGTATTTGAAATTTCATAATATTAATTCTACTTAGTAGTGGATAAATAACAACGGCTGACGGCTGAAAACAATCATAGTCCATTTTACTTTCAAAAACGTGTTGATACTGACATCTGCTACAAGAAAAGTCCCCTTCATTTGATCTGTAATAAAATTCCCTTAATTTGATCTGTAATAAAATTAGTTGTTTTTTAATTGTTCATTTTTACTGTTCCTTTAATATTTTAATATAGATTTACAACCTTAAAAGTTAAATAAAGACTGAAGAATTGGCATAATATGACTCTTATCGCATTAACCATCAGCCTTTAATTCAATGTCGTTTCATTGTTCTCTAACGGACCTGTTTACTCTCCACATAGTCTACCCCTTTGTAATCTGATTTTCAAGCTGTGATTTGTACGTTTCTATTGAAAAAGGTTGAAGATTAATTTTTATAGGCCTAAATAATATAAATATATTTTTTTTTTGCTGAGTTTGTTTTAATATCATTCACTGCACTTTTGGAGCTTCGTGTTACGCGCTGAGCGGATAAATGAGAATGATATGGCAATATCACAATTCACGCACCACTTCTGCAATTCACTTTACGTAATGATGTGTTCTTGTATTTTGTAGAGAGGCTTTTAAATATTTACAACAGCAGAAGAATGAGACAATGGCGATTTTCAGTTGCTAAATCATTTATCTGTCATCTGTTGATTCTTACAAGGGAACGGTCAACTATTGCAAGCTGAAACCAAACTTGACATTTCTTGCAGAGGCGTTGTGATGTACAAAGGCCGTGCCCAAAACAAAATCCTCTTTTTAATTGCAAGACACTAAAATCAAGCGCCAAATATCTAATTTAAACTATAGGAAAATAATACAACTCGTGTGTTGCAGATTGGAAAACCCCGCCGTTCGCTCTGGTCTCTTCTAACTTCACTCTATACTTTACTCATTCGGAGATGTACTTCTGCTCCGTTGGCAGTTGGCTACCATTGCTGGATTCTGGCTTCGATTTTTGTGCCTTGCACTTTGAAATTGTAGATATTATTTGGACACGGCTTTGATAAATCATAACACTTATCTGGAAGAAATTTAAAGGAAGTTTTGGCACGCAATGGTTGACAATTACTTTGTTATATTAACTTAGTCACAGATATGAAAGTTTTGAGGCTGCATACTTCAATTTTCAATGGCCAGTGGTTATGTTTTTGTCAGTCCATGTGAAGCATGCCATTGGTAACCTGACTTCCAAATTTTGTGTTGATATTACCTTTATCTCTAAATTTTATTGTGAGTATTCATTCAAATTATTCTATAATGGACGTACTTACTACTCATGTATACAGGGTGTTAAAAATTACGTTTACAACGTTTCAGGGATGATAGAGGGGATACAAACAAACACATTTTTTATCTGAAAAAACATTGGCATACGCACCGTTTTGCCGCTAGATGGACTTACGGGTAGATGGCTTGACACAACACACATCGATTAGTTCTGTTTGTGCTGCTGTGTCTGTAACAAGTTGAAAGGGTCATCACGGTGTCCACGAAGACTTGCTACCATAAGTACAGTAAGTACGTTTGCGTTTATTATCCATTCTCGTGCCTTAACATGCCTGCAATTTTGAAACGTGTTTACGTTTGTACTACGTGACAGTTTCCATTTGTTGTAGTGCACTGTACACAACTGATACATCACAGATGGCTGAGTACACTCTAAACGGGGCTTACGGACATACATCTTTCGTATGGGGAGACACGTGCAGCATGGCGCCTTTACGATCTCAAGTTCTGTTTCAACGAATTGATGTCCGTATGCGCAAAACTGGACACGTGGGACCAACCAGTAGAGGAGCTGGGAGATGGTAACCTCCACATCGGAATTCTTTCTGCGTAAAGGCGAAGTGCTGTACGACTATTCCCACGTGTCTGCCCATACAGAAGACGCATGTCCGTAAGCTCGTTTAGAGTGTGATCAGCCATCTGTGATGTATCAGTTGTGTACAGTGCACTACAACAAATGGAAATCGCCACGTAGTACAAACGTAAACACGTTTCAACATTGCAGGTATGCTGAGGCACGAGAATGGATAGTAAACGCAAACGTACTTACTGTACTTATCGCAGCAAGTCTTCGTTGACACCGTGATGGACCTTTTAACTTGTTGCAGACGCAGCGGCATAAACAGAACTAATCTGTGCGTGTTGTGACGGAAGTCAAGCCATCTACCTGTAAGACAATCTAGCGGCAAAACGGTGCAATTGCCAAAATTTTGTCAGATAAAAAAAAAGTGTTTGTTTTTACCTCCACTATCATCCTTGAAACGTTGTAAACATAAATTTTAACACCCTATATATATATATACATACATACAGGATGTTAATAAATAACACCGACAAACTTTCAGGTATTGTAGAAGTCTCTTAGATAAGCAATATGTAACTTGTAGTCTAGAAGTTCAAATTTGCAAGTTATAATAATACATGTGTTAGGAGCCAGTACGCCAGAGACCATATTTCGAAGATTTCGTTGACAATCTGTTACATAGAGTAGCCTTCTTTTGCAGCTTGATTTCCTGAGACCATTTATCTCAGTGGTACCGTGCCAGGTATGAAATATAATTCGTTACGTATATGATATTCAAGGTTCAAACCTCGGACATGCTGACCTTTTATATTTATTTGTTTATATCCTTTCTTTCTTGTGTAATATGTTTGGAAATTTAGTACAAAATACTGTGTAATTTATTTTAGTACGATGCAGGAGAGCACTAAATTACAATTATCTGTACTAGTGTAAAAGAAGAAACATTGTAAAGCACTCTAGGTAATTACTGTACAGAAAGTATTCGTAAGTGAAAATCGCATGGTTCAGGCGGTCGAAATAACAAGGCTATTTTATGCATTAGCTTAACCATTACTTCAGGTTAAAATAATACTGTATGAATGTAGCATCAAGTCTTATGACGCGAAACTTAGCACAAACATGAAGGAAAGGCATAACAAAATTAATAAATTAATAAATAATTAAAATAAAGTCTACTATTCTTTGACTTGCCAGTGGACAAATATATAGTAAGGGAAATCAAATTCGTATTCATATTTATTTTAAAGTAAAAATGTTAACATTCAGGAATAATAATAATAATAATAATAATAATAATAATTAATAATGACATTAATAATAAAAAATGAAAACCAACTTATTATATTATATTACAGTACACTTATAATAAGGAGGCGTGGCTTAGAAATACACAAAAATAAAATCTCTTCATTCATGTTTACTTGAAAAAACAGGATCATAGGTACTGTTCAAAAATGTTGCCCTCGATTGAGTAAGCACAAATTGCATCTGCGCAGAAATGATGCTCGCGCACTCCTTCAAAGATTCCTGGAGTATTTCTGATTTCCTCGCAGGCAACCAAAATTCTCGCCAGTAACTCCTCATATGAGTCGACTGGAGTCTGATAAACGAGGCTCTTATGTTGTTACCATAGGAAGAAATCTGGAGGAGTGAGATTAGGTAATCGTGGAGGCCACGCTACAGGACCGCCTGGACCAATCCAACGTCAAGGGAAGACATTATCCAGATGGATCTTCCTTACATTCCTGCCAAAGTGAGAAGGTGATCCTACAAGTTTGAAAGCAGTAGTGAAACAGACTGGTATCAGTCGTTAGTATCACTGGCACGTGCATGAGCAGTTGGTATAAATGTACAGTACTAAAAAAGATGACCTATGCTTTTCATGTAAACAAATCACGCAACCAGTTTAATTAAAAACAAATAGTAATGCATAAACATAATATCAGAAAGTGAATTAAATAACTACAAAAACAATATCCTTCTGTGAATAAAATAAAAGGAAATAAAAATGGAAAAAAAAATTCAACCCGGCATTACAACATTCATTGGTAAGCATGCTACCCACTGAGCTGTTATTGCGAACGAAGATTGCACTACCAGGCATCTAATACACACGTTCGCATGACAGAGCACGAAATACAGACTGTCAGTGGCGCACTGGTTTTTGGCGAAAGACTAAATTTTCGTAACTTCAGGGCTCAAAATTTTGAAAATGCTGCTATATTTGCAATTAAAACCAGGGTTATCCTACTATTGGAGCAGGACTGAAGTATTCCCAAGACAAACCATATTCATAGTTTGCTTCATTGATTAATGAGTACGAACGTCCAGTTTAAAAAAAAAAGTCATGCAGCTTCAAAATTTGGCTTCACGCACCCCACGTCCCTTATATCAAATTGTTCATCTAACTCTCCTCTACAATACCAGAAAGTTTGTTGGTGTTATTCGTTAACACCCTGTATATGATAAATATATATATAATATATATATATATATGAAATGATAAGAAAAGAAAAATAAATGCCCGAGTCACGATTTCAACCCGAGATCTCTAACTTTATACGATAGCGCTCTATCCAACTGAGCTACTCAGGCATCCTAACACAAACATTTATTTTTTTGTTTTGTACATATTATTCTTAATTTACACGAGAGGCAATGGGATATCGTTATATATATAAAACAACATTTAATGTGTGTCTTAGGATTCCTGAGTAGTTCAATTAGTTAGAGCGCTAACGTATATAGTCATAGATCTCAGGTTCAAATTCCGACTCAGGTATTTATTTTTCTATTCGTGTCATAATTGGCCTTCATTGCTAAATGCCAAAAATATAGTTATAACATCTAAATATATAAAAGTTGCTACTATAAAGTAAAAAATTATCTTTAAAAACGCTTACTTGTTACAGTAGCCACTAGATGGCAGTTGGAACAATATCCCGCTGCTTCTCGTGTAAATTGAGAATATTAGGACATATAAAAGAAAAATATATGTTTGTATTAGGATTCTTGAGTAGCTCAGTTGGTTAGAGCGCGCTAACTTAGGTTAGAGATCTCAGGTACAAATCCCGACTCAGGCATTTATTTTTCTGTCATAATTGACATCCATTGCTAAATGTCTAAAATATAGTTATGTTTTTATATATATATATATATATATATATATATATATATATATATATGTGTGTTTTTTATATCTAGTGCCCTTACGCTTTTCTGTAGTTCTCAAAGCAGTTATATCATGAGGACGCTTAATCCACACTTTGTTACTTGGCTTCTTGCATGCTTTAAATTTACTCGTACTTCTCCGGTAAGAGTTTCTTACTCCAGAAAATCTCTGAAAATAATATTTTGAATACAGTTTCATTACAGCTAAACTCAGGAAATAATTTGTCAATGTTATATCATACAAAAAATATTAAAAATATGAATTGTTTTATTTTATTAAGCTTATCCAAATGTGTCTGACAAAAATGACAAAGTATATTTGACAATGACGAAGGAGAATATTATGAAAAACAAATAACATAGAGACAATTGAAATACCAGGTACTTTCATACAGTAGTATAGAATAAGAGTGAACTACAGTGTAGTTGAATGGGCAATTATGGATGAAAGAAAAATCAAGAATCAGAATTTTAAATTTGTTTCTCAATTGGAAATGGGTGTCTTCAGCGAGATAGTTACAATTCGTGTTATGAAATCTTTGCCAGTTGTTAATTGCTTCACGAATGCTTGTTTTTTATATATATTGTACTTCTTGCGTCTATAAGTAATCTTTAAAAGTAGATGATGAACAGATGGCATTTGTCATTCTAGTAAAGGTCCTTCTCCATAAAATGAGTAGAAAGATGAATATAAGGGGTAGGGAGAGAATGGTGTGTCAAAAATGAAAGAACAAATACTTACTTCCAGTTCCGAGTGCCGAAGCTGGCAATGCTCATCAGAGCAAGTACACCGCTGCCAGGATGGACACACTGTCGAGCAGCTTCTCGCAGCGGGTTGATGACGATACAGATAATCGTCGCCCTGAAATGTCCCAGAAAAACTGTTAAATATTTCCCGACATATTAATTACTTTCCACATTTATCGAGACTCCAACTTAATTTGCAAGGATTTTTGTTTTGTACCACATTCTTAATATTAGCTACAACACAGTATATTAAATTTGAAGAGAAAAATTTTCGCCTAGACCGGGACTCGAACCCGGGACCCTTGGCTTTCCGGGCCAAGTGCTCTACCAACTGAGCTACCGAGGCGAGTTACGATCTAGACGCAAATTTTTCTCTTATATACGTTGTAATTCCCTGTCGCCAAATGCTTTTGAAACCATTGTTTCTATCTTTGCTAATGGCGGCTTCTTAGTTAAGAAGACATTTATTGGAAATTTAACATTACTTTAAAAGCCAGTAAGGCCTCTAATGATGTTTTTATTATTAATTTAACATTTCTCAATGAAAGATAAATTAAATTTGAAGAGAAAAATTTAATTTATCTTTCATTGAAAAATGTTAAATTAATAATAAAAACATCAACAGTATATTAAGTTTATAAGTTCTACCTCAGGACAGAAGTGAAGTATGGGGATTATTGCCTTCCATTATTTTTAGGTAGGAAAGTTGGACAGACTGCATTCCGTTAGCCCATTCACTTTTAATTTGGAAAATTGTTTTAGCGCCTGGTATTATATTACGTTAAAAATTTTAATGGTGATTGATACAAGGACATATCAATAGATTAGTGCAAATATGTCTTACGTAATATTTTTGGTTTTCTCAGAAATTGAATTTTAAAATTAAATAATTATTAAACAATATTTACTGCACAAAATCTGATACATTATTAAAAATTGTTCTCCAATTGGATTTCAAATAAAATATTTGTACACAATGAAATATACTTCCTCCCCATTCGTTAAACCTGAATGTTTGCTCTAATGCCACCCACTGCACTCTATGTGATTCGGGATCCACTATGAGTGGTTAAATTGTGTTAATATGGTCTGTCTATAATTTACGCACCACTTTACTTAGATGAAATTTTCCTCAAATGTGTACAGATAGTAGTGGAGGATGAGTTTATGTTTTGTGTAGTGTAAAGTGTATTGTATGACAAATGATGATAATGAAGAAAAGGTATAATGTGAAACCTTGTCCACCACGTAGCCTACCCCTAGCGAGAAGGCAAAACCCGGTGCCACAGCGCTCCTAGCCTATATGAAGGCCTACAGTTGTATCGTCACATGGATTCTCAACATATGTATTACGTAGGGATTTTAAATTTAATTAATGAATCCGGTGCACAATCTAGCGATTAAAAACTCTTTACCACCATCACTGCTGGCACAAAGATTAAAAATGTCCAATGAACTTGTCTTGAAGTAGGCATATGATCCAAGAAAACGGACTATACATTTAACAAAAAAAATACTGATTTTCAATTGAAACTAAACACAAATTAAGTTATTACTTTTCGAATATTATTATATAATTTTGCCCATAGCAGTAGCTTCGAGGTATCGTGCTGCCTTGTCACGCAGCGGGCCCGGGTTTGATTCCCGGTCGGGACAGGCTCCAGGGTGACGTTTTTCGGGGGTTTTCCTCACCTATAAGACAAATGTCAAGAAGCGTAAGGCCCAACGGTCCCCGAAAATCTTCCGGCCATCATCATGATCCTTATCATTATCATCATCTATCACCGGTGTGGAAAGCAACGGGAAGCTACCACACATATAATTCCTTACTAAAGCTGCCAAGCATAGCAGGAAAATGCTATGTTTGCAGCGAAAGGCCTGCCGTCTGGCAGAATTACTATAGAATAGAATTGTATATTTTGACACAAATTTAATGTTTTATGTTAATTTTTCTATCACATTCTTTAAAATACACTAATAGATAAATGAAACAAATTTATCTAATAGAACATATTGTTAATTTAAGGAGTAATTAAATTACATTGTATATCGTTACATTGTTTCGAACTAAACACGCCGGTAGAAAATATGGCGATTGCTAGAGCGATTTTTATATTTTGAGAGTCGATCAAATCCCTATTCCTAACGGTCGTATTTCCAAATTTTTGGAGAATACGTTTCTAGTTTTATTTTAATAGCATATACTAAGCTTCGTTGCGAAAATAAACACTTACGACTGCTAAACCTATTTTTAAAATCTCGTTTCGGATGTACTCTTACACCTTATGATCCGATTATCATTTAAAACATTCCAGGACTTATATATAACGTGAACACATGCTAACATATCAAGGAGTACTTTTATGTCCCAAAATAAAAATATGAATCATCACTAATTTTGCTATTTAAAATCATCCTCTTCTCTTAAATGGATTGTTATTAAATGTATAATTCAAAACGATATTCAAATTAAAAGGTATTATCACCGTATGTTATTCAAGTTATAATAAAATGCATTATAGTAATTGGTTTCATGGAAGTGAAACGATCCTAAAGCAACATTTCCGCATTCACGTCACCTAGCGGTTGAACGTACAAATGTTTCCCGCATTACAATTTTGAAACCTGTTATTGAGAGAATTTCACACAATCAAGGTAAATTCATTCCAACTCCTTAACATTAATTTTCTCTCCATGTCTTATTTATATTTCCAGTTAATTCCTCTGAGTTTTTTATTTATTAATTCATATTAACAAAACTGGTCTTCGAATGATTTTCGTGTTACAGGGTAGAGAATGGAGATGGGGAAATGATAAGAAAATTATATTAATAATTTGAATATAAAATTAAAAAGTGACTTCTACTTACATATTTACATGTGGAGATGTAATGGAATTTACAGCCCACGTTTTTATAAGTATTCATAATAATCGCTTTCTCAAACACCTTCTGTAAACAAATAAAATGTTTAATTTGTAGTAATTTTATAGACAGAATCAAATACTAGGGAGTCCACTGTAATGTATCATTATAATTTGTCATAATGTGAGATATATATATGTCGCGGAAAAGATTCTTGGAGATAAATTGGCTGCTTAGAAACAAGACGTTTTAACTCCATTTTGTTTTTATTTTTCAAGAAATCCCAATTAATTTTTGGTACTACCCAATTCACAGTATTGGCACTGTTCTGAAGAACGAGGTTTGACACTTTCTGAACACAAAATGTACAATTTTAAGTGTGTAACTGATACAGAAGTGTTAAAATATATTGGATACACGCAAGAAGTTTATTTAAAGAGAGTTAGAACATCCCGGGTCTAAGCAGGCAAAATATTGCAATATGTAACTAAAGGAAAATTTAAAAATAACAAGTTGTTTCTAATGATGTCCAAATGAAAATACAATTAACAACAAACCTGCATATAGTTTGAAATGTATTTTAATTTCCGCTAGAATTATTGTGTTTCATACGGTCTAGTGGAAATATTTTTTTAAGTTCGAGATAAGAAAAATGACTTATTCCAGTTCTATGCAGTATACTAATAAATATTTACGTAAGATTTATATAAATATGATTTCTCTGACTATCAATTTTGTCTTAATAGTCCAGGAATCTTAATAATTTTACAGACGTCAGTGAAATCCTTCATTGTTTAAATTATACATATTTCTAAATAGGTGTCTGTAAATGTTGTATTTTGAATGTAAGGGTTGAATAAAATTAATAACTTTTATTTTTTACAGAGTTAAGAAATACTGTCACAATCAGGACGGATATAGTTATTACAATAATTATTAAAGGATGAACTTTAGAATAAATCATTTGTTCTGATTTCCAAATTATCAAACTGTTTCTTAATGTAAAATGTGCTATTATAATATTGTATAGATTACTTCCATTTGTTCTTTATACAATAATTATATATTCACACGTGACCTTCCACAGTAGAATGTCAGTTTCTTGATAATGTAAAATTATTACTAGGTTACTGTACTCCCCTTATTGTTGAGCTCATCTCAAAGTTTGCATCCTAACTTTTTTTAGTTTTAATTATTGGGCATTTGTTACCCTTTTTGATTACTTACACAACACATTGCTTGACAGTTAATTTGTATTCTAAGTAAAACTGAGACCATTATAGGCCTTAAAAGTCATTTCGGGTAGTCGGAGGTTAAGGCTTCCACATTTTTTACACAATTGACACTAGAAGTCAGCCGGGTTGTCAGCCGTGCATTGACGACCACCCTTCCTCCTTGAACAATTATAATATACCGGTACTCATTCTGTCAGTGGCTGAATAAACAGCAGGTAATAGAACAACGGACGTTTTACATCAGTTTAAAATAATGGCACCATCGGTACTCAAAACTTGGTCTTTCTGGCCTGTTTTGTATTGTCTTAAATCAAATACTCTTGGCACCTCTTCACTTGAACGATTTTGTAATGATTTGTTTGGCTTCCCATTATTATCATTTCGGGTGAATTTCAGTACGTCTAGACCTATCACGTTTAACAATTCAATATACTTTTTAGGGACTAAGATGCATTCTATGCAACCACCCAGAGGAAGAAATGGTTGACTAATACAACAATTGTAAAGCGTCAAACAGGAACATTCCAAAACTTCAAAGTACTGGAGAGTAAGACGTCTAATGACTTCAGTGATAGATGCAGCACATTGAACACCAACCAACCAACCATATAATTTTTAGTGACCATATAAAATGTATAAAAACAATATAACAACAATGAGATATATAAATTATCTAAATATACAAATTTAACTATAAATAATCGTATATCCCGTAGATCCAAGTTGAATTTGTTTATTCGGCCACGGCGCGGTTCACTAAAGACAATACCTTAATATAATTTTTAGTTGTATACTACCGGTAATTCAAATGGATTGTCATGACGGCACTACAGAGAAATGAATGAATTATAATGTAAAAAATCATAATGAAACAAAACGAACACAAGTTAATTTATACTTTTTTAAAATTACGAAATTCAGTTTTCAGAAACAAATTACATTATTTTTCAGTATTATCTGCTAAAGAATGTGTTCTAAACTAAATAATTTTTAAGAGTAAATTTTCTTAACTTACCTAATCGCTTGCAATTTGCAAAATGTAACTGGTTACTGTAGTAACGCTTTAACAGTGGGTATGAATAAAGATATTTGAATTGTTGAGTCTGTAACAATATTTTGTGTAACATATCTAACTCAACTCTCATTATTAAACCTGACGCCGCGCGGACATGAACTCTCCATAGATCCCCATCCTGATCAGATATTTTTCCAATAATTCCATGTATAATACAATCTCTCAAAATCATCGTTAATGTTATGCTCAAAGGAACGCCTCAAAATAATTATGAGCTAATTGACCCGATTAGTACTCTTCTTACTGTGAAAATGTTGATAATATCATTGAATTTGTCATTACATATAACTAACTAACTAAACTCACTGACACTATCAAACCCATAAGTTCATGACCGCACGGATATGAGCTCTCCACACATACTTATCCTCAACTAATATTTTCCAATCATCCCCTGTGTAATCTATTTCCCTTAAATTATGGTTAATGTTATTCTCTTACCTCATTCTTGCTATACAAACTGGGCGTTTTCCCTTTGGTTTTCCTACAAGAAGTTTCCATGCGTCTCTTTCTATCCCCATTCGTGCCACATGTCTTGCCCACCGTAGTCTATGATACTTAATTGTTCTTATCATATAAGTAATGATTTCCTATAATGTTCACTGTAATGTAATGTTCTCCATTCGCTTGTTTGTTCATCTCTCTTTGTACCAAATACTTTCCTTACTTACTTACTTACTTACTCACTGGCACTATCGAACCCGTAGGTTCATGGCCACACGGACATAAGCTCTCAATACATCCCTATCCTGAGCTAATGCTTTCCAATCATTCCCTGTATAATCTACTTCCCTCAAATCATAGTTAATGTTGTTCTCCCACCTCATTCTTGGTCTACCAACTGGGCGTTTTCCCTCTGCCTTTCCTACAAGAAGCTTCCATGCACGTCTTTCATTCCCCATACGCGCAACATGTCCTGCCCATCGCAGTCTACGAGACTTAACTGTTATTATATCTGGCTTCCTATAAAGACCAAGTAGTTCATTGTTATGTAGTCTTCTCCATTCACCTGTCTGTTCATCTCTCTTTGGTCCAAAACCTTCCAAATACTTTCCTGAGAACTTTATTCTCAATTACTCGTAATCGTTTCTACTCTTTAATGTAACAGTACATGTATCAGTTTTATATGTTTTCAATTTATCGTTTTTTAGAGAAGTCGGGACGACAGGAGTAATGTATAATACAGTGCATATCCAGAATTCAGCCTATATTCAATTTCTTTGTGCATCTCTTTCCTATTTGTAATTATTGTTCCTAGGTATATGAATTCAGCCACTTCTTCAAAATTTCCCTCGTTTGTCATTAACTGTATATTACCATTATATACAGTATTTCTATGTGTGAATATATATTTAGTTTCATTTAAGTTTTTTCTTCGAGTCCCAATTTCTTAGTATTACTCAAAAGAGTGTGCATGTTGGCTTTCAGTATCTCCCCGTTGTCGCTCAATAATACTATATCATCAGCATAAACTAAAGCTTATTAATGTCATTGAATTGTAAGCTTTATTCATCCTCTAAAGATTTGATGGCATGCTCTAATACAAAATTGAGTAGCAGACGTTTTTGGAATTCCGAACTCCAGCAGGATATTGTATATAACCTATCCCTCTTAACAGAATCTATGTCTTTTTTTAAGTTGTTATCTCACCTAAAATTAATAATTTATTAATTCAGCTTCCATTGAGATTTTAATAATGTAACGGTGATATATACAGAATGAACATAAATACCCTATCCATTTTAGTGAAAACGACCGATTATGTCAAATTTGTTTATGGACCCACATACACTGCTGCTCACCACATTAACTCAGTTCAACATGCCTCCCCCTCAATTTCAAAGCAGAGCTGCCAACGTCGTGAGGCATGTTGGAAAACTTCCACCAACATAGCCGGTATAATGGTATCAACCGCGTCTCTAAAGCGCTGTTTCAAATCTGCAAGATCTCGAACATTGGTTCGATACACAAGTAATTTGATGTAGCCCCACGCAAAGAAATCGAGTGGGGTTAAGTCTGGAGAACGTGGTGCCCAGATGCGTTGTGATCCTCTGCTTACCCATCTTCCTGGAAAATGTTCATTCAAGAAATCACGAACAACAGTTGCAAAATGTGGTGGTGCCTCATCTTGTTGAAACACAACAGTTTCAAGAACACCATCTCACTAATTCTGGTATCAAAACCTGTTCCAACATGTCCAGATACAGATTGCCTATTAGTGTTGGCTCCTGAAACCTAAAGGGGCCACAGATTCGCGTTTGTTGAAAGCCTAACCACACATTCGTTTTTGGCCACTCAAAGGTTGCATTAGGCAGTTCATCTGCCCAAACTCTGCAATTATGTTTGTTGACAAAACCACAAGTGTGAAATGTTCCCTCGTCGCTAAATAAGAGGTTCTTCATTAAATGTTGATTTTCTGCAGCCTCAGTCACATCGTAGCATATTGATTGACGGGAAGTAAAATCTTCAACCTCAAGATTGTGCAGAACTTAAACACGATACGCACGTTTGTGCAACGTAAAGTGTAAAATCTTGCACAAAGTGGATTGTGGAAGCTGAAGCGCACGGCTGAGTCGCCGAGTAGATGCACGGCATCCGTTGCACAGTGTTTACGGGTACAGATGTCCTGCCTGAACGGGCGTCCCTGTGCGATTAAATTTGTTGACAAGCTGGCGTATGGTTGCATTTGTGGGATCAGGTTTCCTAAATCGCCCTGTGACGGCATCATACGTGAGTCCTCTATGACGGGCACGAACCTCGGCAATCCTCTCTTCAATATTGAACATTCTCAATACCTAAAACAAAAAAAAAACATATTTAGGTTTTCACTAAAATGGATAGGGACTTCAAGTTCACCCTGTATATTAGTAAGCAGACTTACTCCCGATATTGATGAAATTCTAGGAGATCATCAATGTGGATTTAGAAGAAACAGGTCTACAACAGATCATATTTTTAGTATAAGACAGATTTTAGAAAATAGATGGGAATATAGTGGCACTGTATATCAGCTATATGTAGACTTAAAAACGCATACGATTCAGTTATGGGGAAAAAGTTATAAAGTATCCTTCTGGAGTTCGGATTTCCTAAAACGTTAGTTAGACTTATACGAGTGTATCTAAATGGCACAAAGAGTAGAGTGCGTGTAGGCAAACAGTTTTCGGATATTTTTGAAATTCACAATGGGTTAAAGCAAGGAGATGCACTAGCTCCTCTACTATTCAACTTTGTATTAGAGCATGCCATCAAAACTTTGGAGAATCAAAATAGTCTACAACTCAATGGTATTAATAGGCTGTTAGTTTATGCTGATGATGTAGTATTATTGAGCGATAACGAGGAGATACTAAGGGCCAACCCACACATTCTATTAAGTAACACTAAGAAATTGGGACTGAATTAAACATCAATAAAAACTAAATATATGTTCACACATATAAATGCGTTATATAAAGGAAATGGATAACTAATGACAGATGAGGAACATTTTGAAGAAGTGGCTGATATCAAATACCTAGGAACAATAATAACTAATAGGAATGAGATGCACAAAGAAATCAAACGTAGGCTCAATTCTGGAAATGCGTGCTATTATGCATTATAGTGACTCTTATCGTCCCAACTCCTTTCAAAACACGTTAAACTAAAAGTATATAACCTAAAACTGTTATTCTCTCAGTTATAATATATAGATGCGAAACGTGGATTCATAATTTAAGGGAGGAAAAAACATTACGCGTATTTCAGAATAAAGTTCTTAGGAAAATGTTTGGGCCACAAAGAGATGAATAGACAGGTGAATGGAGAAAACTACATAACAGTGAGCTACATGATATGTACAGGAAGCCAAATATAATAAGAACAGTTAAGTCTCGTAGACTGCGATGGGCAGGACATGTGGCACGTATAGGGGATGAAAGAGGTACATGGAAGCTTCTTGTAGGGAAACCAGATGGAAGACTCCCAGTTGCTAGACCAAGAATGAGGTAGGAGAATAACATTATCCATGATTTGAGGGAAGTAGATTATACAGGAGTTAATTGGAAAACATGAGCTCAGGATAGGGATGTATGAAGAGCTTATGTCCGCGTTGCCTTGAACCTACAGGTTTGATAGAGCAGTGAGCCAATTAATAATAATAATAATAATAATGTTTTATTTATTCTGGCATAGTTAGGCCAAAATACCTTATCTTCCACTCAAACAGCACAAATCTACAAATTCAGTTTTACAATAGAAGTATGTATACGGTATACTAGTTATATTAAATTAGTATCAACGATGCACCTTTCTGGGTACTGTGTCACCAACAATAATTAACCTATTACATCGTCAAAATAGGGAGTAAGTCTGGATATTAATATATTTGTTAAACTTCTGTACTAAATTGAAAGCTATGAGATGCCCCTATAGTTGCTGCAATCAGTTTTACCTCCTTCCCCATTTATTGGTACGATAATATGGATTCTTTCTATACATTTGGAGGAGCCCCTTTTTTCCCAAATCATACTAAGCAACTGAGATATCTTATTCATCAGTTCTCCTTCTGATCTTATCGGTTCTGCTGGGGTGCCATCTGAACCTGATGCTTTATATTTTTTTTCATTTTTCTATCGCCATTTAAACCTCTAATGCGCTTGGTTCTGTGACTAATATTTCTGCTATCTGTAAATTGTTCTCTTCTATATCCTGCTCTGCATGTACATTTAATAGCTTATTAAAGTCATTTTTCCATCTATTTAATATACTCCAGGAATCTGCAATCATATCCCCTTTTTCGTTTCTAATTATGTTTCATCTTGCCTGAAATCCATTTTTCTCTAACCTCGCTTATTTTCATTTTTTTATTAATTGCAAGATCATTAATGTTCTCTCTCAAATATTCCCTCCTTTTAACTCTTTAATAACCTTGAATTTTTCCACCTGATGTTACCCATTTGTTCTAAATTTACTTCCCTTTGCTCATGTAATCAATGAATGTTTGCTAACTTCCTTTTCTTCACAATGTCAGCACATTCCTCATAAAACCATTTCTTATTTCGTCTTTTTTTTTCTTCTAATGCTGACAGTTTAATATTATCTCTTATAGTCTCCCATGCTTTAATTATATCAGTTGATTCTTCGTTTGCCACATTTTCATCTGAAGATTCAAGTATTTAAAATCTATTAGCAATTTTGTATTCGTGTATAAATGTGAAGGGCTTAGAGCAGTAAAATGATAAGCCACATTCTGTTATGAAATGCCATTTATAACAATGATAGCAAATAAATGTATTCAAATATCCTTAAAGCCATCTGTAAGTGCGCCAGTGATGAGTTAAAATATAAAGGCACACAATGTATTAACAACAATACTGCCCAATTTGTATTTATAATGTTTTGAAACATTAAAATCATTATACTGTATCTCAGAAAGAACAATATGTGGCTTATCAAGTTATTGCCCTAAGCCCTTCATATATATTGAAGAGGGACTATTATCAGGTTCCATTGAGTTACTAGGATAAAAGCGCCACTGTTGGGAGACAATATGGAGATGGATATTTGTGGCGATGATTTGGATAGTTGAGGATTTGGTGGGCGCTGGATTTGTAAATGGATTTCCCCGGTTCACTGGGGAATTTAGGTGTAGGTTCGCTCAGGTTGGAATATCGGTAGGCATGAGTTCTCATCCAGGGCTTCCACAAGGACTTCGTCGGGCAGAATTAATGTGTAGAGAGGTTATTTTAAAATTAGTTTATTCTTGTCTGAAGCACACGAAATAATGTAGCACTGTACAATCTTTGGTTTGAATTACCTTGCACTGATCTCTAATCGGCGAGGTCGTCAGTTGTGGGTTTACCCCGTTAGTAATTCTACGATGGTCTACTGAATCACAGATTTACTGACTTAAATTATGAGGCCTAACTATTCAGGAGCTTGATAAAAATAATGTACAAGTTACACTATTCCAAAAAAACGGCTAAGTCCAAAATTAGCGTTAAATTTCCACTGGTGGCCAGGCTGCCAGTGTGTCGACGAGTATATGAGTGTAGGCGAGGTGACTTGTAGAAATGTATAACAGAAGTCTTCTTCTTCTTAAACTTAATTTGTAGGATTTTCATCCTGTTTATTTCCAAAATCACTCCTCGGAGGAAGACGTACTGGATGTACATTCACTATCTATCCATCTCTTGGCAGGTCTTCCTCTTGTTCTTCTCCCGTCCATTGGTCTATCTTCTTTAGCTCTTTTTGCAACCCGCCATAGCCTGTTCCAAGCCAGGTTGAAAAAGAGTGAGGGGAGGAGTAACACCTCGTAAGAAAACCTTGGTTCAGCTTGCCCAGCTGATAGTACCTTGTGAGGGCCCCTTGCCAGGGTTACGGTGAAGACCTCAACGGCAGATACAGCGGAGAAGGAGTCCTTCGGTACGGTGTACCTGACGGAAGAGGCAACTCTACATCTACTGCCTTGTAGATTGACAAACGGGCGGATGGGGTTCGTTAGTCCTGCAAGACAACCCATCTAGGAGAGACAACTCCGAAATAAAACGGGGCAGGCTGAGCTCTGGAGCTGGGTGAAGGCGATCAGCCTAGGGAGGAAACCCCGAATAATAAACCCGCCATGAAAACGGGCTAGCAACCCACTTCAAGGTGTATCTTATACATTGCTCGCAGTCCCAAGGATCAAGCCTTGGATCAAAGACGGAAACAAAATAACAGAAGTGACTTTGTGTAATTGTTGAAGAGAAGTGACTTTGTGTAATTGTTGAAGAGAAGTGACTTTGTGTAATTGTTGAAGAGAAGTTACTTTGTGTAATTGTTGAAGAGAAGTGACTTTGTTTAAGTTTGTGTATGAAGTGACAAGGAGAAGCCTCTCTCGCCTATTAGGTAAACTCGTTACTCCCACTACATCGATCTCGTGGACCTGAGATCAGTGCTTAGGCACATATAACAAAACATATCATTGGTTAACGAACTCTCCAATTTTAATCATGGGGGTGTTGCAAATTTATCATTGGCGATTTACGCCATCAGAGGTTGGACCTTTTTCCCATGCTGGCTTAACGTACAGTCGGGTCACAAACATTAGCTAGGCTTGGGTTTTTCCTAGGCTTCAGACGCTAGAAAATTGTCATATTCCCACACTTTTTTGCTAGCGTTGTTTGCCTCAGGGTAAAACCCATCATCATCATCATCATCATCATCATAGTACATTCACGAATTTAGGCCATTTGTTGACCTGTTTCGGCCTCAAGAGAAACACCATCCAGAAGTATTTTGAGTGGACGTCCTGGTCTTCTTCTTCCTGCAGGTTGATATCTTAACATTAGTTTGGGTATTCTGTGATCTTCCATTCGATGAACATGTTGTATCCATCTTGACTTATAATCAGAAATTTTGTTTTCTAAAGATTCCATGTGTAATTCTTCTAAGATGTCTTCATTTTTTTTTGTGATCTAGTAGTGTGTATCCTGCAGTCCTCCGAAGATATCTCATTTCAGCAGATCTAAGCCTCTGTATATCCTTCTGTTTCAACGTCCATACTTCGCTACCATACAAAAGAGTTGAAAGAGCCAGTGTTTTATACACTTTCAGTCTTGAATGCTTTTGGACTAACTGTGGCTTGAAGATAGAATTTATTAACCCTAAAATTCTTAAAAATTTAAACCCCCGCTTGTAAATTTAGCTAATGGGTTATGGTTATCCACGATAAATCAGTTAACTGCAGGCTTAGAAGGTATTTCTACTCAATCTGTCGAGCAAAGGATTTTGTCATACTAAGTTATTATCATGTGTCAGCCACTTCCGTCTTAAGAAAAGAAAGGGTGACATTACCTGAGTTGTCATTACCCTCCTTAATAACTAGTCATTTCATTCCATTTATACTGACCTCTTCGGATCATTTTATATGACATTTGCTCTTACATAATCAGGTTCCTCTCGCTTCCCTGATCAATTTGAATATAAATATGACCTAAGTCCAGTAACTGCTTCATTCAATGATATTATAATTGTATCTGATTTTTATTGCAAATTGAGATTTATTTATAGAGTTACTAAGGAGGCTGAGTGAATGACTTGCCACAATATAAAGCTCAATTTTATATAGCTGATATTATATTTTTGATACTCTCATAAGAAAATCAAACCTTACTTAATTTCCATCGTGATGTTATCTAATAAGCAGAGATATTGGATAGTAAAATATCGATGTGACTCAGGTGACAAATTTTGAACATTTATAACGTCTGCCTGAAAAATGTTGTAAAGAAATAATGATTCATCATCGTGTAGGCGGTGCATCAAGATAAAGAGTTTTTGAAACTTCATATAGAATATAATTTATTGAAGCACAGCCCACTATATTCATACGTGACGGTTATCTAATGGGCTTGTCATTAGCTCAATGGATGTTCCATTCCATAAAAATAATGTGACAATCTAACGGATAGTGGTTGACTGATATATGAACAGGAGATGACCATAGCCAAGAAAATTGAGTACTTATATCACAGCCTTCTTGATTATAAAATACTATATAAGAAATGTTAATTGAGCAGGGAGATCCTCTCTTCTCTAATTTCTAATAATCCAGCCAAGATTATATTTATAACTACAATAATTAGTTTGAACAATAGAACATCATATTCCACAGCTGTCATGATTATAAAGTGACAGAGCATTACGATTTCCTGTCTTTGTTTTCAATTGTAAATACTAAAACATTTCCTGTTTTCTCAAGCTTCATCAGTGAAGATTTTTTAAAATGATGGAACAATGGATGTCCTCCTTGCTCTCCAGACTTAATTTCATTATTACGTAAAATTCCGAAGGAATGTAGCTATTGAAGTTCTTCCCATGTTAATATTTTTAAAATATACCAGCCTCATGGGCTAGTGGTCAGCGTTTCAGACTACAGTTCATGAGGTCCCGGGTTCGATACCGGGTCAAACCATAGGAATTTTTCTCAAAGGGAATTATTCCAGTGGTTGCCTATGGTCTGGAATTTAGATTTAGATTAAGGATTCTCCTGGCGTTTCATTATCATTTATCATCCATCATATCATCGGATAAGGTAACTCCGCCCTTCAAGATGTCCCAACCTAAGAAATGGACTACAATTCTGCCAAAGCCAGGGGAAAATCCAGAAATGTCATAAGGAGACAAACTGGTGGCATTAGACAAACACAACAAAAATACAAATATCCATCATTCCTACTCAGTGGACACCAAAAATAATTTCTCAACGTATGTACTGCGGAGGAACTTGTAATTTAATGCAGGAATCTTGTGCACAGTCTGGTGATTAAAAATATTGTACACCACTACCCCTTCTTGTCCCGAAAATGAAAATTTTACAATTAAATTAATTTAATTCAATTAATTTACAATTAAAATTTTCAACCCCATCGGGTACCGAATCCGAGCCCGCTACAAACTGGAAGCAGGCATATTATCACCTGAGCCAGCACGGCGCGGCGGTCCGATAGTTATTGCAGCTACCCAAATTTCTCACGATGCTCAGTGGGTACAGGTCCCATACTGGCCGAAATTCCGTGAGAAAATGTCTTCCTTCATGGGGATTCGAACCAACGGAAGTCTCATAGCATCATGCTTTGAACCGCTCGGGACAGGACAGATGCAGAACAAGATAAATAACCTGCTTGTCCGCCTACTGGGGAGAAGTATTATCCACCGCCTTTGTAATGAATGATTTGTGTTTTTTCGCATGTTTATTGAAAAACTGGAAGATATGAAATGTCAGGTATTGTTTTGTGTTGTCGCCTACCTCAACACGCATGCCTCGCATTCCAATCCAGAGCGTGATCACTCAATTTGTTGGATGGAGATAAACACATGCTCACGCATTTTCCTGCCATTAGAGGCTGCCTAGAACACGGATAACAACTTTAACACTGCATAAAAATGCTTTTCCCAGTTGTAGATAATTCCAAAGGAATGAAGCTATTGAGATTGCACTCATGAAAATATTTTGAAAAAAAAAATAATCGATCCTACAGTAGACACACAAAATGACCATGACAAGAAATTGGGGCCTATATAGGGTAACTCAGCAGAATCGGGGCACTTTTAAATGTTGTTCTCTCCACTGAAATCTCAGACTCCCAGCGAAAGCTCTGGCATCAGTCAACTAACCTCTGTACTTCACGTATCAAAATGTAATGTGTGACATTTTGGTTCTCGTTTGATTATCTAAACATTTCACAACAAAAATTGGCGTTCCAGGTAAGTGGATTAATAGCTTCGTAATGCGTTTTCTTTTTCTTTTTTGTTATGCGTGTCTCTTATTAACTAATGGCCGAATTACGAATTATCATCATCATCACTCCAGGGATTAGGCAATTGCCCGTTCCGACTTCAAAATGCATCAGCCCAACGTCTTCTAGGTCTTCCAACATCACGTCTTCCTCTTGCTTGATAATTTCTTGCTAACAATGGATATCTCTCCTTACTCATTCCATCCATGTGATCAATCCATTTCTGTCTGTAATTCGTGACTTTATCCAATAAAGGCTGTACTTTCAATTCTTCTCTTATATCCTCATTTCTTATTCTATCAAGTCTTGTACATCCTTTTACTTGTCTTAGAAACCTCATCTCCGCCGTCTGTATTCTATCCTTCTGTTTTTTCGTTGGTGCCCAAGTTTCACATACATACGATATTGTGGGAACCGCCATAACATTATACATTTTTATCTTGATTTCCTTTCTAATTTTATTTTTGAATGTTCTCTGTATTGTTTCGCACACCGTCTGAAATTTATTTATTTTGGAGTCAATATCTCTTTTCACATTGTAGCCAACCTCACAGCCCAAATATTTGAAACTAGACACCTGTTCTATACTTTGATTTTTACGACCTTGACGTGGTGGGGGGGCTTAGTACCCGATGAACCAGACGACCCTGGGGAAGATTGACTTAGGTTAATCTTGCTGGTGGGTAAGAGGTGAGGGGAACTAAGTATAGCTCACAACGAAGGAATGGCGTCTGTATCCATATTGGGCGGCCACATCTTCGTCAAGTCTTCAACGGTCAACAGGGCGACAAGGAATAGCACTGCTAAACTTGTAGGGCTTGAAGAGCGGAAGAAGCAGCCCTCTCTTGGGGGGTGGATACCCAGAGGAGCATGTTTGGAGGCTCAGAGGATGCAGCCCTTCCACCATCCTTGTCCTGCGAAGCGCTCGTAACGCTTCCAGGAGACATTTATCTTACTGAGAAGCTTCATGGAAATCAGCCGGATTACGAATTATGTTTTACTAAATTATTAAGTTATTATCTCCAAAGAGATTGTGATAATTTCCGCCTTCGTCGACAATGGTCTAGGTGTTGTGAACCTATGAAAATTGAAACACTGCATTTTGGGTGAACAGCGACACTAATTTTCGGCTGAATAGGAACAGCGCATTTTACTAAATAATTGTAACTATTGCATTGCGGATGTGTAATTCTAAACATAGTTTGACAGAAGTTGATATGCATAGAGCTATTAAAGCATTCAATCAGGGGAGGGGCTTGTATCATGCGGCAGTTATTTGGGGTATCTCGTCCGTGTCTTCTCCGTCACCGTATCAGTGGAATCGACGATCCACTCAAAATAGTAATTGGTATATAATTCTCCTTGTCTGCGTGTGGATTTAAATTAAATTTCAACAATATAAGAAAGACAACTTTTTTTTGCTTCCTGGAGAAAAATGCAATAAGCACAAATTTATCATCATCATAATCTGAATAATCCACCGCTGTGTCTCGAGGTAGCGTACTGCCTTGTCACGCAGCGGGCCCGGGTTCGATCCCCGGTCGGGGCAGTTTTTCTGGGTGAGGTTTTTATCGGGGTTTTTGCTCATCTGTAAGACAAATGTCAGGAAAACTTTAAGACCCAAACGGTCCCCGAAATCATATGGCCATCATCATCATCCTTCGCCGGTGTGGAAAGCAACGGGAAGCTACCACACCTACAATTGCCTAGTAAAGCTGCAAGCATAGCATGAAAATGCTATGATTGCAGTGAAGGACCTGTCTTCGGGCAGAATTACTATGGATGGATGGATAATCTGAATAAGAAATAGAAAATGATGATGATGATGATGATACTGGAGAGGCGGAACAGAATAATACTAGTGTGGGTTTTGTTTATAAAATATAGTTAGGCCTATCCCATTTCATAAAAACTGGGAGAATTCATCAGGTGTCACGGTAAAGGACGTGAATGGTATCATGAAAAGGTGTTAGAACTGTTTGGGAAGACTAACTCATGCCCCAAATGAGAGTCAATGACCAATCACGTTTCAATGAATTTTGTTTTACAACCAATGACAGTCGTGTTTCACGCATACTTTATCAAATTATCCTTACCACCTCCTGCTTTTGTAATAAAGAAAGCTCCCATCATTTTTAATATTCTGAACAAATCAGAGCATTATTTCGCAGTGACACATTCTCCAACAAATATATTGAATATAGCAATTAATATACAGATAACATCGAACTACACATTTGATATTTGTGTGTTCAATAATTGTATTTTTAAATAATGATTTTACTGAATTGTTTAAAATGAAAGGTTATATAATGTTGGCTATAATATACAGTTTGATGTGTTTCATTTTATCACCGCTAGGGTACATTTTTACAGTGTTGCGATCTTATTTAACAATAAATAATATGATCAAGTTGCAGTTGATAAACAAATGAAAAATAACCACACATGTTTGATTTGTTTTCAAATATCACCGTTTTCATGAAATATATAAATATTTAAAATACCGGTAACTATATATAAATCATGATTTTTGTGTAAACAGCTTAATTTTATTCGTTTAATAGTCCCAACAAATGTCACTCTTGATTTCCAAATCCTCTAGATAAATTATTTACGAATCTCGTAGTGACTCGAGAATTTATCGATTAATTGGAAATCACTCGTGACATTACTTATGAACATTAAGGTAGGACTAATATAAAGAAATAAATCTTATTCTATGATAGTTTTAGAGAAAATTGTGTTATAAAATTGTGTTTAAAACGTATGAGAAATGTATATTTTACCGAATGAAATAATCTAAAAAGTGTCCTGATTCACTCAAAAGACTGTCCCTAATCATCTTAACAAATTAGGATGAATAGGGACATGTAGTACTAGAATATAAATGTCAAGAATTCATTATGCATTTGATTGAAAAAACTATAACTGGTACTAAATGTTGACCAAAGATTACATTATTCATGAAGTATAAAACACAAATATCTTACCGATAATGAAACCGAAATTAGAGATTTTCATATTTTTGTCCCGATTCACCCGAGCTTACCCTACGTATTTCATGTGTGTGTGTGTGTGTGTGTGTGCGTGCGTGCGTGCGTGCGTGCGTGCGTGTGTGTGCGTGTGTGTGTGTGTGTGTGTGTGTGTGTGTGTGTGTGTGTGTGTGTGTGTGTGGTGTGTGTGTGTGTGTGTGTGTGTGTGTGTGTGTGTGTGTGTGTGTGTGTGTGTGTGTGTGTGTCAACGCTCTAGCGGCCGCAATCACCTTAGTTTTGGGAACCAAACCGCATGCAGCAATCAATTGAACTAATTCATTGGCACTATCGAACGTGGAAGTTAATGATCGCACGGCCATACGCTCTCCATACATCCCAATTCTAAGCTAAAATTTTCCAATCACCCCCTGTGTAATCAAATCATGGTTAATTTTATTCTCCCTCCTCATTACAGGCCTACCTACTGGGCGCTTTCTCTCTGGATTTCCTACAAGGAATTTCATATCTCTCTTTAATTCCCCATTCATGCCACATAGGCCTATTCCTCCCATCGCAGTGTACAAGTCTTAACTTCTGTTTCCCATACAGATCATGTAGCGTGCTGTTATGTAGTCTTCTCCATTTGCCTGTCTGTTCATTTCTCTTTGGTACAAAAAATTCCCTAAACAGTTTACTCGCAATATTTTCTCCCCCTTAAAATAAGAGTCTATGTTTCGCATCCATTTAATATTACTGGAAGAATAACAGTTTTATATATTTTCAGTTTAACAATTTTGAGAGAAGTTTGGGTGACAATAATACTCATAAGGAAAGTAATTTTCACTTCGTTAACCAGTAAAATAAGACCACTAGAATTGGGAGTTTCTCGAAACGAAAATATAAAAATCGTTCTGGCTGTTGCAATTTTTTATTTTTCGCAACGAAACTCTGTATCTGCTATTGAAATATAATGAGAAAATCAGCGAAAGCTGACCGTTATGAGTGGTGGTACCTCATAGTCGAAATTTAAAAATCGCTCTACCACCAACATGTTTGTTTTCTCGTAACAAAACTGTCCCTACATGCTCTTTAATTAACGAAAACCCGTCCACCGTTATGGTCTCGAGGTATCGTGCTGCCTGTCACGTAGAGGGCCCAGGTTCGATCCCGGTCGATATAAGTTTTCTGGGTGAAATGTCAGGAAACTTTAAAATCCAAATGGTCACCGAATATCATATGGCCATCATTATCATCATCATTCATAATCGCCTTAGATTAAGTTTAGGATTAAGGACTCTCCTAGTGCACTACTATCATCATCATCATCACCCATACCATCGGGACAGTGTAACCCCACCTTCCAGGCACCCCAACCTCAGATGTGGGTTACAATTACGCCATTGTCAGGAGAGAACGCCAGAAATGTAAAGAGACAAACTGGGGCATTGAATAAAAAAAATCTACTTGGTTAGAAATGCACTTAATTTAAGCAGTTCTAGCGTGACGGACTTTTGTTTTGTGTCGTCGTCTGCCTCAAGAAGCGTGCTTCGAATTGTAATCTAAAGCGTGACTCTCAATTTGCCACTTGAAGACAAACACACGCACACGCATTTCCATACAAAAAATTTCCTGTCATTATAGATATCTATGCTAGACAAAAACTAATTGCAGTCATAAACCAGTCATTTGCTACTGACCAACCACTTATTTGGTTACTATGTGTTTCATACTTAATAATCACATACCCGATTTGTATAGATTTGTCGAAATATCTTTATCACCTCCAGTGGCAGTTCCTATGTATTCGTATAACCGCATGTACACACCAACCAAAAATGTAATACAATAAATATTTAGATGTATGACCAGCCTCATAGGCTAGATGGTCAGTGTTTCTGACTACTGTTCATGAGGTCCCGGATTAGATTCTCGGTCAAACCATAGGATTTTTTTTCCTTAAAAGGAATTATTCCTGTGGTTGCCCATAGTCTGGAATTTAGGTTAAGTTTAGGTTAAGAACTCTCCTGGCGTTTCATTATCATGTATTACCCATCACATCATCGGGATAACGTAACTCCGCATTCTAGGCGCCGCAACTTCAGAAGTGGGTTAAAATTATGCCAATGCCTGAAGAGAACACCAGAAATGTCGAAATGACAACCTGGGGCAGTGAATGAAAAATATATATTTAGATGTATTATTAGGTGATACCGAAGAGAAACTAAGGGTCATTACGGACACTCTATTGAGTAACATTTTGAAATTGGGACTGGAAGTAAATGTCAATAAAACTAAATATACAGGGTGATTACAAATGATTGGAGCGATTTCATGATTTTATGGTAGCTGTAGTATTCGACATATTTTCACGAACTTTTACAGATACATAGAGCAACTTCCCAGGTTTTTTTTGAGATGTTACAGGTGCTCCATATGCTCCCCCTTGGTGATTCTGCAGATATCAAGTCTGTAATCAAGTTCGTCCCATACTCGACGTAACATGTCCCTATTAATTTGTTCAAAGGCATTGATTATGCGAGCTCGCAGTTTCTGGTAAGTCTACTGGTAAAGGAGGCACAAACACTGAATCTTTCACATACCCCCAAACAAAAAATCGCACGGCGTCAAATCGGGGGAGCGTGGAGGCCACGACAACAATTTCTGATCATTCTCTCCACTGCGACCGATCCATCGGTTTGGCAATCTCATGTTTAAAAATTCACGAACATCGTGATGGAAGTGTGGTGGAGCACCATCCTGCTGGTAGATGAAGGTCTCACTGTCGGTCGTCAGCTGCGGCATGAGCCAATTTTCCAGCATGTCCAGGTACACGTGTCCTGTAACGTTCTGCTCGCAGAAGAAAAAAGGGCCATAAACTTTGAAACTGAGAAACCGCACAGAACACACTAACTTTTGGGGAGTCGCGAATGTGCTGCACAATAACGCGGGGATTTTCTGTGCCCCAGATTCGCACATTGTGTTTGTTCACTTTGCCATTCACAAAGAATGTTGCTTCGTCACTGAAGACAAGTTTCTCACAAAAACCATCCTCATCCATAAACTGCTGCATTTGTGTACAAAATTCAAACCGACTCACTTTGTCAATGGGCGTAAGGGCTTGTAGAAATTGCAAGTGGTAAGGTTTATGCTTCAATCTTTTCCGCAAGATCTTCCAAACGGTCGGTTGTGGAATGTTCAGCTCTCTGCTCGCTTTTCGTGTTGATTTCTGTGGGCTACGTGTGAAACTCATCCGCACACTCTCAACCTTTTCTTCACTCACTGAAGGACGACCCGTTGATTTCCTTTTACAGAGGCATCCTGTAGCTTTAAATTGCGCATACCATCGCCGAATGGAGTTGGCACTCGGTGCATCTTTCTCGAACTTCGTTCTGAAGTGTCGTTGCCACAGTTATCACAGATTGAGTTGAATGAAATTCAAGCACAGCATATGCTTTCTCCTCGCCTGTCGCCATCTTTGATAACTGCTGCGCTCTCTCGGTTTAAAGCTGAAACACGGCTGCGAGAGAAAACAAAAAAAAACCTTATGAGTTTTTATACATAACTTTAAAGTTCTGTGAAGATATGTCAAATAAGATCGCTACAATAAAATCATGAAATCGCTCCAATCATTTGTAATCACCGTGTATTTCACACATAAAAATACATTATATATATATATATATATATATATATATATATATATGGACAGTTAATGACAAATCAGACAAATTTTGAAGAAGTGGCTGAATTCAAATACCTAGGAACAATATCTACATATAAGAATGAGATGCACAAAGAGAGTGGTTGGTTCCGTGGCATAAGCACGTTGTGTCACATATCCCTATAAGAAATAATCCAGTGAGGTTAGTTCGGATGATCTTGGAGGCCAGTCATGAAGACCTCTCCTACCAATCCATTTATTAGGGAAAGTCCTTTTAAGCATACGGACTGCTACATTAATAATAATAATAATAATAATAATAATAATAATAATAATAATAGCTTTATTTTACCTGGCAGAGTTAAGCCCTTAAGGCCTTGTCTACCACTCAACCAGGTTTTAAAAAAAAATACAAAAAAAATAGTCTTAAATCTAAATTACAATATATATATATATATATAAATAAACGATTACAAGTTATGAATACAATACAATTAATGTTTATAATGTATTTTGACTTACTCTAAATTTAACGAATTAAATATATAATATGTACAAGATATATAAAAAAAGGAAAAGATTAATGACATAGTATAAAATTAAATAAATAGAAAAAAATGAATTATTAGACAACAGGTAACTGTATAAGCGTGACTTAAAGGCGCCAAGTGTGCGGCAACCCCTGATATCTTGAGGAAGGAGATTCCAGGAGCGGGAATGGGCCGGATATGCTGGAACCACTTCGTCTGCCGGATATGTAAATCTACTTCTTCCAGTAGTTGAGGTAAATGCCGTCGCAGAAAAAGTGCATAGTTTCGTCCTGTTACATTTCCGTCCAAGAAATACGGCCCTATCACGTTGTTACCTAGAATCACGCACCACACAATCACTGACCACCTTTGTTGATAAGCAACATGTCGCAACCAGTGAGGATTTTCCGCTGCCCAGTAATGCATGTTATGGCGGTTTACCTCACCACGATTGGTAAAAATAGCTACATCTGAAAACAGTATGAATGCTAACAGATCTTCGATACCGGGTGTTTGAATCCACTCACAAAACTGCAATCTACGATTGACATCAGGTCCAGGCAGTTCCTGGGATAAGGATATGTGATATGGGAAAACGCATGGTTATGTAATATGCGCCACACCGACGACTGGCTGATACCCGCCACTGAAGCAATATCACGGGTATTTACGTGCGGGTCTACTACCACAGCCCCCAACACAAACACTACATTTGCTTCACTAGTAGCAACAGCACGTCTTACATAAGGTTTCCTGTCGACTATTAACTCATGCCCCAAATGGGAGTCAATGACCAATCACGTTTCAATGATTTCTGTTTTACAACCAATCAGAGTCGTGTTTCACGAAATATTTATCAGTGTTATATTTACCATATTAAAGAAAGCTCCTCCTTTTTAATATTCTGAACAGGTCTGACCATTATTTTGCAGTGACTGAGCCTATAAGAAATACGGCTACCAGATTTATATATAGTGCATAGATGTCAACACATAGCGCTTGCAGGAGTTAATATAAAAACATTTGTAGCAATTTATTATACCACCAAAAAAAAAAAAAACCACTGTTTGAACTTTCTTAAATGTATTTTTTCCCAGGTAATAATCCAGAAAAATATAATTGTCATATTTACATCATACGACATCAGAAATGAATTAATATACAGTTTCATGTGTTTCATTTTTTCTCCACTAGAGATCATTCCTACAATATTGCGTTCCTTTGGCAATAAATAGTATGATCTGGTTGCAGTGATGAACAAAATAAGCAGATGAATCGTACCTATCGTTTCTCATTTGTTTTCAAACATCGCCGTTTACATTAAATATATAAATATTTTAAAATAACTATAGTTAAATAATGATTTGTGAGTAAACAGCTTAATTTTATTCGTTAAATAGTCCTAACAAATGCCACTCTTGATTTCCAAATTATCTAGATAAATTGGAAATCACTCGTGGCATTACTTATGACAATTTCATTTCTGAAGTTTTGTTCTGCGCTTCAAAACATCACTGGTACAGGATGCAGCCTGTCAGAATAACGCAGTGCATACACTCTGCTCGCCTCTTCTTTATTATCGTGACATTCGCCCAAAATAAGCAGCATGTCGACTTTTTCCATTTCTTGTGTAGCTCATTTTCCACTATATCAAATTCAAACATGTATGCATACAGTAGGAAGATACAGTAGATGCATACAGCTTGTAAACAACAACATTCTACCGCTCAGAAAGATGCGCCGTAGACCAGACGAGTCACTGCTGTACTTGGAGGCTTTATCTAGTAGTGCGCTCGGTTTCGCGATAAGCAACGGAAGGACACCTGCAACGTCTCCGACCAAATATCCCCATCTATGACTCACTTCTGCTCTCTTTCTCATCTCTCGCTCAGAATCGGTATCACGCCGTTCTGAATTTACTGTACTAGTGTACCGTCTTCCTGACGGATTGTTAAGTGCAGTATTTACTTCTTCTAAACAAATGCGTGCAAATTTCAACAACTCAACACAAAGACATTGTATCGATGTATTGTACGTATTTGTATGATACGCTGTTTTACTTTTGTTATTTGTTTACATTCTGTCTAACTTCTCCTCCCACTTCACTTAACACGACTCGATAAAACTTAGAACTTGAAAGAATACAGTATCCAGAACTCAGTTCACAAGGTTAACGGTTATACCAGGACGCCGAGATCGTGAATGAAACGCAACATTCGGACGGGGCGCTAATACTAGCTGGTAGGGGTAGCAGTAGCAGACGTCAACTTTCACACGTCTGTCCCTATGTCCATAGTTTCCACATTATTATAAACCCAGCTGGATTTCTTAGGCTTAAAGGACCTTCGGGACTTGGAAAATCTGGTAGCGTTTATCTAGCCGAGCGTTAGTATGAGGATGTACAGTTATACATGTGTTGAAATAAACAAAAGAAGTCTTATTTTAAACTATTTTATTACTAAGGTATAAATAATTAGAATCCCTAACTATTCTAGCCCTAAATCTAATCTAAGCCTACATTAAAATCTACAGTACTTCCTTGGGTGGTTGAGAAGAGGGAGTTGTGGAATTTATAAATCTAACCTAATCTACATGATTAAAAATGTTATATCCCCTTTTGAAAATATAGTATCAAAAATGTTAATTGTACTTGATTCAAAACATAAAAGTACAGATTACATATTAAGAAAAATGTAGCTTACTCACCCGTCAACACCTCTGGTTGTCACACATCAACAGACACGAGACCCTCACTACCCCAGGGTTATATACTCAATTTGACCTCTAGTTACCCTAACTGTACTCACTAACATTCCAGTAAACTAAATGTAGGGATGTTTACAGTTAGCGAAGCAAAACTTTGCTCTGAACTATATCATGTCTAAACTCTATGTCAACAGACTTTGAATGTCTAAACTCTATTTCAAAAGACTTTGCTTGAATAATTAAAATAATCTATAAAACAATTAAAAATCTATATAAAAGACTATGTATTCATAACACACATATATATATATATGTATACATGTGCATATAGATGTTTAATGTTTACACGTCTTTCTGTGCCTATAATTTTATTTTCCTTTTCCACTCGTCTCTATCCATCCTCTCCATGCCATCTAGTCATCTTATTCTCATTCCAGTTCTTATTTCTTGCATCCACGAGTTTCGAGGTCTTCCTTTCCTTAATTTTCCCGGTGGACACCATTCCAATGCTTTTCTGGGTAACCTTTTTGTGTATATATATATATATATATATATATATATATATATATATATATATATGGTATGATAAGAAAAATAAATGCCTGGACGGGATTCGAACCCGGATCTCTGAGTCTGTACCTCAGCGTGATATCCATTACACTACCAGGCGAAATCCAATTCAAACACTTATTTTTCTTATATATGTATTATATTCTCCATTTAATTATAACATATATATATATATATATGGCAGCTGCCGCCGTCTTCCGGAAACCAAACGCCATTCCTCTCTGTCCATCCATTGATCTTCCTCCAATCCTCTGATACTCATAGCTGCTTGTACCCCTTCTATCCAAGTTTTCTTCGGTCTTCCTCTCTTCCTCCTTTCCATTGGGATCCATTCCATAACGATTTTTGGCAATCTTTGCTCTGGCATTCTTTTGACATGACCATACCACTGCAATCTTTTCTTTTCTATGATATATATATATATATATATTATGTCCATCGCTGTGGTCTCGTCCCGCGCCGTAGCCGAGCGGTTAAGGTAGGAAGCCTTGGCGCAGAGCTACGGGACTTGCGCTGGTTCGAGTCTCCATGGGGGAAGAAATTTTCTCATGGTATTTCGGCCAGTATGGGACAGGTGCCCACCCAGCATCGTGAGGCAATTGGGTAGCTACAATAAGTAGCGGCTCCAGGTTGAGGAACCAGCTATAACGGCTGGGGGACTCGACATACTAACCACATGTCACCCCTACACTGGCTGTTGATCATCTACCTCTGTGATTGACAATGTGGATGTGAAGGGCCAGCAGCCGGCTGGTAAAAGGGCAACCGCTGAAAAGTGGAAAGACCCTCAATCGGATCGGCTGTGGTCTCGAGGTAGCGTGCTGCCTTGTCACGCAGCGGGCCCGGGTTCAATCCCCGGTCGGGGCAGTTTTTCTGGGTGAGGTTTATATCGGGGTTTTTCCTCACCTGTAAGACAAATGTCAGGAAATCTTTAAGGCCCAAACGGTCCCCGAAATCATATGGCCATCATCATCATCCTTATCACTATCATCGTCATCATCATCCTTATCATTATCATCATCCTTCACCGGTGTGGAAAGCAACGGGAAGCTACCACACCTACAATTCCCTAGTAAAGCTGCAAAGCATAGCATGAAAATCCGATGAATGCAGTGAAGGACCTGCCTTCGGGAAGAATTATTATGGATGGATATATAATAATAATAATAATAATAATAATAATATAATTACCAGGCTAGTAAATAAGCCTAAACCGTGATGATGAAGAAGAAGAAGAATAAGATAATATAATTGCACACAATCGTGCAAAATTAAATAATTGGCGTATTGCGCTAATGACATTGTCACTTTGGAACACAATTCCAGATGATATCTTGTACACTTTAGTCTGCACAGTTTACATCTGCAACTGTCTTCGATTTGATGGTAAGTGACATTCACACACACTTTGTGATGGAAGCCGTGGACTGCATAGCGGTTTATCTGGTGCCTTAGTTCCTTGTTTGGTCCACACCAGCTCCTATCTATCATGGCAGGCGTATATATATATATATATATATATATATATGGTCCACCGCTGTGGTCTCGAAGTAGCGTGCTGCCTTGTCACGCAGCGGGCCCGGGTTCGATCCCCGGTCGGGGCAGTTTTTCTGGGTGAGGTTTTTATCGGGGTTTTTCCTCACTTATAAGACAAATGTCAGGAAAACTTTAAGGCCCAAACGGTCCCCAAAATCTTATGACCATCATCATTATCCTATCGTTATCATCTTCAATATCATCCTTCACCGGTGTGGAAAGCAACGGGAAACTACCACACCTACAATTCCCTAGTAAAGCTGCAAGAATAGCATGAAACTGCTATGATTGCAGTGAAGGACCTGCCCTCGGGCGGAATTACTATGGATGGATATATATATATATATATATATATATATATATATGCATGTGTGCTCGCGTGCGTGCGTGCGTGCGTACATGTGTGTGTGTGGATAAAGCAATATAAATTATTACTCGTCAATTTATGTAGACTATTTAACTCATGCCCCCAAATGGTAGTCGATGACCAACCACGTTTTAATGAATTTTATTTTACAACCAATGACAGTCGTGTTTCTCCTCGCTCTTTATCGATTTCTCCTTATCAGCTCCTGCTTTTGAGATAAAGAAAACTCATCCTTTTTCATATTTTGAACAGCTCAGAGCATTATTATTCTCCAACAATTACATTCAATGTAGAAAATAATGAACAGATGCCTTGATTTTACGGAGTTGTTTACTAAAAAATATATTAATAACCTACGTATAATATTGATTATAATACACAGTTTCTCCACTAGGGTGCATTCCTACAATATTGCGATCGTATTTGGTAATAGATAATATGGTCAAGTTGCAGTGAATATACATAAACTCACATTTCTGATTTGTTTTAAAACATCGCCGTTTACATTAAACATATAATTTTTTTTAAAATACCGATAACTATATTTAAATTATGACTTTTGAGTAAACAACTTAATTTTGTTCGTTAAATAGTCCTAACAAATGCAACTCTTGATTTTCAAATCATGACAATCATGGCATATATACATCAAATTATTTTGCGAGCCTGAAACTATTCAGACTCGGATCCCACGGCTAGAAGTCCCTCCAAGAGAACTTTTGCCCTTGGATGTTTCCATCCTAAAAATACATCGACAACGGTCGGGTTAGAACCTACGACCTTCGGAGTAGAGGTAAGGAACACAACAATTAGACCAACATGATATTATGTAGTGCACATTAATTCACTAGGTTTATAGTTCACTTGATTGACAATTACTAACTGGACGAAATATCAAATTGCTTTAGAGATAGCAGTCTTATTCACAGTCGAGGACATTTTTAATCCAAGTTGTCTTTAAGTCGAAAGTGCAATTTATTTTTTCAAATCATATTCAAAATAATTTTTGGTCTGAACTTTGACAGAGCCAAAAATGAGGATCAAGGCCGGTCAACTGTCCTTACCTCCCAATAGTCTACTTTTTCTATCTACTTATACAATTATTTATGATATACTAGTGGATCCGGCAGACGTTGTCCTGTCCGAACGTTCAATTCTCGTGTCATGGCCGGACGATAAAAAAGTAAGTTAGTTTTCTTACCATAAAATTCACTAATTAATAAATTCGCAAGAAAACTCCTCACTGTCATTTGTTGTGGCTCAAGAAGCTTGCATTATGACGTCACATTGTAGTCGCGCGCAATATGTCGGTAATGCAGACGAGTAAACATTTGACATAAAAAAATTCATATAACCCGATCTCAGCTCCATTTACCACAGCGGTGGACTCATATATATATATATATATATATATATACATATATCAACCCCACGAGATTGTATATAATAATTATATGTTGGTATATTCGTTATTGTCCAACAGGGAAGAGATATCTGTGCCGTCCAAGGAAACGCTGGATACAAAATTCATCAGTGAGATCGTAACAGGCATATAGGCCTAACACTTGGTTGAGTCAAGAAGACGATTGGTATATTTGTCATGCTGTTGTTTGTTGCTATGAGACAGAAGTTATTTAAATCACATATAAAATAGGTAGGGACTACAAAGAAAATATATGAATTTGCGTACAAGTGATTCAAAGAATTCAGTTTTAAAAATTGTGCCAAGATTTGTGAAAGTTCGTTGACATATTTCCAGTCCGTCATTGTATCGAAGTAAGTAAGGAGGTAAGTAGTTAATAGTTTACCTTTCTTAGGTGGTAAATTCTAATTACACATGAATACATATTAACATAGTACTAAACATAGCATAGCATGAGGGAAAACAAGCATTGTATGGTTTGATACTAGGGAAAGGACTTTAAGGTGCAAATTTTAGTCGCAAAAGCGGGAAAAATATTTTTAAAATACATACAAAAAGGTGCTAAAAGGAGCTGCTGAAACAGTTGAATTCAGGTTTAAACCATTTACATGAACTCAGTTGATATAATACGCAAATCATTTTGCACCACATTTTTCTTCTTTGTAGAGTCCATAAGAGGTAATTCATAGTTCTTTAGTTTATTGCAATATTTACTTCGCAGATGGAACATCGAAGAATGATGCCATCAGTTTCGATAAATTGCATTTTGAATTGTTCTGAAATTACATACAACTTATCCTTCTTAACATTCGCCATGTTATTGTTGAGAAAACCCAATTATAATACTAATAAAAAAGCGTTGTGGTTCAGACTAGTAAAACACAGTCAACAACAAGTCGGTAGATAGAAAACTGTTAAATTATTGCCAGTAATAACTGAACTTATTTTAAATTGTTAGGCAGCAACCCTGTTGAAATTTAAATTTGACTTCACAGCAGCAGATTGACCATTGTTGCTGGGATGTAAGGTATTGGTGGTTTACACAAATTATGTTTTAATATTTATTTCATCATCATCATCATAGTACATTCACGAATTTAGGCCATTTGTTGACCTGTTTCGGCCTCAAGAGAAACACCATCCAGAAGTCTTTTGAGTGGACGTCCTGGTCTTCTTCTTCCTGCAGGTTGATATCTTAACATTAGTTTGGGTATTCTGTGATCTTCCATTCGATGAACATGTTGTATCCATAATATTTATTTAATATTGTTAATTTATTATTGAGATTTTGAAAAGCTGTTCATGAAGGAAAATTAAACATTTAAGTCCAATCTTTTAAAAACACAGAGAAAAGTGGAGGATAAGGTGCTGAACCATAAAAAGAAGGAGAAAGGGGCGAATTGTAGTAATCTCAGGAAAAGGAAAAAAAGTGCAACAAATTGCGTTAATTTTGCCTCATTTCATCCCATATATATATATTCATTCATTTTGAGAATTTTCCTCATCATTGAGGGTTTTCTCCAACCAATCTTAGTACCGGTAATTAACACGAATTAAAAAAAATAAATATAAATGACTACGGACTTATAGACTATCAGTTTGCAACAATATAGTAGTATGAAAACAGCTATATATTTGGAAAAATTACGCACCTCAAAATCCTTTCCCTATTTATTACTATTCAGAGCATATTAGCAAATAACGCGTAATTGTATTAGTAATATAGACATTAATTCTCCATCCTTGTAACAACTTGGTAACAAATAATAATCAAATACCTATTTTCCTTTACAAAATGAAATGAATTGCAATTTGAGGCATTCAACTAATAAAATTATATCTAGAATATATTTCAATCCAATGGAAATTTGTATTCTGATACACAGAATTTGATCCATAATTTTTTTTTTCTCATCATCGTCATAGTGAATTCAGGAATTTAGATAGTTTGTTGATCTGTTTGAACTTCAATAGAAACACCATCCAAAAGTATTTTCAGTGGTCGTATTGGTCCTATTCAGACAGGTTGATATCTTAACGTCTGTTTGGGTTTCCTGTGATCCTCCATTCAATTAACATATTGCATCCATATTGACTTATATAATCAGAAATTTTGTTTTCTAAAGTTCCATGTGTAATTTTTCTAAGATGTCTTCATCTTTCTATAATGCATTAGTGTGTATCCAGCAGTCGTTTGAAGACAAAACGGAACTATTATTATGTCGTAAGTTAAAATATACATTACATAATTATACTCGTTAAATAAGGTAAATTACATAAAGTCAAATTTCAAAATTATCCTAGATCTGCAAACTAAATAAGTGTAAAAGGTTATATAAGAGTTCTTATTAATTTGAGTAATTTAAGCCCTTTTTTCAGACATACCATAATCCGAAACTAGCAAGTAACTGTTGCATAACATTATAACTAATAGAACAGATCAAATGATGAAATGATCCTTAAATTGGCGAAAATAAAATCCCATGACAGTTATTTCAAACTTACAGACCACAGCGAGAACAACATAATGAAAAACTAAGTTATTACTGTATATTGTGTAATTCGACATTCATTTAAATATAATGTAATGACTCGTATTTATAATATTTTATTGAAATATTAAATAAATTAAATGTTATAGGATACGTTGTCAATTTAAGGGTTAAAGCCAATATAGATAAAAAAAATCAGTGACTGGGCAAACAAGTACAAAATTAGGTAGCTTAGGCACAATTATGGAAAATGTTTAATAGCCTATGGTGATTTTTATCTCAAAGGAAAAGTGACTTTTAATACAAACGTTGCTATGTTTATTTCTGGTCTTCTGTTATAGAACTGAATGTAGTAAAGCTCTTGGCAACAAAATGTGTACATCTACATACTACTATTGTATAATATTACTTTAAGTTGGCATGCTACGACTTATTGGTAAATCCAGAAAATTGGATAAACCTCGGTAAATTTCTGGACAAAACGCGGAAAATAAGTACAACACTCATTCATGAATAAATGTATGTTATCAAAATGCAATACCATTAATTCTTAACAATTATATATAAATTAATTAATGTATAATGCCATTGTGTTATTATTTAATTGTAATATTATTGTGTTTTCTTTATGTAATTGTAATGTTAATGTTTTTTTAGTGTATAATGCTATTGTGTTATTATTTAATTGTAATATTATTGTGTTTTCTTTATGTAATTGTAATGTTATTGCTTTTTTGTTGTTTATTTTTCTTTACACTAGTACCAATTATTACTTTATTGTAACGGACTGTCAACAGCACGTACGGCTTACTGCCCGTGCGATCCATATTTGTAAATAATATTGTAAATATCTTACTTTTTGTCTAATAAAGTCCTACTACTACTACTTTAAGTGATTGTTTCGTAGAATTTTCTGCTTCAAAGACAATGCAGATGTAGAACCTCTCACATCTATTTTAAAGAACAATTGGTAATTGTGAAAAAAGGTGCGCTTTTGAACTGGGGAAGGCGAGATGAACATCTATGAATATTGCAACATACCGCTAGTTATGAACTATATTTATAGTTATAGAAATTTACCAACATGATTATTCAAATTTCAATCACACCTAATAGCAAAAATATTAATTTACTTACTTTGGTAGTTTATAGTGATGGCCTTGTGTGGGAAGTGCCTAGCAAAATTGTTTTGGACGATGAAGTTTTAGAAAGAGTAAATGAATTTAATTAATCGGGTTATAATTTAACAATTCAAGATGAAGCTGATATATCAAAGAAAATCACAAATTTCACAAAAACAACAAGGATAATTAACTGTATACTGAAACCATCTGTAATACTATAGAACACAAAATTACGGCTTTATAAGTTTCTCGCAAGACCAGTATTAAGATATGGTAGTGAAGCATGGACAATACGAAGAAAAGATGAAAGCCGAAAAACAGCAAATGAGACGCGATTTATGCGCCGTACAGCAGGCTGTGCAATGTGGGACCAACAAAGAAGTGAGGAAATAACTGAAGAGTTGAATGTAAATCATATACAAAACTACCAGAACAACTGGAAAGCCCATCTTCAACGAATCCCATCTCATAGAATTCCGGAAAAGCCATGCTTCGTTACTGCCTCCAAGGCAAAAGATCGCTGGGACGTACAAAAAAGCGCTGGATGGAAAATTCCTCTCTAAGACCGTAACAGGCCACATGGCCTAATACTTGTACGGATGATGATGATGATGATGATGACGATGATAATTTAGGTTACATTAGTAGGTAGCACAGATTTATAAGTATGGGTTCCTGCATTTTTTTTTTCGTTAGCAAGTTTCTTATTTGTTAGACACACTGTTCATAGATGTGATCCAACCATAATAAGGTGTCATTTACGTTATTTTTACATCAACTTATGATTTAAATTTCAGGCATTTTCGAGATTTTTGAAAATACACATATATAACTGATATCTTCTTCTTCTTCTTCTTCTTCTTCTTCTACTACAAGGTTTAGGCTATGCAGCCTGTTCCGGCGAAGTTAAAAGTGGAGTCAATCTTCTACGTGGTCGGCCAACATCTCTTGTTCCTCTGGGATTATACAGGAAGGTACTTTTTTGGTATTCTTTCGTTGTTCATTCTCATTAAGTGTTCTGTCCATTTCTTATTATTTTCGCTGATTTTATCTTCAATTTTATATATATTTAATTCTTCTCGTATAGTTTCATTCCTTATTCTATCCGCTCTTGTGCATCCTTCCACATTACGTAAAAACACCATTTCCGCAGTCTGTATCCTGCTTTTATCTCTTGATTTCATTATCCAATTTTCACTTCCATACAACAACAAAGGAACAGCCATTGTTTTATATAATTTAAGTATATAACTGATATAGTAACTTAATTACACACATATATATATATATATATATATATATATATATATATCAATTTTTAAATATTTTATTAAACTTCTCCCAATCGGAGGCTGCTTGAGGACAAAGCATACTATTACAATTAAAACACTCAGAGATAAAAAAGTGCATGTGGATTTAATAAAACAATTTTAAAAATTGATATAATGTAATACACAGTCAGTTGTAGACGTGTGAATGAAATTTTCTATAAAGACGATTCCTTAAGATTTTCAGAGATTCACGAACAACTGTGATGGCTAGATCTTGTGGACAGTTGTTTGTTAGGTACAAATCTTTACAGAAAGTAGTATCCTTAAATAAATATAATAAAAAAACTTAAGGTAGACAAAATTATATAAAGTACTACAACTTTGTCACAAACTATAACCCTAATATACCTGTAAGCGAAATAGGATGTATATGTACAATATAATAAATAAATATTACTTGACTTACCTCTCACGTAATTCCTGTGTTTTTCGTTCTTTGCTCGAATCTATGTAGGTGCTAATCTCTACGTATTTCAGAGACACCCGTAACTGCAACTTCTCTAAAAAAACGTTAAATAGAAAATTTATACATCAATTATTCTTCCATTAATATTACATGGTTACAAAATATAGACTCTTACTTTCAGATGAGATAACGTTACAAGTATTAGAGAATACATTTATATGCACATTTTTGGACCTAATAGAGACAGACAGGTGATTGGAGAAGGGTTCATAACAGAGAGCTAAATGGCCTACGGGGGAATTCAAATGTATTAAGAACAGTTAAATCTCATAAATTGCAAAGGGAACGGATGGGGAATGAAAGAGAGAATCGGAAACTATATATAGAACATACTAAATAGGGTAACCGTATGTATTGCCAAGAATAAGGTAGGAGAATAACATTAACCACGATTAGAGTGAGGAAAATAATATATAAATTACTGAAAAATATTAGTTCGGGATATGGTTATATGGAGAGTTTATACTTGCGCAGCCATGAATCTACGGATTCGGTAGTGACAGAGAGTTAGCTACATCACCTCGCATCAAATCCCAAGCTGATTTTAGTTAACGACATAAAGATGACCAGCAACTCCGTTCCTCTTACTATTTACACGTAATGTGTTTAGTTTTGGTCCACATGTAAAAGATCGATATTTAGTTTAAAAGCTAAAAAAATGACTCATTCTAACTCCAAATCCATGGCGCGACAGGCCTAGAAGGTCCTTACATTACCAGCCGACTGCTGGCCTCGCATCCACATGTGTTCATCACATATGTAGACATCATCCAGCCAGTGTAGGGGGACATGTGGTCAGCGTGTGGGGTCCTCCAGCCGTTTTAGCTGATATTTTCAACCTGGAGCCGTTACTTATTGTAGCTATCCACATGACTCACGATGCTGGGTGGGCATCGGTCCCATACTGGCCAAAATTTCATGAGAAAATGTCTTCCCCCATGGAGACTGGAAACGGCGCTAGTCCCGTAGCTTTGCTCCAAGGCATCTCCTATCTTAACCACGCGGCTACGGCGCGGGACAAAAAAACTCACATTAGCTTGATATTTGTCTTTTTTATGTAGCATACACTATTAGCTAGGTTGAATGTAATCTGTTAGTTATTAAGATGACTTCATCTAGGGAAATTACTGTTCATTATAACTTGATCGTTCATAAGAATCGTCACTAGAATAGCGTAAATAATGTTCATGTTGTAATTCACTGAATTGAACTAGTTCAAATAGGTACCAACTACATAATTGCCAAATTATTATGAAACGAATTAATTTACTTTCAATTCTTTGTTTACTTAATTCTGGAATTATAGCGCAGATGATTTGTAAATGATTTCATTTTTTTAAATTGGCTTATAACTGTGTACTGTGTTCTAGTGTTCATTGGATCAACATAGAAGGTAGTTACACGTGCAAGATATTGTGGTAAACACTAGCAGGACTCTCAAGAAATATTTAATATCTGCTTTCTTCGCCAATTTAGAGAGCATCCCAATCGAAGTGCAAGAAGAAAACTTGGTGAAATGCTTCATTCATCGTCAATATCGTCAATTTGCAGCACTTCAAGACTCTAAACCTTAAAATACTTATAGCATAATAGTGACTGATAAATGTAGTTTCTTACGGTTTTACTCGAGTTAAGAATAATGTATGCATTACAGGAGAACAATATTTAGAAGAGAGTAAAATATCCAGTTCTTAACATTACAGATTTTATCTTTAACATTAATCGAGATTATTGGTCAAATAAATCATTACAACTTTCATTGCAAAACATACTGTACGGAGTATTCAATGTCTCAGTAACGTTATAGATGTACATAATTTAACGCCCTGACATTAGGAGCAAAGTCACTTTTTCGGTAAACTTCCCATTATAATTCGCCATCAGATTAAATTGGAGGTTTTCAAAGCAGTACTTAGTTTCATAAGGTCCTAACTCTTGACACTGTCGCTATCAAACCACGAAACACAACTTGGTAATGGGAAGATGTTAAGTTGGTGTAGATGTTCTGCAAGGTGGTCATGGACAGTTAAGATTTGAAATGCTGCAACTGATTCTTTGTCGACATTTTTGGTACAATGTGATGTGTTGCAAGAAGCGTGTTCCATTTTTCCCCCAAGCACATGCTTCTATAGTGTCTGTATATTTCTTGGTCGTTGTTTGATTAGCCTTCCTTGGCTAATGTGTATGTTATTTCATTACATTGTATTCCACAACTGGAAGGAATCCATTGAAGTTTAATTATTTTCTGGATATTTTGGATGTCTATGAATAAGACTTCAATGTTTTATGCATGAGAACGTGAGTGATGTTTAAGTGTCAAAGCTTGAATTGCTGACCTTTTTAATCAGAGTAAATGAATAGATTTTTGAAAACTTTTTCCAAACTTATAGTTGTTGATGGGCAAGATTTATGACTATTAAGTTTCCATCTGAGATGATGCACTAATTTACAATGGTATAGAAGGAGAATACTGTGCAGTATACACCGAAACCAACATTACTTCCAACCACTATCTGAGAGTGAATATGTGTATATTTATTTATATCATCATATTCTTCTTCTTCATCTTGTTCTTCTTCTTCCAAACAAGTTAAAGCTCCAAAGCCTGTAATGGATTCAGTGAAGCATTCTCGGTCTATCTTTACTAGGAATTCCCAAATAGATTTTCCCTTGATGACGCTATTGAAGCACGACTTAACCTATAACCATTCATATTAAGGAAACAATCCGTTAACAGTTCTCAGTACCGATGTTTCAGTTTCATGTTTGCTAACATCTTCTGCCAACATTAGCCTGTAACAGCCATAACGCGCGTTAAATTTAGAGTCATGTCCAGAGCGATGTGTTTTGTTTCTTTCCGAGACCCACAAAACGCAACAAACTTGCTAATCTACAGATGAGTTTCAAATAGAAATAAATTAGTGATTGTGCCACCAGCAGTTAAAATCTCTGTGAACAATTATAAAAATAAACACTGCACGATCTAATATTTATACATTAATAACTAGTTAAAATAAACAAATGCGTTTATTTCTTAATTTTAATGTTCAATCAATATATAATGAAAGTGGTATTACACAGCATATAACGATTTACTTTCTGAACTGAACGAACGCAGTTTTTTTTTTTAATTTTATTTCAACTTAAAGATATGATCTGTAAGGTTTTAAGAATTTGAAAATACGCTCAAAATAAGATTAATGGAAAATGTGTGTATATATATATATATATATATATATATATATATATATATAATTTCCTCTCATCACAAAAGTCTGTAAATATTATATAACATATAAAGTCAGTGCTTATAAAACAAACACATTATCACCTCTATGTGCACTTGGCAAAGGAAAAAGAATGAGCGGACTCTTGATTTCCAACAATTCAAATTTTAACGCGCGATTCCCACGAGTAAACCAATTGGCACAGTAGAGAATAACACGTCACCCTTCGTGCAATGAAGAGCATTATATTTGAACAGCAAGCAAAAGAACGCTTAGATCAGTACCTACCTTATGGCTTCCTTCGTATGCAAGATGTCACATCGGTTCCCGATGAGTTTGTATTTTTTAATTGTTACAATGCTTTCTATTACATTCTGTCTGTCCATTTTTACAAAAAAACCTATTTGGAAGAATCACTTTTTACTTTTTATTTCAGTATTGTTTCTGTTATTTACATAGGTATCCTGAACCAAAATATACAATATTTTTTCTTCCATGCTTCTCGGTCTTGTATTTATTATTAATATTTATTTATAAATATATTTATAAATAGTATTACTATGATATTATTATTACCATTATTACCATTATTATCATTATTACCATTATTATCATTATTATTATTATTATTATTATTATCCTCATTATCATTATTATCATTATGATTATGATTATGATTATTATCATTATATTATTATTATTATTATTATTATTATTATTATTATTATTATTATTATTATTATTATTATTATTATTATTATTATTATTATTATTATTATTATTATTATTATTATTATTATTGTCCATCATCTATGGGCTATTATTAGGCTCGACCTGACCTATATACACAAAAATGTTAAATGGAAGGACGAAACGTTATCCTCACTAATACGTAATAAATAAACTCATAGATATATGAAGTTATATTAACTTTTATTACACACATTTATAGCATTATTATTAAAACGTGGTACTGAAAACAAATCAAATTCATTCCGGTTGCTAAGTAGTGTAATAGAGTTTATGATGGCAGCATTATTACCTAATTATAGTGTAAAATGGATGTAGATTACGTGGCAGGAATTAAATGTCATAGGATGAATTTTGTGGAAATACAAATAAACAAGAAAAAATTATTGACGGGGGGATTTGAACCCTGGATCTCATATATATTTATTTTTTTTCGTAATTGGTTTAACGATTTACGCTACTTGCACGTATGATTATAGTCATCTAAATCTTGATTATATTGTTTATTTTTACACTATGCACGAGAGTTGAACTTTATTCGAAATTTCGCATTTGAGTAATATTGTATAAATCGAACACTCGTAAATATCTAGAAATATGTCTCCTACATTGATCTTAAACTATTTATGACCATTAGAACTAAATACAGTGTATTTAAAATATTTAAAAATGTGTTACCTCGTGAAACACAGTTTTATCACTTCTAGCATGAGCCGTTGGTCATAACAGGGATTGTGCGTTCTGAAGCCGCTCATTTAATTTTTGATAAGTGTACATTAATTTTATTTGTTGGATAATTCTTTTCTTGTTTTAAACACAATTTTTTTAGTCAAAAATGTTACAAATGTTTTGAGATAATTTTAAAACAGGAAGGTAGCCACCACATATGTTGTTATGTAAGCTATTCTTCAACACCTCAAATATAAAAAAAAACTACTAAGAATTTATTCTTGTTCTAGGTATGGCCTGAGAGACGAAGATACAAGAAGTGCACAGTGATCTACAATGCGAAGAAATGGGCAAAATCTGGAAGTCAGCACTTGGCCCTCAAAAATTATAAGTGAATACGAATATCTGGCTCCACATAATTGATGACAGGACATTTAATTAGTTGTTACGCGCAATACATTAGTTAATGACTGATTTTAACAAACAACTTCTTTGCCAAAAAAATATATTAATCTATAATCATAGATAGGCATATTAAATTAAAAATAAATGATTTAATTATTTATAGAATTTTAATGTTTACATATTTTCCTCTGCTTCAAGTTTTATTTACCTTCTCCATTCGTCTTTATCCTTCAACCCCATAACGCCAAGTCCTCTTGCTTTAGTTATTACTTGTTTCCATGATCTTGCTGACCGCGAAAGTCTGGCGGAAGTCTGGCGCGAGTCTGGCGGAAGTCTAGCTGAATCTTGACTATAAGCCTGGCGGAAGCCTGGCGGAAGCCTGGCGGAAGCCTGGCGGAAGCCTGGCGGAAGCCTGGCGGAAGCCTGGCGGAAGCCTGGCGGAAGTCGGGCGGAAGTCTGGCGGAAGTCGGGCGGAAGTCGGGCGGAAGTCTGGCGGAAGTCTGGCGGAAGTCTGGCGGTACTCTGGCGGTAGTCTGGCGGTAGTCTGGCGGTAGTCTGGCGGAAGTCTGGCGGAAGTCTGGAGGAAGTCTGGCGGAAGTCTGGAGGAAGTCTGGCGGAAGTCTGGAGGAAGTCTGCCGGAAGTCTGGCGGACGTCTTGCGGACGTCTGGCGGAAGTCTGGCGGAAGTCTGGCGGATGTCTGGCGGAAGTCTGGATGAAGTCTGGCGGAAGTCTGGCGGAAGTCTGGCGGAAGTCTGGCGGAAAACTGGCGGAAGTCAGGCGGAAGTCAGGCGGAAGTCTGGCGGAATTCAGGCGGAAGTCTGGCGGAAGTCTGGCGGAAGTCTAGCGGAAGTCTGGAGGAAGTATGGCGGAAGTCAGGCGGAAGTCAGGCGGAATTCAGGCGGAAGTCAGGCGGAAGTCAGGCGGAAGTCAGGCGGAAGTCAGGCGGAAGTCAGGCGGAAGTCAGGCGGAAGTCAGGCGGAAGTCAGGCGGAAGTCAGGCCGAAGTCTGGCCGAAGTCTGGCGGAAGTCTGGCGGAAGTCAGGCGGAAGTCAGGCGGAAGTCAGGCGGAAGTCAGGCGGAAGTCAGGCGGAAGTCAAGCGGAAGTCAGGCGGAAGTCAGGCGGAAGTCAGGCGTAAGTCAGGCGTAAGTCAGGCGTAAGTCAGGCGGAAGTCAGGCGGAAGTCAGGCGGAAGTCAGGCGGAAGTCAGGCGGAAGTCAGGCGGAAGTCAGGCGGAAGTCAGGCGGAAGTCAGGCGGAAGTCAGGCGGAAGTCAGGCGGAAGTCAGGCGGAAGTCAGGCGGAAGTCAGGCGGAAGTCAGGCGGAAGTCAGGCGGAAGTCAGGCGGAAGTCAGGCGGAAGTCAGGCGGAAGTCAGGCGGAAGTCAGGCGGAAGTCAGGCGGAAGTCAGGCGGAAGTCAGGCGGAAGTCAGGCGGAAGTCAGGCGGAAGTCAGGCGGAAGTCAGGCGGAAGTCAGGCGGAAGTCAGGCGGAAGTCAGGCGGAAGTCAGGCGGAAGTCAGGCGGAAGTCAGGCGGAAGTCAGGCGGAAGTCAGGCGGAAGTCAGGCGGAAGTCAGGCGGAAGTCAGGCGGAAGTCAGGCGGAAGTCAGGCGGAAGTCTGGCGGAAGTCTGGCGGAAGTCTGGCGGAAGTCAGGCGGAAGTCAGGCGGAAGTCAGGCGGAAGTCAGGCGGAAGTCAGGCGGAAGTCAGGCGGAAGTCAGGCGGAAGTCAGGCGGAAGTCAGGCGGAAGTCAGGCGGAAGTCAGGCCGAAGTCAGGCCGAAGTCTGGCCGAAGTCTGGCGGAAGTCTGGCGGAAGTCTGGCGGAAGTCTGGCGGAAGTCTGGCGGAAGTCTGGCGGAAGTCAGGCGGAAGTCAGGCGGAAGTCAGGCGGAAGTCAGGCGGAAGTCAGGCGGAAGTCAGGCGGAAGTCAGGCGGAAGTCAGGCGGAAGTCAGGCGGAAGTCAGGCGGAAGTCAGGCGGAAGTCAGGCGGAAGTCAGGCGGAAGTCAGGCGGAAGTCAGGCGGAAGTCAGGCGGAAGTCAGGCGGAAGTCAGGCGGAAGTCAGGCGGAAGTCAGGCGGAAGTCAGGCGGAAGTCAGGCGGAAGTCAGGCGGAAGTCAGGCGGAAGTCAGGCGGAAGTCAGGCGGAAGTCAGGCGGAAGTCAGACGGAAGTCAGACGGAAGTCAGGTGGAAGTCAGGCGGAAGTAGGGCGGAAGTCAGGCGGATGTCAGGCGTAAGTCAGGCGGAAGTCCGGCGGAAGTCGGGCGGAAGTCTGGCGGAAGTCTGGCGGAAGTCTGGCGGACGTCTGGCGGAAGTCTGGCGGAAGTCTGGCGGAAGTCTGGAGGAAGTCTGGCTGAAATCAGACGGAAGACGGACTATCGAACTCACGGGCTGTCTGGCTCTCGTGTTTTCTGTTTCTTTATTTTTATTATGTATTTAAGTAGATATGAGATATAGATATGGACATAGAGCAGAACCGGAGATATTTTTGTCGGTAAATATCACTGTGTCAATATTTTAATTGTTGTAGATTGTTGACTGCCCTAGCTCGGTAGTTAGTCAGTTCCCACTTGTTTTAGGATAGAAGCGTTCAGATCCTTATCTATATATTGGGACCGGAAGGAGAGTTGCGTGGAAAGCAGACAATAGTCCATAATTAAATTATTCTATTTTTGTTCCTTGACACACTTAAATGCACTTTACACTTGGTTAATAATAATTTTCTCTTACACACATTCAATATCCGAAACTTACGAAGACTTGGGCTATCTGATGATTTAGAAATCGGGGGGATTTTTACCAAGTTCCGTGACTGTTATTTCCAGACATTATTCAAAAAATACAATTTGGTCCTTCTCTCCACTAACTATTAAGTATAAGTCTCATTGGTCTGTCCTCGAGTTCAGTATCGAAGTCCCGACCTTTTATATTCATATTTGGTTGTACATCCTAATTCTGATTTTGATTGGTTATTTTAAATTACATATCTCCTAGGGACGTATGCTTTATTAAATCTACCTATATTTTTTATTTCCTTCCCATGGGTATTGTAGCGTGTTTACCTAGTTTGGGCTTCTCGTTTCTCCAAACGTGATGTTAGCAATCAAATCTAGCTTAAGAATTTCTGGTCTAATTGCAGGATACATATGTATGCACCTTTCTACTTAAGGTTTATTTCAGCTAACTGTGGGATCTGACGCTTGCAAATTCCTCCAAATAAGATATTTAATTGCTTCATATTCTATATTCAGTGCATTATTTAGTTTATTGATTGATCGTATTTGTAATCGTTATACTAAATTCGGGGTCACATCTTATCCGTTACATGGTAACCCGAGGGGTGGTGTTGGTGGAGCTCTAAGGGTCAATTTCACCAATAGAGGTAACTATTACACCAGTTTTCCCCGTGTATAATACATAGCTTAAACTGGCGTAATACAGTTACCTCTGTTGGTGAAACCGACCTCAAGTAATAATAATAAATGTTCTCGGTTCTCGGTGTCTCGGGCTCTTCAATACGAGTATTATGAATGCATAAGTCTGTTTAATAAAATTATACGAAGTGAGTGACATTAAAATAATTATTAGAAAAAGGTGTTAATAATTTGACTAAAATGTGGAATAAAAATTCAGTTTTATAATGCTTAATTTAACGGCCCGAATATTTGGTCTAATAATTGGTACAAAAATATTAATTTCTTGGCAGATTGTTACCACATCAAATTTGTAGAAAACTGTTCACATTTCTCCCTTCTAACGAAAAGTAAAAAAAAATATTTTTGACGGTTCTCTGGCATTTTTGATCACTGTGCACTGGGCGGCTGCATTAGCGGAACCACATTCTTCATTAGCCACGTCTGCGGCAGGTTAGCAATTCCACGATTTCATTAAATCTTTAGAGAAAACCCCGTGCTATTTAATATATAATTTGTTTGACCTGTGAATTTGGATTTATTATCTGAGTTAAAAGATGCAGGAGATTAAGATGATAATGGTAAAAACTCAGAAGTAAATTTTACATTAGATATTTGCTAATATCTGACATTTTTATAAACACTGCTTAGAACTTATATATTATTTTCCCTAGTTACTATAAAAGTGTATTCCAAAAATAATTTTAAAAAATCAAGTTTAAATTTGAGCATTTAATAATGACAAATTATAATATTAAATGTGTTAGGACCAAAACATAGTCCATGAATATCTGACAATATCTGGTCTATACAAATTATATGCTACCAGAGTATATGTATTATATACATATATTTAGAGTCAATATTTCATTAGTTACACTCTTCTCTATTTAAACTAATTACTGTGAAAATTATTAAATGTAACATTTAAAATGTGTTCCTTGGTATAATGTTTCCATTGGATTTCTTAGGAACAGGGACAATCGGGGCCCGATATCAATGAAGTCGTGGAGGAAGCAGATTTTTCGAATTCCTGCATAGGTAAAGTTGATATTTTAATTCTATATTTTTTTAATTTACCAAATTTACTCATAAGTCAATTATTGTTTAAAAATAATTACCTATTAAAAATATGCATAACAACATAGTTAAAACCTTTCTGTTTTGTTGTAATGTGAAGTGTTCTGTATGTCAAATACAAAATGTAACAAATCACTGTAACTAATCTAATATCAAGATATTTTCAGAACGTTGTTTGAAACATAATATCCAGCAAAGCTTGACGTGCACTCGTATAGATATAACTGAAAGTGTACGACATTTTTTCTATACCATAATATATATTTTTCTTTTTTGCTACTAATATTTACAGACTTCAGACAATGTGACTTTCTGTTTGTTTTCTCGAATAAGTCAAAGAATAGTTAAAACTATTACAATATGAATTTTAAAATCAAACTGATATTTGAGAAAATAGGGAATACTGAATAAAAAAATACTGCATAATGTTGGTTAAATCTACAAACATATGTATATCCATTGTAAACATGAAAATAAATAATTATTGTTATCCAAATTAATATGTTTTATTATTATATTATTATTGTTGTTTTTACCCAAAGAGAACCTAAATTAAACAGCTGCTGTCTTATAAATCAGTGTTGATTCTCTAAAGGCTAGAAGAAGACAACCTCGATGACAAATTATCTGGTCCTCCAGGTTGGACATTTTAGCAATGTGCCAGCTCTCTGTTCTAGAGATATAAAATGTTAACTGATATAAGTCCGAAAGAGAATAAAGTAGGACTGATCAATCCGAGCAAGATGTAGGCCTACGAGCAATGTAAACAAACCTAATGTATGGACTGTGTTTTCATTGGTCGAATAACTGCTTACATTTAAAAGTGTAAGAAAATGTATTTCGCTTTCTAACATTCGAAATGAATAAAATAAAAATAATACACTAACACACACGCGCACACACACACACACACACACACATATATATATATATATATATATATATATATATATGGCATGAAGAGAAAAATAAAAGTCTGAACCGGGATTTGAACTCTGAGCTCTAAATTGATACGTGAGTGCGCTACCAATTACGCTATTCAAACACCCGAGTACAAATATTTATTTTTTCTTTATACATATTCTCTGTCCACCGCTGTGGTCTCGAGGTAGCGTGCTGCCTTGTCACGCAGTGGGCCCGGGTTCGATTCCCGATCCGTACAGGCTCCTGGGTGAGGTCTTTTTTCAGGGTTTTTCCTCACAAATGTCAGGAAATTTAGGGCCCATCGGTCCCCGAAAATCATCCGGCCATCATCATCATCATCCTTATGGTTATCACCATCAACCTTCTCCGGAGTGGAAAGCAACGGGAAGCTACCACACCAATAACTCCCTGGTAAAGCTGCAAAGTATAGCATGAAAATGCTATGATTGCAGTTAAAGACCTGCCCTCGGGCAGAATTACTATGGATGGATAGATATATTCTCTATCAGCAGAGGTAGCGAGGACTCGGTCTCACTGCACCCTAGGGGCTACTATATCTTACATAAATTTAATTATAACATCTAAATAAATAAATAAATAAAATAAATATATATCCATCCATAGTAATTCTGCCCGAAGGCAGGTCCTTCACTGCAATCATAGCATTTTCATGCTATGCTTGCAGCTTTACTAGGGAATTGTAGGTGTGGTAGCTTCCCGTTGCTTTCCACACCGGTGAAGGATGATGATGATGATGATGTTGATGATAATGATAAGGATGATGATGATGATGGCATATGATTTCGGGGACCGTTTGGGCCTTAAAGTTTTCCTGACATTTGTCTTACAGGTGAGAAAAAACCCCGATAAAAACCTCACCCAGAAAAACTGCCCCGACCGGGGATCGAACCCGGGCCCGCTGCGTGACAAGGCAGCACGCTACCTCGAGACCACAGCGGTGGACATATATATATATATATATATATATACACTGCTCAAAACAATTAGAGGAACACTATGGAATATGCAAATAGTTTTTCATTGGATAAAGGTACAAGCATGAAATTAATAAAGTACATTATTTGTGGTTATTTATTTATTTATTTATTGCTCATGTCAGTAAAAACAAATGAATAACGCTGACAATTAACTTTTCAAATAATTCCGGTATGTAAGCAATTGAATCTTGTGCTTATTTTTCAAAGTTATACACTCGTTATATAGAGTTAGTACCGTGTATGGCCTCCAAGATATTCGATGACACTTTGGCACCTTCGTGGCATGCTCTCAATAAGATTCTGGATTTCCTCTTGCGGGATATTCTCCCATTCCTCCTTCAGAGCATCTCCAAGTTGCTGCAGAATTTGTGGAGCTTGATGTCGGTTCCTGACCTTCCTGTCTAGAAGATTCCACAAGTGTTCAATAGGGTTGAGGTCTGGGCTGACCGCTGGCCACTCCATTACCTCAATTTCATTCCCCCTCAGGAAATCCCTGGTGACAGCCGCAGAATGTACCCTGGCATTATCCTGCATAAACAGAAATCCAGGACCTACTCCAATGGCAGCAGGTACTACATGCTCTTACAGAACGTGCTCGATATACCGGACAGCATTCAGTCGCTGAGGAACAAGTACAAGGTCCGTACGATTGTTGTACATAACTCCGGCCCACACCATTATGCAACCTCCTCCGAATCTATCAATTTCCTGTACAGTCTCTGCAGAAAATATTTCTCCCCACACCCTCAATCGACTAACACAACGTGTAAGACGATACCTGGATTCGTCCGAGAAGAGCACAGACTCCCACTGGTTCAGGTTCCAATCACCATGGTTTTCAGCATACGTACGTCTTGCTGCCTTATGCCCATTTGTTAAGCGTGGTTTTTTAACGGGCCTTTTTGGACGAATATTCTCTTTCCTTAATCTGTTTCTTATGGTTTTGTCTGAAACCCGGATTCCGGAAGCCATATGAAGGTCATTCTGCAGGTCTTTTGCAGTTTTTGTACGCTGTCGAAGAGCAGATAGAACAACGTATCTGTCATCCTGGGGGCTTGTTTTAAATTTACGGCCCTGGCCAGGTCTTCTACAATACTGACCTGTCTCTGTGTGCCTGTTGCGTAACCTGGACACCACGGAAGGAGAAACCCCAAGCTCTCTAGCCACTTGTCGCAGAGATTGACCTTGTCATAAAAGATGTAGAGCATGATACACTTCAAACTAATTTAAATGCCTCATTTTGTCAGAGACTTCAATAAACAAGGTAATAATCAACATTCGTCACTATAGCAACATCAGGAAGCTTACCAATTAGAAGTGGCCAATGCCTTCCCAAATAAAAATGTCTCTATATTTGTTATTTGAGGTAATTTCTCGGTATTTAGGCCATGGATTTTTAGAATTTGTATCCAATTATAAAATTAATAATTCAATTTACATATTGTCCAACGTTCAGCATTACAGCTTTAAAAAACAATTACTTATTCAATTTATTACAAGTGTTCCTCTAATTGTTTTGAGCAGTGTATATATAAGGGCTAAATAGCACATGTCTCCTCCATACGTTATACGGGAGAATCTTAAAATATACGACCTATAATAATTTTAAAAGATTAAATAAGCATTAACAGCGGTGGACTAGTTGTTATTATGCTCCTTGTCTCTGTCCAGAGGACCGCGGGTTCAAACGCATGAACATTTTTAGGATAAAAAAATCCAAGGAGCAAGTCCTCCGGAAGGGACTTGAAGTCGTGAGATCCTAGTCTGAAGATTTTCAGGCTCGGTAAAGCACCTTAAGCCTGAATCAACATTTATCGAATTTTCCCACCCTAGTACTACCTTGGTTTCCTAGATGTCACTATGAGGCGGAACACTGACCACGGGCCACTCTGACATCTATCCGTAAACAAGTACAACTAAATTAGTATGGTTGAATTTTTCCCTGTAGGGGGAGTTTTTTTACAGATAAGAAAGCATTGAGCATGTATCTGCTTGTAGTCCTATAGAAATTGGAAATATAGGATATCTATCGACATCATGGAAAAAGTGTAAACGTCTGGTTAGGTAGGCCCATATAATATTTGTCATAAATAAATAAGAAATGGGAGTTACTAATTATTGGTACCATCTTATCTTGTATTCAGGCTTATTTCCCCTAGTTATAAGCAGAGCGAGGATTTTTATGAAATTTCATGTTTTAAACTATTAGCAGGGAGCACTGGGACAAAGTATCTTTGCATTTTATGGTCTGTAGAATCAAATAAGACCTACATATTTTTTTTCATATTTCATAATATTTTGGCGGAATGTTCATATTTTAGTAAAAATGTAATATCCCTTCATATTTTCCAAATGTAAATTTTATTAAATAAATTTCTAATAATTGGTTAAAAAAATTTGAAGTGATTTAGTTTTGAAATTATTTGATAATGTAATTTGGTAGACAGGCGAAAATTCCTCAGTATCCCATCGAGAACAAGATAAATAGTTTTGATAAAAGACAATAATTTAATAAGGAAACATGAATGACCAAGTGGAGGCTTTTGTCTGAAACTGCAGAACAAGAACAGGGATTTCCTAATCTGTGACAAGATCCCACAATTCGTTTTGAGACTCATAGTGGCCAACCTGAGGAAGTTGACTCTGAAAAGAAAGCCATATATGAGCCAACAATTGACTATTATAAAGACTATTTAACTCATGCCCCAAATGGGAGTCAATGACCAATCACGTTTCAACGATTTCTGTTTTACAACCAATCAGAGTCGTGTTTCACGAAATATTTATCAGTGTTATATTTACCATATTAAAGAAAGCTCCTCCTTTTTAATATTCTCAACAGGTCTGACCATTATTTTGCAGTGACAGAGCCCGTAAGAAATACGGCTACCAGATTGTATATATAGTGCATAGATGTCAACACAGGAGTTAATATAAAAACATTTGTAGCAATTTATTATAACACCAAAAAAAGAAACCATTGTTTGCACTTTCTTAAATGTATTTTTTCCCAGGTAATAATCCAGAAAAATATAATTGTCATATTTACATCATACGACATCAGAAATGAATTAATATACAGTTTGATGTGTTTCATTTTTTCTCCACTAGAGAGCATTCTTACAATACAAAATCCTTTGGCAATAAATAGTATGATCTGGTTGCAGTGATAAACAAAAGAAGCGGATAAAGCGTACCGATCGTTTCTTATTTGTTTTCAAACATCGCCGTTTACATTAAATATATAAATATTTTAAAATAACTATAGTTAAATAATGATGTGTGAGTAAAGAGCTTAATTTTATTCGTTAAATTGTCCTAACAAATGCCACTCTTGATTTCCAAATTCTCTAGATAAATTCACTCCTCACTTCGTGAGTCGTGAATTTATCGATAATTTGGAAATCACTCGTGGCATTACTTATGATAAATACCAACTAGATAGTATATATCAATAATTAAGAAGGAAGTATTTTCGGTGTTATTACATCATTAATAATATTACCAATCGTTTCATAGCAACACCTTGTATATAAAATACATTTTCTATATAAATGATTTAGTTATCAATGCCAATATTAAACATTGATCAAATCATCAGTATTAATGGTGAAACCGATGATAATAATTACAAGATAAACTTGAATACCAATGTTTTATTGTATAGCATCTTCTAATAGCGCAGGCTTCTGTAGCATTGGAAAAGTGTCGAGAAGGAATGTGCTAAATTTATTCTCATACTTAATACAAATATGTTATATGTGCCTTTTAAGGTATGTAAATTATTTTAATTACAAATAATGACTTCACAGATATATTTAAATATCTATTGGACAAAATGTGTTTCGAATGTAGTATCGTTTCATAGCAACACCTTGTATATAAAATACATTTTCTATATAAATGATTTAGTTATCAATGCCAATATTAAACATTGATCAAATCATCAGTATTAATGGTGAAACCGATGATAATAATTACAAGATAAACTTGAATACCAATGTTTTATTGTATAGCATCTTCTAATAGCGCAGGCTTCTGTAGCATTGGAAAAGTGTCGAGAAGGAATGTGCTAAATTTATTCTCATACTTAATACAAATATGTTATATGTGCCTTTTAAGGTATGTAAATTATTTTAATTACAAATAATGAGTTCACAGATATATTTAAATATCTATTGGACAAAATGTGTTTCGAATGTAGTATGTTGTTAATAATATTATTAATTGTAAGTCAAGAACTTCATCAAATTAATATTGACAAATAGTGTAACCTATGTGATTGGATGGTTTCAAACTCTTCTCTGTATGGCACATGTTTACTTACATCCTTGATACCTAGCTATACCTACTAAGTTAGTTCCATAGCGTAGTGGCTATTTGAAAGCCATTTTCAAATAAACCTGGCTACATTAGTACGCGAAAATTAGCGGGAAAATCGTATATATTTAATTACTGGATTTTGGAGAAAATCGATGCAGGGAAAATAGGGAAAAACAATTAATAAAAGTGCGAAAAGTGCTTTGGTGAGCCAAGGACCTTATATGCCTTTGTGCTATAAAGTTTTGTTAATTACCGTATATATGAGTACATATGAATGTACATTTAGGGTATTTTACGATAATATATATTATTAAATAACATATTATGTGCCTACTGTATTCAATACATTGAAATAATCACGGAACGATATCGAAGAGTCAATTAAGCAATTTTTTCTTATTTATTTATAAAAATAAAGAAAAAATCATAGATAAAGACTAATTGTCTTCCCGATAATTGTATTTTTAAATGTGGTTTCCAATCATATATAGGAAACATAGTATTTTACATTTAACGCCATATTCAGGCCAAAAGATCATAATATAACAATACACAATCTTCATTTATGGAAAACACACTTAAGTTCATTTGAGAATAATATACGTCTCCAAAATGAGGTGGTCAGTGGATTATATTGCCTTCCATTCCGTGACCCGGGTTCGATTCCGAACGAAATATAGCTTTAAACCTGATCTTCATTCAGGTTTGTGGGCCCTATCTCATTCTGTCTTAAGTTGGAGACTTACCTTTCTCCTGATCAAGGAAGTCTATCCGTGTATCTGGGTTCAGCTGTACCAGAAATCTAGTTAATTAACTGAATATAATATTATTAATTGCATTTAATGTTATTAGCTATTAATAGTAATAACATTTATACACGAACATATTTATTGTGAACGTATTTTTAACATAACGGTCCGTCATTTTCAGTTTCCATAGAATAATTCTAATAAACAGGTAGCTTTTTTACGAAGTAAAATAATTTTAAAAATGTGAAAAATACATGTATAATAACCTTAGGCTAACCTAACTTAATTCAATTACTGTAACCTGTAAAAATACGAGGTTAAATATATTTTAAATGAATAAAGTACATGTAGGCCTATAATAAGCTAAAGTTAAGCTAACTTAATTAATTTACTCTAACCTGTAAAAAACACATTTTAAAAACATGTAAAGTACTTGCATATTAACCTAAATGCTGACCTAACTTAAATTCAATTATTCTAACCTGTAACAATATGAGGTTAATTACGAACATAAATCTTTGTTACGGATAGAGAATCACTGTTATCGACAGAGCTGTGTTGTTGAAACCAATTATTATCGACAGAGATGCACTGTATCGATAGAACTGTTGTAACCATAATTATTAATATGGTTATGACTTCCATGTTCTATAACTGCAGAGGCATTACGGAGGAAATGGACCCATTTTTTTTCATATTTACGAGTAAAATGAGTTAGAGATGATAAAATTTCGTGGCTAAATAAATTTAATATATCTTTTATGAATATTTTTTGCATTAAAATAGTGTTTAAGTGGGTAAATACATGTGAAGAGTACAGGGGAAAAACAATCAAAGTCCACTTTTGGTGAAATTTGAGATTCTGGTACCAGTGGATTGTATGTACCTAGTACTATATTCCAAGAGGTTCATACGTGGAAAAACTCACTCATAACCCATTAAAAATCAGCATTGAAATAAAGTGTCCAGGGGGAAAAAAATCGTAGTCCACTGTGAAATGGAAAAACAATCAGAGTCCATATACAATTTAAATGAGAGTATTTTTGGATTCCTTCTAGAGAGTATGAACTTTTTATATGTTGGTCAGCTTGGGGTGTTTTATTTTGTTACATACCTATGCATTGTTGTGGCATTTACTTTTACTGGTACCAAACTGCATTGTTGTTCAATGAAGCCTATTTTACTGGTGTGTAGACAATCAGTTTATTTTTCAACATGAAATCAAGTGTTAATGTTACTCGTACAGCTCATCAGAGTAGAGGAAAGAAAAGACCTAAACATGGTAGAATCCATGATGCGAGTAAACGCATAAGAGCGATGAGTCATGTTCCTGGTGAAGATTGCAAATGCAAGAAACAGTGTTACACACGAACATTTCAAAACATGAACATAATGTATTAATTCGTGAATTCAATTTACTGGGAGATAAGAAAAAACAGAGTGCACACATGCGTTCACTAATTTCAGTTTTGCCGGTGAAATGAAGAAGACCACGGAAACCAGAAGAAGATAGCAGCTTCAGAGACCACTCTTACTCTTACAAGGTACGTGTACAGAGGGATGGAAAAGCTGTTGAAATTCCAGTTTGTTACAAAGCCTTCATGAGTGTGCATGGTATAACAAACCAGAATATGTTAACAGTCAAGAAATCCCTTTCTACTACTGGGCATGCTCCTATTGACCGGAGAGGTTCTCATTCTAATAGACCCATGAAAAAGACAATTGAGGCCGTTGAAAATGTTATGAAACATATCAGTTCCCTTCAAGACCGCCCTTCTCACTACAGTCTTCACAAAACATCTAAAATGTACCTACCTGAAGAATTAAACATTAAACTATTGCATCAAATGTAGACAGAGACATTTCCAGAGTTTCCAGTGTCTTATGAATTTTATTGGAACTTATTTCAGACAAAATTTAATATTGCTCTTCGATATCCTAGGTCAGATACTTGCTCTGCATGTGATGAATTCAAAGCAAAAAAGTAGTCTCTACTTGCAAAGAAACTTAACGATAGCAGCAGTGCCGAAGACGTAAATAAAGAAATGAAGCGGCTAGAAACTCTTAATTTATTACATACAGTGTGCCATGCACAGACTGAAAATCAGCCATAACATTCGTATTCAAGTTTAATTCCACTCTCCAAGGGAAAATACGACGACCTCCAATCCTTGAAGAAATTCTGTTCTGAAAATGCTCAAATCTATTTTTCAAGATTACTCATATTCAACAATGAGTAACTTGGTGTAAAAAATTAATTAATTTCATTATTATTTTTATTATTTACATTTTATAAGGCAAACAGTTATGTATAATGTAACAGTTATGTATAACATTCTGTAAATTAAGTGGACTATGATTGTTTTTGTTTACAAACATGTGCACCTTGACTTTTCATTGCTGAAAAACAGGACTGTAAAATACACGACACTTATTTCGAAAGAAGAGTCTGTTAGAAAAACACCTTGAGAACAGTTCTGGGAAAAAAAGTTTTCTGTATGTCTAAAGCGTTCGATCTGCTGCGTTTCTAAACTTACAATTCAATTACTGCAAAATGTTAAAAAGTGGACTCATTGTCTTTCCCTTGTACTCTTCATGTCTTTGCTAGCTACAACCGCCCCCTGTACCTGCCTAAGGAAACAGCCCAGGAAGTTCACTTCCAAATCCCATGGCGGTTACAAGTCTTGGAGCAAGTGTAAACTAATAAATAAAGATAAAAATGAAATAAATAATATTATCTCTGAATACTTAATTTATGTTTAATAATTTATTGCTGTACGACATAAATTCATCATATATCAGATGATACAGTATAATAATCATAAAAATACAGTGAATAAAATTTAGAAACATATCAAAGTACGAGTTAATTTCACTGAGATTGTACACACTGTAATTCTGCTGTTTTAGTGTTCATCGATGTGTCGTTATACTGGTATAGAGGAACATATTGACCCAGAAATATGAAATACGGAGAGAGAATTACTGACAGAAGATAGCCTGGAATCAAGAAATAATAATACTGTTTATATTATGAAGGGTATATTACTTTCGACGACAAATCAATTGATTGATTTATAAATATTTCCAATGGCTTACTCATTAAGATTCCTGCGGGAACATCTGAAATTTGTGGAACGTTATGGATAGCAACTTCACACAACCTGCTATATATATATATATATATATATATATATATAAAAGTTTGGTTGAAGTTAAAAAAAAAGAGAATAACTAATAGAAATTAAGGTAAATAGTAGCCTATCTATTTCAATATTATTGAATACCAACATTTAATTTACAATCCTGATGCAGGCCTTACTCGTGGATTAAATATAAACAGAACCTGGTGATTTTTACATCGGCAACATTGCTGTTTAAAATTGTGTTTTCTTGTAGGCTATTAATCATCAAATGCCAGAATAGGACAGAAGAATGTCGAGCGGAAAAACATAAGACCAGATTTTGAGTGTACAGTCAGCAAAACATGAACGAGTAGGGTGCGTGTAGGCAAACAGTTTTCAGACACTTTTGAAATCCAGAATGGGTTGAAGCAAGGAGATGCACTATCTCCTCTACTATTTAATTTTGTACTAGAGCATGCCATTAAATCTTTAGAGAATAAGGAAGGCTTACAACTGAATGGTATTAATAAGCTGTTAGTTTATGCTGATGATGTGGTACTACTGGCCGATAGCGAGGAGATACTAAAGGCCAACACGCACACACTATTGAGTAACACTAAGAAATTAGGACTGGAAGTAAATATCAGTAAAACTAAATATATGGTTACACGTAGAAATACATTATATAATGCAAATGGACAGCTAATGACAAATGAAGGAAATTTTGAGGAATTGGCTGAATTCAAATACCTAGGAACAATAATCACAAATAGGAATGAGATGCACAAAGAAATTAAACATAGGCTCAATTCTGGAAATGCATGCTATTATGCATTGCAGAGACTTGTGATGTCCCAACTCCTTTCAAAAAACGTTAAGCTGAAAATATATAAAACTATTATTCTACCAGTTATATTATATGGGTGCGAAACATGGACTCTTACTTTAAGGGAAGAAAGGAGATTACGAGTATTTGAGAATAAAGTTCTTAGGAAAATTTTTGGACCAAAGAGAGATGAACAGACAGGTGAATGGAGAAGACTACATAACAATGAACTGCATGGTCTTTATAGGAAGCCAGATATAATAAGAACAGCTAAGTCCCGTAGACTGCGATGGGCAGGACATGTTGCGCGTATGGGGAATGAAAGACGTGCATGGAAACTTCTTGTAGGAAAGCCAGAGGGAAAACGCCCAGTTGGTAGACCAAGAATGAGGTGGGAGAACAACATTAACTATGATTTGAGGGAAGTAGATTATACAGGAAATGATTGGAAAGCATTAGCTCAGGATAGGGATGTATGGAGAGCTTATGTCCGCGCGGCCATGAACCTACGGGTTCGATAGTGCCAGTGAGTAAGTAAGTAAGTATATAAATCAGCTAAGTCACAAGCTTAAAAAGAAACTGAAATACTTGTGAAGCAGATATGTCAGAGGCGTGTTTCTATTATGATATTTGCAAACTAAAAGCTAAGGAAAACTATCCTTCGATCTAGTGTCTGGCTTATATTTACATTGACATCTTCGTAAAAAGAGAGAAAAAATAACAATCCACGCTATATAAACATATATGGATAAATGAATTGTATATTTGTTCTGAGATAACGGCATTTGCATTGGATGTATTCCATTTTAGCTTATGTTGAATTAAATGACAGCAGCAATAGTAGTATTACTTAATAAGAGTACTATGAGTATAAAACTGAATTATTTACAAGCGGATATTTTACAGTAAAATTATAGTAAGAAACAGCATTATTTACAAATAGATCACTACCAGTAATATTAACATGCTTTTGACAGACTGTATCAACACATCCTGTCACATAAGTATAGTCACACATTTCTACCTGTATAAACCTCTCCCTTCTCAATCCCTGTTAGATGTCTATATTGATCTAATATTTTAGTGTCTCTGAATTTACGAAGAGTTATATGAGGCAGAATTTTGCACTTTAGTTAAATAAGAGAACAAATTGAATTATGTTTTAAAGTGATATTGAGTAGCAAAATAATATCGTCGTTAAACTCCATATGGTGGAATAAGCATATTTGGAATGACACAAAAAATATAATTATATTGATAACACATTGGTGGAATCTGTTGCAATGTATGTAAGTGGGGTATGGAAAATCAATACGTACAACAAGAATAGACTAATAGCTCTAGAAATGGATTATTTACGCAGAAGTGTCAGAAAGTCAAAATTAGAACATGTCACAAATAAGGAAATTAGAAACACAATGGAAGCAGAAGAAATAATAATTGCAAGAATTGAGGAGAAGGAATTAAAATGGTTAGGACATATTTTAAGAAAGAAAGATGAGGATGGCCGAAAATACTACTGTATATCAATTGCAACCGTCAAGAAAGAAGAAAAGAGGGAGACCAAAGTTAACATGGAAGGAAAACATGAGGATAGTAATGCAAGCAAGAGGGTCAAGCATTGAAGATGCCCAAGATAGTAGGCTTTGGAGGTTAGGCATGGGAAGACAGCAGCAGCTGTAAAAGCCCGAAGATTCTATTAAGAGCAAATTATGGATTATTATTATTTTAATGTGTTTTGTTCTTTTTTATATTTGCATATTGTGTAGCCTATGCCTAAGTTATTATGATTGTTAATCAAGTTACAGATAATTCGTAGTTGTTAATATCAGTATAATTGAACCTCGGTGAAGTTGAAGAGAAGACCTTACAGTTTTAACTCAATCAGGTAAAATAAACTATTATTATTATTTTATTATTATTATTATTATTATTATTATTATTATTATTATTATTATTATTATTATTATTATTATTATTATTATTATTATTATTATTATTATTATTATTATTATCTGAAATTATCCACAATACAATGGTTTTCCGTCACCCTCAAAATAATGGAACTTCTCAAGTTGTAGCGGGCGTGAAAATCCTCATCTGCAAGTCCCAGTTCACTCATACTTTTTCTAACACCATTCATCTAAACTTCTTTAGGTCTTTCCTTGCTTCTTTTCCCATCTATTTTCCACACCAAGATCTTCTTATGGATTCTATCAGATGTTCTCTTGCGATGTCCTTTCCATCTAAATAGTTCCTCTTCAACTGTCTGTAATAAATTTTCTTGAACTTAATTCAATTGCATTGAGTCATTACTTATCTTACCTCAATTTAATGTTTATTTGTTATCGAACATGTTTTAATTAGTCTTTTAATCATCTTCAGCATGGCCAGACTGGTTGGACTTATGTTGTAAACCCTGGATGTCGATGTCAGCTCGCTCCTGCGGTCGGCCGAGCTGAAGATGATAAGAAGACTAATCGAAACATGTTCGATAACAAATCGACATTAAATTGAGGTAAGATAAGTACAGACTCAATAAAACGTAATTAAAAGAACCTCAAAATATTACTTCCTTCAACTTTCCTCCAGTAACCAATCTCTGTTGCTAATAACTTGTTAGTTTGGCACCGTTTACTTGTCCATGTCTCTGATCCATATAACATAATACTCTTTACAATGGTCTTATAAATTAATTTGTTTTGTAAATAATGCTTTACGCCAATAATACTAAGTTCACTATGCCAATTACTCTCCGTCCTTATATTTTTTCCTATTTCTAATTGTGACGAAGCTTCGTTTACTAAAATTGATCCCAGATACCTATATTTCTTGACATGTTTAATGTCGTTAATTACCATAGGTTATTATTAATCAATATTGATTGTTAAATATTGTGTTTTATTTATATTTATTTGTAATCCAAATGTTTCATATTCCTAGATTAATTCTCTAATCATGTATGATACGAGTATATCATCTGTATCTTGTGTAATAATGACTTAATCATCTACAAATAATGGGTTATATAATAGTAATAATTTTCAATATGAATTCCCCATGACCTGACATTTCCTAGACCAAAGTATTAAACTTACATCCAAATAAAATTTAAAAGTGCTGTCGATAAACAACAGCCTTAGAGTGATTCTTTATAATTGATAAATTCTTTAAAAATATACCCATTTTCATTCGACTCCTGTATTGAGAATACTGTACATTGATTTTAATATGACTATTACTTTCCAGAACTTCTTTCAAATGCATTCCATAGCATTTTTCTTGGTATGCTATCATAAGCTTATTCGGCTTCAATTAAAGGAGGATTATAGTCGGGTTTAGGTTTTAATTATGTGTCCAGGATTATGGTACAAGGGACAATTATGCTCCGGACTAGTTCGGTTCAGGTTTCGGTAAAACAATGGACTTAAATCTCGGGAATCCGTGAGGAAAGGATGTTCACTTGGGAAAAAACAGTAGGCCCAGTGTGCTGTCTTGTAATTGATCGATGCACTTTTATTGTCACTTGTTGTTTACATTTGTCGTATTAGACGACGATTTGACGAGAAGGCTCTTGGTGAATCAGAAATAATAATGGTTATAACACTCAACGACGCGCTGAAACTTATACAAAAGCGGTGTGCCTTAATTTATTTCGTTTATCGACAGCGATGTGCCCTGCACTGGCACACCCGCTAGTCGCTACTGACTACCCAGCTGACGAACTGTACTAACAGAACTGAACTGACTAACTACTGTCCACTAACAGAACTGAACTCTCGTTTTCGCTAAATAAAAATATTTATTAATTCCGAGTGGGCCGGCATTAGTCCCTTCTACCAAAAGTCTTATCGTCTCACAAACAGTTTATATGTTATACTAATTTTGATTGGTAAATTTTACCTTAAGGGCGTTGTCGTAGGTGTTAAACTTAGAAGTTTGTGGCCTCGTCCCCCCCTTTAAATTAGTTGCCTCATAATATAAAATTTCCAGGGTTGACCAAATGGAGTGGTCCTTAACAGGACGCGCTATCGACTGTCGGCATCTACCTTACGCCGCAAAGAAGTCACCCGCTGTTAGCGACATGTACTAGTTAAAATTGGTTCGGGGATAACTCTTTCCACAAGTTACCTAGGGAAATCCAATTGCTTGTTTGTGACTTCTCAACCTTTTGTAAGAAGTTTTTAGGCTTAGCATTGTTTATAGCAATTTGATAGTAATGCAGTCTTGTAAATCCTCTGAACAAAAGAAACTGCAGACTTTTTCCCCATTGTATAAGGGCTTACGGATCCATTGTAAGATGTTTACTAATTTCGTTCGCTACAATAGCAAGGGTCCAGGTCTATGACTGGCGCTAATTGCTTGGTACTACTGTTTTATTTATTGCTTAATAAATGATTTTGTGGTAGGTTATATCATTTTAATTTTGTTACTATTGAATTCCTATTTTCATTACAATTCATTTGAATATAAATATGCCCTACTTCTGATAATAATTACGGGTTCATAAATTATTCACCTTTGATGAAAGTACTTATTTTTCTGAAATAAGAGGCTGAGCGAATGACTTGTCACACAATTAATATTAACGCTAACAGTTTTGCTCTTTTCTGGTATTTTTTCAAACAAATATTTCTACGTAAAGATATGGTCGGTACAAGATTGTCCAGCAGTAAACCGGCATTGCTTTTCTAAATTCAAATACTATTTTTCCAAATGTGTTTTAATATTTATTTTAAATAATATAATCATAATTAAATTATATATACATATCCCTCTATAATTAGAGCTCAATTTGTGATCACCCTTCATATATATGGAACTTTTATTATTATTATTATTATTATTATTATTATTATTATTATTATTAATGGCCGCGGTGGACTAGTGGTTATGCTCCTTGCCTCTGGTCCCAAGGGTCGCGGGTTCAAACCCGGCCGGGGTCGACGGATTTTTTAGGACGGAAAAATCCAAGGAGCAAGTCCTCCGGGAGGGACTTAAAGCCGTGGGTCCCGAGTCTGAAGATTTTCAGGCTCGTAAAAAATCCTTAAGCCTGAATGAAAAGGCCTCTAAGCAAAATTTACCGAATTTTCCCGTCCTAGTACTACCTTGGTTTCCTAGATGTCAGTATGAGGCGGAACGCTGACCACGTACCACTCAAAATGACATCTATACGAAAACAAGTGTAACTAAATTAGTATGGTTCAAATTCTTCCCTGTAGGGGGAGAGCGCCTAAATATCTGTAAAGGGAAAACATAGGCTAACAATACAAAAAAATTATTATTTGTTGTTATTATTATTATTATTATTATTATTATTATTATTATTATTATATTATTATTAAAGATAACTGAGAAGGATGTAATCAGAAAAAATAGAGAAGTAAATGATAGAAAAAGAACATTAATAAAATGGTTGATGAAACTAGATTATAACTAATATATTGGCATAGGCTTTCACGGCCGGAGTTACTATGATGATCTTGCAGAAGATTTCCGGGCTGTTGGCCGTGGTCTTGAGGCTTGTAGTTCCCCAACGTTTCGCCAGAGACTGCGTCCGGCATCCTCAAGGGTTGTCTTGAGACTGGCAATTTTGTCGACTACCTGCTTTTGAAATATTCAAACATCAAAATAGTTACAATAGAAAATAAGAATCATTAAAAGTCAACAAAGCATGGATACCAGTCTTAACAAAAGCCAGATGTAAACCCCTACGAGAACAATCTACTAGGACATCAGACAGCAAACTAATTGGTGCAATGGAAGACCCTAATGCTAACCAACCAGAAGGCTGATACAATTTACGAAGTAACGTACCGCGCAGAGAACACGTCGCGGATACATGTATAAACAGAGCAGGTAGTCGACAAAATTGCCCATCGTCGAGAAGCAGCCGTCGAGGAAAGAGGTCTCCCCAGCGCAGCGGAACGAGCAAGAGTGGTCCAGCCCAGCGATAACTTCGCCTCGCAGCGGACGGCTCTGCCAGCATCCGGCTGGAAGCCCACCGATCCCCCTCGGCCATCAGCCATCGCCCTGCTCCCTTGCGCAGCGCATCGGACCTATAGGTCCAAGAGCTAAACCGTCTGACGGTTTCCCTAATCATCGACGTTGGAGTCTACAGAACGCCCGTAGAACGCGGCACAGGCAACTGAAATTGGACGAATTGAAAATCGACGATCCTCAATTGGTGCTAGCTGCTATTGCAATTAGCCCAGAAAAAAAGTCATCTAAAGGCACCCCACTCCCCGCTGCACCACCGCCCTCTGGCGGCGGAGCGTCGGAGAATCGGGCGACCAAGGACAAGCGCATCAGCGTAAACAAAAGACCTCCGACGTTGCTAATACGCCGAGAATCCTCGTCGTTGTTGGCAGCTGTGAAGGCGGAGTTCAAAAGAGCTGAAAACAATGCATTCACTTGCATTTGTACGCCATCCGGCATAAGGGTGCGACTGGATTCAATTCCAGCGCTGAATAAATACAAGCAGCTGCTTGCACAACACGGGATCCCGCACGTCAACGGCGAGGATAAAGCAAAGAAACGATCGTCTTATCACATCGTAATAAAAGGCATAGACCCAAGTGTGGATCCATCCATTGTCCAGGAGGATCTCAAAAATCTAGGGTTCGAGGTCTTTAAGGTGGTCAACATGACCTCCGGTAAGACTAAGAACCCGATGCCAATGTTCTTGGTGACCATGGCGGATGGAAGTCATTCCCCAGAGGCGCTAAAAATAAAAAAAAAACTCTGTTTCTTTAAAGTTAAAATCGAGCCCTTTCGCCGATTAAACAGGACCACCCAGTCCCGACCAAAGGAACAGGCAGCCTCTCCTGCTCCAGCATCAAAAAGCAGTGCACCAGTAAAGCCAGCAGCTCCAGCATCACTGCCAGCATCCCTCCTCCCCTCTCCACCCAACGCGAGACCGACAGCGGACAAATGAGCTTCCAGAAATGGAACTGATAAATCCACACAAACTAAAACAAACGTTTCGGCCAAATTACTCAGACTCACAAATCCCAAAAGTTCAATTATCTCATTGATCAAGTGAACAATCAGCTCCTGTACTTTCCGGACGAAATAGTGGTATTTATTTCGCTTAACAGAAGCGAAAATAAATACAAACTTCGGACGGAAAGGCGCGGAGGGCTGATGGACCACCTCCTCCTTTAAAATCAGACGGGTTTTTCGCCGGTTTACCATAAAAAACCGAAGAAGCTGACTTTTAGACAATTTTATTAACTTCAACCCACTCTGCTACGGGTTTCGGTGGTTTTCCCTAGCGTTAAGACAAATGTCGGAGTGGTTCACTAGACTCCACCAGTAAATTACAAACTCCCTGAATCTAAATTCTAAATTTAATTTCTACTTTGGCATCAATTAAATTATTCCAAATTCTAAATTTCGCCAGTCAGCACATTCTGAAAGGGGCCTTTTTTTTTTGTTTTTCTTCTCTCATTGGCGACTTCTCCTCGGAACTTCAGTACAGAATTAATCTAAATTCTAATCTAAATCCTAAATTTAATTTTAAATTACAACTCGACCAGGACTTCAAGCGCGGCTTGCGGATGGAGCTCTAACAACCAATCAGCAACCAGGATGGCGCACTGATGAACACACATTCACCAGAGGTTTCCTGCAGAAACTTCGCAACTACAGCCCACGCTTGATCCTCTCGGTGGAAATACTATGAAGCTTGGTACAGCCATCGTAAGGAAATCCATGAATAATTAACCTGCCAATATTTCTATCAAAGGACAAAGAGGGCATACAAATAAGACCCTATAATGTCAGGGACATTTCGTCCACTACTTTAGTCGTCGACAAAATTGCCAGACTCAAGACAACCCTTGAGGATGCCGGACGCAGTCTCTGGCGAAACGTTGGGGAACTACAAGCCTCAAGACCACGGCCAACAGCCCGGAAATCTTCTGCAAGATCATCATAAGATTATAACTGTTTGTCACTTGAAAAGACGAAATAAGAGACAATACTAAGATGATGATATAATGGCACATGGAAAGCAGTAAAAATAGCATTACATGTATATTGTCTGAAATTCAAAGAAGAAAATCGAACTAATCAGGAAGATACTGAGGATAAAAATTTAAGGAGCAAAATATTATTATTATTATTATTATTTATTATTATTATTATTATTATTATTATTATTATTATTATTATTATTATTATTTAAGGTTAATAGCCATTAAAATGACAAACTGTTTATCGGTCTTCAATCCTGAACATTTTATATTAAGTAGAATTATAGATCGTTGCACATTAGGTCTAAATTTTCATGATATTGGTATGGTATTAGATGTTCCCTTTTTTACAGCTTAAACTTAAGTCTAGTACATAAAAATATAAATTAGACAAAACTCACACTTCCTGGCTATTGATATAATAAACAATATTATGACACTGAACATATGTTAGAGTGATTTATTGAAATGCTACGTTAAATAAGTTGAATTCGCTCAAGTATAAATACTAAACAGACACCAGGCATTTCGTCCTATATTAACATGATCTTATACAAATTATTCTATTTTTATTAATCCATTCCATTACATAAACTACTAAATGTCTTCTCTTATATCCTAGCGATGGTGATGCAGATAACGCAACTTATGTTCAGGCAACACCATCGAAAACGACACCAATACTACACGGACTACATTCCAGGGATGGTGACTAGTATCCAAGGTAATCAACGACAACAACGCTAATACTACAGAAACTACAACCCAGGGATGCATGCTTGTGTCCACTAACAACGATGAAAATACTACAAGGACTATACCCCAGGGATGGAGGATTGCATCCATGCAACACCAACGAGAACGACACAAATAATACGGGGATTACACTCCAAGAATGTTGGCTCGTGTCCACGCAACACAACCAACAATGATGGAAATATCACAGGGAATACACATTAAGGATGGCAAAATGTGTCCACGCAACACCGACAACGATAAAAATACTGCAGGCAATACCCTTACAAGTTGCAGGCCCCTGTTCGCCCAACACCACCAACGACTGTTGACATAATACAGGGAATACACTTCAAAGATGGCGACATTTGTCCAAGCAATAACACCGACAACCATAGAAATATTACATGGATGGGGACACGTCTCTACCCAACACCACCCACAACGAAGGAAATACAACAAGTAATACACTTCAAAGATGGAGGATCGTGACCATCCAACGCTCCCGACAACGCTTGAAATACTACAGGGAATACACTTCAAGAATGGAGGCTCCTGCCCACCCAATGCTACCGAAAAATATGGACTAAATTACAGGGAATACACTTCAAGAATGGAGGCACCTGCCCACCCAACGCCACCCAAAAATATGGAAATATTACAGGGAACACACTTCTAGGATGTTGGTTCGTGACCACGCTACACAATACACATCGATGCAAATAATACAAGGAATACACTTCAATAATGTTGGCTTTTGTCCACGCTACACCACCGACAACAATGGAAATATTACAGGGAATACACTTCAAGAATGGAGGATCGTGTTCACGCAACACCAAGACAACGATGGATATACCACAGGGAATACACTTCAAGAATGGAGGTTCCTATCCACGCAACACAACCGACTACGATGGAAACCCTACAGGGAATACACTTCAAAAATGGAGGCTCCTGTCCACGCAACACAACCGACTACGATGGAAACACTACAGGGAATGCACTTTAAGAATGGAGGCTCCTGTCCATGCTACACAGCCGACTACGATGGAAATAATACAGGGAATGCACTTCAAAGATGGAGAATTCTGTCCACGCAACACAACCGACTACGATCGAAACACTACAGGGAATACACTTCAAGAGTGGAGGTTCCTATTCACGCAACACAACCGACTACGATGGAAACACAATAGGGAATACACTTCAAGAATGGAGGCTCCTGTCCACGCAACACAACCGACTACGATGGAAACACTGCAGGGAATACACTTCAAGAATGGAGGCTCCTGTCTACGCAACACAACCGACTACAATGGAGATGCTGCAGGGAATACACTTCAAGAATGGAGCTCCTGTCCACGCAAAACAACCGACTACGATGGAAATACCACATGGAATACACTTCAAGAATGGAGGCTCCTGTCCACGCAAAACAACCGACTACGATGGAAACACTACAGGGAATACACTTCAAGAATGGAGACTCCCGTCCACGCAACACAACGGACTACGATGGAAACACTACAGGGAATACACTTTACGCATGTAGGCTCCTGTCAACGCAACACAACCGACTGCGATGGAAACACTACAGGGAATACACTTCAAGAATGGAGGCTCCTGTCCACGCTACACAACCGACTACAATGGAGATGCTACAGGGAATACACTTCAAGAATGGAGGCTCCTGTCCACGAAAAACAACCGACTAGGATGGAAAAACTACAGGGAATACAATTCAAGAATGGAGGCACCTGTCCACGCAACACAACCGACTACGATGAAAACACTACAGGGAATACACTTCAAGAATGGAGGCTCGTGTCCACGCAACACAACCGACTACGATGGAAATAATACAGGGAATGCACTTAAAAGATGGAGAATCCTGTCCACGCAACACAACCGACTACGATCGAAACACTACAGGAATACACTTCAAGATGGAGGTTCCTGTCCACGCTACACAACCGACTACGATGGAAACACTACAGGGAATACACTTCACGAATGCAGGATCCTGTCCACGCAACACAACCGACTACGATGGAAATACTACAGGGAATACACTTCAACAATGGAAGTTCTTGTCCAGGCAACACAACCGACTACGATGGAAATACTACAGGGAATATACTTCTAAGATGGAGGCTCGTGTACATGCAACACAACCGACTACGGTGGAAACACTACAGGTAATACACTTCAAGAATGGAGGTTCCTGTCCACGCAAAACAACTGACTGCGATGGAAACACTACAGGGAATACACTTCAAGAATGGAGGTTCCTGTCCACGCAACACAAACGACTACTATGGAAATACTACAGGGAATACACTTCAAGAATGGAGGTTCCCGTCCACGCAACACAACCGACTACGATGGAAACCCTACAGGGAATACACTTCACGAATGGAGGCTCCAGTCCACGCAACACAACCGACTACGATGGAAACACTACAGGGAATACACTTCAAGAATGGAGGTTCCTGTCCACGCAACACAACCGACTACGATGGAAACATTATAGGAATACACTTCAAGAATAGAGGCTCCATTCCACGTAACACAACCGACTACGATGGAAATAATACAGGGAATACACTTAAAAGGTGAAGACTCCTGTCCACGCAACGCAACCGACTACGATGGAAACACTACAGGCAAATAATTTCAAAGGTGGAGCCTCCTGTCCACGCAACACAACCGACTACGATGGAAATACTACAGAGAATACACCTGACGAATGGAGGTTCCTGTCCACGTAACAAAACCGACTATGATGGAAACTCTACATTGAATACACTCAAGAATGGAGACTCCTGTCCACGCAACACAACCGACTACGATGGAAACACTACAGGTAATACACTTCAAGAATGGAGGCTCCTGTCCACGCAAAACAACCGACTAGGATGGAAACACTACAGGGAATACATTTCAAGAATGGAGGCCATGTCCACGCAACACAACCGACTACGATGGAAATACTACAGGGGATACACTTCAAGAATGAAGGTTCCTGTCCATGCAACACAACCGACTACGATGGAAACACCACAGGGAATACACTTCAAGAATGGAGTCTCTTGTCCACGCAACACAACCGACTACGATGGGAATACACTTCAAGGTTCCTGTCCACGCAACACACCCGACTACGATGGAAACACTACAGGGAATACACTTCAAGGATGGAGGCTCCTGTCCACGCAACACAACCGACTACGATGGAAATACTACAGGGAAAACACTTCAAGAGTGGAGGCTCCTCTCCACGCAACTCAACAGACTACGATGGAAACACTACAGTGAATACACTTCAAGAATGGAGGTTCCTGTCCACGCAAGACAACCCACTACAATGGAAATACTACAGGAATACACTTCAAGAATGGAGGCTCCTGTCTACGCAACACAACCGACTACAATGGAAATACTACAGATAATACACTTCAACAATGGACGTTCCTGTCCATACAACACAAGAGACTACGATGGAAATACTACAAGGAATACAATTCAAAGATGGAGGCTCCTGTCCACGCAACACAACCGACTACGATGGAAACACTACAGGGAATACACTTCAAGATTGGAGGCTCGTGTCCACGCAAAACAACCGACTACGATGGAAACACTACAGGGTATACACTTCAAGAATGGAGGCTCCTGTCCACGCAACACAACCGACTACGATGGAAATACTACAGGGAATACACTTCAAGAATGGAGGCTCCTGTCCACGTAACACAAACGACTACGATGTTAATACTAGATGGAATACACTTTACGAATGGAGACCCCTTTCCACGCAACACTACCGACTACGATGGGAATACACTTCAAGGTTCCTCTCCACGCAACACATCCGACTACGATGGAAACACTACAGGGAATACACTTCACGAATAGAGGCTCCTGTCCACGCAACACAACCGACCACGATGGAAATACTGCAGGGAATACACTACAAGAATGGGGGCTCCTGTCCACGCCCCACAACCGACTACAATGGAAATACAACAGGGAATACACTTCAACATTGGAAGTTCCTGTTCACGCAACACAAGAGACTACGATGGAAATACTACAGGGAATACACTTCAAAGATGGAGGCTCTTGTCCACGCAACACAACCGACTACGATGGAAATACTACAGGGAATACACTTCAAGAATGGAGGTTCCTGTCCACGCAACACAACCGACTACGATGGAAACGCCACAGGAATACACTTCAAGAATGGAGGTTCCTGTCCACGCAACACACGCGACTACGATGGAAATACTACAGGGAATACACTTCAAGAATGGAGGCTCCTTTGCACGCAACACAACCGACTACGATGTTAATACTAGATGGAATACACTTCACGAATGCAGGCTCCTGTCCACGCAACACAACCGACTACGATGGAAACACTACAGGGAATACACTTCAAGAATGGAGGCTCCTTTGCACGCAACACAACCGACTACGATGGAAATACAACAGGGAAAACACTTCAAGAATGGAGGCTCCTGTCCACGCAACACAACCGACTACGATGGAAACACTACAGGGAATACACTTCAAGAATGGAAGTTCCTGTCCACGCAAGACAACCGACTACAATGGAAATACTACAGGGAATACACTTCAAGAATGGAGGCTCCTGTCCACGCAACACAACCGACTACGATGGAAATACTACGGGGAATTCACTTCAAGAATGGAGGTTCCTGTCTACGCAACACAACCGACTGCGATGCAAATACTACAGGGAGTACACTTCACGAATGGAGGCTGCTGTTCACGCAACACAAACGACTACGATGGAAACACTACAGGGAATACACTTCAAGAATGGAGGCTCCTGTCCACGCAACACAATCGACTACGATGGAAACACTACAGGGAATACACTTCAAGAATGGAGGTTCCTGTCCACACAGCACAACCGACTACGATGGAAATACTACAGGGAATACACTTCAAGATTTGGGGCTCCTGTCCACGCAACACACCTAACTACGATGGAAATACTACAGGGAATACACTTCAAGAATGGAGGCTCCTGTCCACGCAACACACCCGAATACAATGGAAATACTATTGGGAATACACTTCAAAGTTGGAGGCTCCTTTCCACGCAACACAACCGACTACGATGGAAATACAACAGGGAATAGACTTCAAGAATGGAGACTCGTTTCAACCCAAAACCATCGACAACGATGTAAATACTACAGGGGATGTAATTCAAGATGGCGGCTCATGTCAACCCAAAACCACCGACAACGATGGAAATGCTACAGGGAATACACTTGAAGAATAGAGACTTTTGTCCACGCAGCACTACTAGCAACGACGAAAATACTACAGGCACTTCACTCAAGGATGGTGTCTCGTTTCTATCCAACACCACCGTAATCGACACACACACTACAGCTACTACACTTCATCAACGTCGGCTCTTGTCCACGTAACGCTACCAAGAGTCTTTAGTTAGTGTTGATCTCCGAATGACAAGATCTACAATTTCAACTTCGACAACAGCGACAACGACGTAAATACTTCAAGGACTGTACTTTAAAGATGGAGGCTCATGCCAATCATTCATTAACGGGATCTACAGTTACAGACACAGCGACGCAAATACTGCAAGGGATATGTTTCAGTAATTGCTGCTCTATATTCGGAATATAAATAGAGTGTTTATTTAATGGTGACCATCCAAATAAGTAGATGTACGACTTCAGCGTCAGCGACGACGTAGATACTACAGGGATGATGGCTGGGAACCACGTTAAACCACCTGGTGTTGACATCCAAATAACAAGATCTACCAATACTGACTGGGACGACGATGGAAACACCAAGGGCAGAATCAGGTAAATTATGTTTAATTTTCTACAGTTATGCTCGTCCTTACATTATGTACGAAAGTATATGAATATAAAATATTTCCATTGGGAAAAATTGTTTTTAATTTAAGATCTTAAATTAAGTAAACAATTCATGAATGTTTGAATATATTATATTTCTGATACACGTCATAAAAGTTGCATAAGAACGTAAACGTATTTATTTTTATATTTTTTGTAGCCTAAGTGTTCTATAAATCATGCATATAAATCAAACAAATCACTCTAACATTAAAAGTGAATAATATTGTTTTATATAGTATATAATATCCAGAAAATCATGCATTTTGCTTGCAATATACAATAGTTAAAACTAAAATTATGTAATATTTGAGTCAATAAAGTCTGGTATTTACTAAAAAATAAATCATGCAACATCCCATTACTTTCATGTTGCTAAATCTCAAAATAAAGTATTATTAGTTCAAACTTCATTACTATTACTTTGTGATATAGGCCTACTATATTTCTGAATGTATTATTTAGGAAATAAATCAAAATTTTGTAGTTTTTATTTAATTTATTTAATCATTTTATATCGTGATAGAAATAAGTTACGATATTACTATTAAATGTTTCCTCTTTCAGTGAAATAAATGTAAGGGAAAAATTATATTTTCATGCATATACTGACTGTATGTAGTCTGCTCAAAAATTAATACCCAAAAGTATATTTAATCTTAGTTTAACATCTCCGTTTATAAGTACTTTCTACGTGCCCCAGTCCACACTGATACAACCTTAGAAGAGCACCTAGTTATTTGGTTGCCAATGAGTTTCAATTCGTTCCAGAATGCCGGACAATGGGCGACGCATATTCTTCACCACCTCTTAGTAGTAGTAAATGATGGTGGAGCCTCTTTTGCACAGATAACCCTTCAGCTAACGATACTTAAAGAACGCTGCCAAGTTTAACCTCGCAGCCCGTGACTAATTTGTCTTGACAAAATATCATACCACCAAAAAAAAGTGAACATGGATATTTGTGAAAATTCCACATTTTTAGCACTAATAGAACTCGTCTTGTGTCTTGGCATTTGTTGTCTTAGTATGAATGTACTGTACGTCCAAGCGAGAGACAGAGGCTGTCTGTATACACATTAGGCCCTACATTATGTGAAAGGTAAAAATATGTTCCAAGGCACTGGCGCCAACGAAAGCGTGTAGTTTTTTTTTCAGAAATAAAAGTTCGTAATTTATAGTGAGATGTAAGTTAGAAAAACAGTATGAACCAATTATCCCTTTCATAAAAAACAACAAAGCGTTCAGTAGCAATGTTTAGGGTAAATAGGTAAAGTCATCCTATTACAGTCCTTAGGAGACCCTTGGGGTAGAAGGAGTTTAGGGATCCCACTCTTTCTGGAAAATCGCAATTGATGTCAGCCGGGTTGCTAGCCCTAAGTAACGGCCGTATATACTCCCAGAACAAGCGTCTGGTACTCATTTCGCTAAGAGGCCTAGAACCTTAGTGCCGCCAGAAGGTTTGGGCCAGTTTAAAAATTCTGACTCCACCGATACTAGAACCCTCGACATTCCGGTATGTAGCGTATTTTAACCAACTACGCTACGACTGCCCCGTTCAGGGGAAATAAAAATATTATTATCGACCTCGGTGTTCTAGTGAATAAGTTCCGAATACTATATCACAGTGAGCTATATGAACTTTAAGGGAAACCAGATATAATAAGAACAGTTAAGTCTCGTAGACTGCGATGGGAGGGATATATGGCACGAATGGAAGCTTCTTGGAACAAAACCAGAGGGAAACGCCCATTGGTAGACCAATAATGAGGTGGGAGAATAACATAACAATGATTTGAGGGAAATAGATTATACAAGTGATGATTGGAGAACATTAGTTCAGGGTACGGATGTATGCATAGCAGTGATTAGAGCTCGCGGAGGACACACTAAGTACTAAGCGTTGAAATTATCATGGAAACATTTATTCGTTAAATAATAAATCTCAAATCTCCACATTGTTTTCTGCTACAAATGATAATTTGTTCGTATTTCTAAAACTGTACGATAAAATATTTTTGAATATCTACTCTAATTTTACATAAATATTCGATTCATAATTACAGAAGATAAAATATTTAGTTGTTTCTATATTTATTTTGTGGATTTGGTTTAAACATATGTTTCTCTAATTTTTTGAGTAGTAAATAAATAAATAAAGAAATAAATAAAGAAATTTACATACTCCAGCGGGCGATTTTAATTTTTTTCGGTACCAAACTGGGTACATAACAATACATTATGAAAAGTAAGATTGAGATCATTAACCAGCAAAATAGGACCATTATAAGTGGGGATTAACCTAAAGCGAACATTTAAAACCGCACTAGCGGTAGCAATATTACATTTTTTCGTAACAACTCGGTATAGGCCTATGCCACTGAAATAAAATGAAGGTATTTTCTAAAAATCAGCGAAATCCGAACATTAGAAGTATTTTCTTGAAAGCTGAAATTTCAAATCGCTCTCGTCTCTGTCATGTTTTTTTTTTTTTTTCGCAATAGGCCTACATACAATTTAACTGACAAAATATATTTTCGTCCAAAGCAAAATCCGAACACAAGTTAGACTTTCTGAGGAATTCCCAGTTTCTGAGTGACGGAATTTTTTCAGTATTGTACTCTGATGACTTCCTGAAAAAAACATGTTTTTCATTCTTCTTATCTGAGAATTTAACAAAGAACACTATTGGCAAAAAAAGAAATAAAGATATGCTATCATGAAAAATAAATATGACCTATTAGCAATCTTCGTTTTAATGCCTTTCATAGGAAACATTGCTATAAACAAGCTGTATATCACAACATTTCAACACCTGTCTGAAAATAAAAGGTGAATATAAAAACAAAATAACAGTGAAGTAAATGATCTTTATGGAAATCAGATGTAATAAGAGCAGTTATGTCTCGCACGAGACACTGTGATGGGTAAGATATGGACACGAATGGGGAATGAAAAAAGGGCATGGGAACTTCTCGTAGCAAAACCAGAGGGAAAGCGCTCAGCAGGTGGGCCAGGAATGAGTTGAGAGAATAATACACTAATCTCTGGGAAAAACCAGTTAAGTTCAAAACTGACACAAACAAGATAGGTCGATTTTTTTTCAGTGAATTTCCTCCCTTTTAGACTTATCCAAAACAAAAATTGTATCTTATAGCTAATAGAATGAAGAATATTAACTTATCTTGTTTTTACGACATGGAGCGACATAATGAACAGTATCCATTAAGATAATTAAAAAAAAAAGGGGAAAAAATTGACTTATCTCGTTTTTCCTGGAGATGAGTGAATATTAACCATTATTAGAGGGAGGTGAATTATAAGAAAACATTAGTTCAGAATAGGGATGTATGCTGGGGGTTTTAAGCGTCTGTATTAACAGAAAAATACCCGGCTTTAAAGTAGATGATAATATGAGATATATCAAGAGATCTGGTCTTAGAGGACGGACATGGAAAAATAGAAGAATATGACGAATATTCATATTTGGACGAAAATTAATGTAACCTATAGTAAACTGCAGATTTTTTTGGGAGAAGGTGCACGAAAAACCGAATAACCAAAACATGATATAAAATATTTATATCGCAGAGAAGTATATTTAACACCTTTAATTACATTTTATTTATTTTAGAAACTAGCTAATACTCGGGGTGCGCTGCTTCGTCTAAATAAATTAAATGTATTTTTATGTTTAGTTGAATAAGTCATCATCATCATCATCATCACTCCAGGGATTAGGCAATTGCCCGTTCCGACTTCATAATGCATCAGGCCAACGTCTTCTAGGTCTTCCAACATCACGTCCTCCTCTAGCTTGATAATTTCTTGCTAACAATGGATATCTCTCCTTACTCATTCCATCCATATGATCAATCCAATTCTGTCTGTAATTCGTGACCTTATCCAATAAAGGCTGTACTTTCAATTTTTCTCTTATATCCTCATTTCTTATTCTATCAAGTCTTGTACATCCTTTTATTTGTAAAAAGAAAATTAATTATAAATTTATATCATAGTTGTTTTTATATACCCCTGATAGGGCTCGACTCTCTTCCTAGAACAATAAATGATGATGAATAGAAAATTCGTAAGTAGTAATATAGTGTTACAAATGATATTACTATTATTGTTGAAATAACTGGAGATGACCAATTGGACGGCGTTATGCATCAACCGGCTAAGCTTTTTAAATTTGATATTTTGATACCATCTGTTGCACTGACTCATGAAATAAGTGTACAAACACTTCTACAGCTAAATCTCTAAAATAGCCTTATAATTAAATAAAAATGTAAACGCCATCATTCCTATCAGAGATTCTGTGTTTTGCAACGAACGGCTATAAAACTAGATCTTCATAAATACTAATCTAAATTTTACATCATACAGCTTAGCGCCAAATGTTTCCGCTCTTATATTGTTTATCCATAACTGGGTATTGTTGGTTTGGCGCTACAATATATAGTGAAGATTGTCAAGTCAGTGTGATTTTTTAATGCTATGATGACATCCAGAGCTCAGAAAATGCTAGATATGATTTATAAGAACTGCCCGGAAAATGGAAAGGCATTTTCTGTCTCACTGCAGGTATGTAAAAGTTTTATTTATTATGTGAATCATATATTTTTCGTACATGAAATCCATATACTCCTATTTTATAAACATAAAGATAAAAAATCAGGCGCTTGTCAATTCAGAGGTCAAATGTAACAGACGACGGAGTAGGAGATCCACTGTCCATCAGTTAGTTAAATTCGTTCTACTATTTTTTTTGTGAAAAAAAGTGTACATTCTTTTCTAAATTTGTTCTATGATAATTTTAATGTACGTAAATTTCCAATGTGAATAATTGATATTAAAAATATGAGATAAATCATTTGTATTATTTACTGTTGTTCCACTTATTTTAAATATTATTTACAGTTAGGTCTACATAAGTATATTATTAGTCATGTATATGCTTCTTAAATAGTATTATAGTTAAAAATAAAAATGTATCGTGTAAGTTGATGGATGTGAATCGATTAACTTTTTTCTAAGGGATAAATTATTGATTGCTCAAAATTGTTACAGCAAGCTTTTTAATATATGTTTTTTCGTATGTACTGTAATTGTATGAATAAATTGGATTTATTTTGAAGAGATTCTTTTAACACGCACGTTTCATAATGCAATATGTACGAAGTATTAATACTTTAGTAATTACTGAACAATACATTATATAAACACATATCAATAATAAGTGTATTGTGCAAACAAACAATACTAATATTATGATTAGAGCTCGGACCACATTGCCTTTTTATTGCCGTGTCGCTTTCAAACAGTTGACTACACAGGTAGTTAGTACTGTCCCGTGCGCAGTGCCACAGTCATTGGCGTCTTTGCTGTGCTGCTACAAGTATAGTACGCAGTCAAATCACAATACCGATCACCACGATCTGATGAATGATTACAACTTGCCGAAAACAAATACACACAAGAATAATTCACTTGTGAGTACGGCCATGAGTATTTTTGGCTAAAAGAAGATAAAATATTTTGTAAATTGGTAATGTAAAGTTTAAGGGGGAGAGAAGAATTTTTATCAAGAGCCATTGCAAATCATTGGGAATGTAAAACATAAGCTTGACGATGAAATACAGTGTTCTGCATAAGGAGTTTCAGACATTTGTAATCAGCGTGAATTTCACAAGGATCTATGCAAAACGACATTTTCCGCAAATATTCTTTTCAATAAAGTGCAAAATCCAGCTTATATATTTTTTTAAGAAATATACGGGAAGAAAAATTCCTTGAGAAACAACTTTACGCAGGTATTATTTATCTCCTTGTTATGAAGACGTTCTGTAATACATTAGAAATACTGTGGCAGATCATAAAATATGGGTATCAATCGATGAAACACCCACGATGCGTCCGGAAGGTCTGTACGAAATGTGATAGTGGGGATATTATCACATGAAAACCCCGGGAATAAATTTTTGTTAACTACCGAGGTTTTAAATAAAGTCAACCATTTTGAAATCGACAACCTTTTTGAAAATGCTATGTCTCTTCTATGGCCCAATGAAATAAAAAGAGAAAATGTTTTTCTATTTTTAACAGACGCAGCCCCAAATATGTGGAAAGCAGCTTCCAGAATTAAAGAACGATATCTGAAAATGATACATCTAACTTGCTTGGTCCATGGACTTCACCGAGTAGCCGAAGGATTAAGTTGCATTTCTCTGATGTGGACCATTGATCAAACATGAAGAAAATATTTTTAAAGGCCCCTTCTAGGAAACAAATTTAAAGAAATTGCACCACAAATCCCTTTGCCACCTCAACCTGTTTTAACTCTGTGGTGGACTTGGTTGAGGACCACTGCATGCTACTTATAGCATTATCAAGTGATTGTTAAAGTAGTTAATAAATTTGATGCTAAAGAAAGTTCGGCGATAAAAATTGTGAAATCTCTGATGTCAGGACAACTGTATAAAAATTTACTGGTAATCAACAACGTCTACAAAGATATACCTTTAAGAAAAACAACTGGAAACTTCACATATAGCATTGATTGATTCCATAAAACTGGTAGAAAATTTATCGCGACATCTTGATGAAACGGGAAGTAGCTTGACATCTGAAATTACAAAACAGAAATTGCAAAGTGTATTGCTGAAAAACCCTGAATACTCAGCTATTTGCAATATAACGGATTTTCTAATGGACAATTAAGAACGCATGTACTGTCTCCATGTTAGATACCTGTGATACATCCTACTTTTGTTTTGCATCAGTTACCTCATGTGAAGTAGAAATGAGTTTTCTAAATATAAACTTTGCTTGAACAGTCACCGAAGAAGTTTTTCTTTTGAAGCTTTACGAAAATAAATTGCTATTCATTGTAACAGCTCTGCAGAAGCGAAACAAGTTTAACTAACAGGGTCTTAAAAATATTATGTACAGTGTACATACTTTGTTTTTGTGTTACCTCTTTATTTAAAACTGTGCGAAGAAAATAATTGTGCAGAAATAATAAAATTGTTATTTTTTGTAATACTGTATGCAGCATTGTATTTATAGATGCACAAAGAGAATTAATGTACGGAAATTATAAATTTCTTTAACTTTTGTTGTACTGTAGCGTTTAATTTAAAAGATTAAAAAATGTACGCAACAAAATAAACTTGTAATCCACAATTAGCTACTTATTTCATTACCCGCCTATACTTCCTGTAAACAGTACAGCACAAATGCCATACTAGTCCGACTGGTGCTACTACACTCCCTACCACTCTCTCATCAAGCAATATTATGTATAGTAAGATTGCACTTAATCTAATTTCATGTCCGAGCCCTATTAATGACAAAGTCAACGTTATTATCAGACGTTTCACAGCAAGAAGAGTACGAATCAGGGCAATTAGATCATATTTATCATGAGTCGTTTCTTTGTACATAGCATTAACGATGAATTTGAGAGGTTGTATTACACTTGGATTTATTGGAAAAAATATGTCATCAGGATTGGGATATATAGAGAGCTCATGACCGCGCGTCCGTGAAGCTTCAGGTTTTATAATGAGAGTTGAATTAGAGATGTTTCTGTAATTATAATACGCAAAATATTGTTACAAAGTCAACAATCCAAATACTTTTATCCATCCCCACTGTAAAAGCGTTACTACAGTAACGAGTTACATTTTTCAAATTGCAAGCGATTAGGTAAGTTAAGAAAATTTACTCTTAAAACATTATATAGTTTAGAGCAAATTACTTAGCAGATAATACTAAAAAAGTATAATTTATTTCTGAATATAGAATTAAGCAATTTTAAAAAGTATAAATTAATTTGTGTTCCTTTTATTTCATTGCGATTTTTTCATTATAATTCATTCATTTCTCTGTGGTGCCATCATAACTATCCATTTGAATAGCATAAAGCCTAAAAATTATATCAAGACCTTGTATTAAGTGAACCGCGCCGTAGCCGAGTAAACTAATTCAACCAGGAACCACGGGGAATGCGATTATTTATATTTAAATTTGTATATTTAGATACATTTATTTATCACATTGTTGTTACATTGTTCTTATATAATTTTATATGGTCACAAAAAATTATGTTGGTTGGTTGGGGTTTAATGTGCAGCATCTACAATAGAAGTAATTAGCAGTATTGCTCTCCGGTATTTTTAAGTTTCGGAAGTTTCCTGTTCGACGGCTGTACAGTTGATGTTTTGTTCGTCACGCATTTAATTATCTGGGTGGTTGCATAGAATATATCTTAGCCCCTAAATGAGATAGACGTACTAATATTCACTCGAAATCATATTGGGAAGACAAGCATTATTTGAAAATCGTTCAATTGAAATATTCACCTGTCCATGTAAATTATTTGTCCTAACTTCAGTGAAGGATTTCATTATAAATGTACACAGATAATAATTTCTATACTAGAAACAAGTGAAGAGGCTCCAAGAGTATTTGGCTAATTCAGAACAAAATATGCCGGAAAGATCAGGTTTTGAATCCCGATACTGCCATTAATTTAATCTGGAGTAAAACGTCTGTTGTTCCATTACCTAGTGTTTATTCAGCCTCTAACAGAAATGAGTGCCGGTACAAAACGTTTGTTCAAGGAGAAAAGGTGGCCTTCAATTCAGGGCTGATAACCCGGCTGACGTCTAGTGTCGATTGTGGAAAAAATTTGGAAGCCTTAAACTCCAACTGACTTTTAAGGCCTGTTATGGGATCATGTTCACCGCTGTGGTCTCGAGGTAGTGTGCTGCCTTGTCACGCAGCGGACCCGGGGTCGATCCCCGATCGGGGCAGTTTTTCTGTGTGAGGTTTTTATAGGGGTTTTTCCTCACCTGTAAGACAAATATCAGAAAAAACATTAGGGCCCAAACTGTCCCCGAAATCATATGGCCATCATCATCCTTATCATTATCATCATCATCCTTCAGCGGTGTGGAAAGCAACGGGAACTACCACACGTACAATCCCCTACTAAAGTTGCAAGCATTAGCATGAAAATGCTATGATTGCAGTGGGGGACCTGCATTCGGGCAGAATTACTATGGATGGATGGGATCATTTTACTTTGAATACAAATTAACTGTCAAGATAAGTGTTGTGGTAAATAACCAAAAAGTGGAAGAAATACCTATCAATTAACACAAAAAATATTTTGATGCAAACTTTGATATGACCTCTACAATAAAGGGACTACCGTAACCTAGTTATAATTTTATATTATCAAGAAACTGACATTCTACTGTGGAAGGTCACCTGTGTATATATAATTATTGTATAAAGAACAAATGGAAGTAATCTGTACAACATTATAGTATCACATTTTATACTAAGAAACAGTCTGATCATTTGGAAATCATAACAAATCATTCATTCAAAAATTAATTCTTTAATAATCATTGTAATAACTATATCCGTCCTGATTGCGACAGTATTTCATAACTCTGCAGAAAAAAGAAAAGTTCTTCATTTTATTCAACCCTACATTCAAAATACAATATTTACAAACACTTGTTTAGAACATTGTTTAATTTAAACAATGAGGGATTTTACTGACGTCTGTAAGATTATTAATATTTCTAGACTATTAAGCCATGATTGATAGAAGGAGAAATCATATTTATATAGATCTTACATAAATATGTATTAGTATGATGCTTAGCTTAGGAATAAATTCTTTCTGTATCTCGAACCTGAAAAAATTATTTCTCTAGAATGTAAAAAGCGGAATGATAATTTCATAATTCTAGCGGAAAATAAAATAAATTTCAAACTATTTGCAAGTTTGTTGTAAATTGTATTTTCATTTGGATATCATTAGTAACAACTTGTTATTTTTTAATTTTCCTTTAGTTACATATTGCAATATTTCGCCTGCTTATACCCAGAATGTTCTAACTCCACTTTAAATAAACTTATTGTGTGTATTCATTATGTTGTAACACTTCTGTATCAGTTACACACTTAAAAGTGTACATCTCGTGGTCAGAAAGTGTCAAACCTCGTTCTTCAGAATAGTGCTAATACTGTGAATTGGTTAGTACCAATACGTGACTGGGATTCCTTGAAAAATTAAAACAAAATGGAGTTAAAAATCTTGGTTATAAGAAGGCAATTTATATCCAAGAATCTTTATGATTTTTCCCCTATACATGTCGTATTAGGACAAAATATCATGCGATTACTCAAAGAATGATACATTACAGTGGACTCCATAGTATTTAATTCTGTCTGTAAAATTACTACAAATTAAACATTTTATTTGTTTACAGAAGGTGTTTGAGAAAGCGATTATTATGAATAATTATAAAAACGTGCGCTGTAAATTCTATTACAAGTCCACATGTAAATATGTAAGTACAGGTCACGTTTTTGTTTTATACTCAAAAATTTAATATAATTTTTTATCATTTCCCCTCCTCCATTCTTTATCCTGTAGACGAAAATGATCTGAAGACCACTTGTAGTAACATAAATTAATAAATATGAACTCAGAGGAATTAAGTAAAATTATAAATAAGAAATGGACAGAAATGTCAAAGAGTTGGAATGAATTTACTTTGAAATTGTGAAATTCTCCCAACAACAGGATTCAAAATTTTAATCCGGGGATACATCTGAACGTTCAAATGGTAGGTGACGCGAAAACGGAGTTTTTGGTTCAGGATCGTTTCACTTCGAAGGGTCCGCTTATTATAATGCATTTTATTATAATTTGAATAACATACGGTGATGAATACCTTTTAATTTGAATACCTTTTTGAATTATATATATATATATATATATATATATATATATATATATATATATAGGCCATGTTAACACCATTTAACCACTCATAGTGTATCTCGAGTCACGTAGAGTTCAGTGGGTTACATTAGAATAAACATACATGTTTAACGAATGAGGAGGAAGTATATTTCATTATGTATAAATATTTTACTTGAAATCCTATTGGAGAACAATTCTTCATAATGTATCAGTTACATTTTATACTGTAAATATTGTTCAATAATTATTTAATTTTAATATTCGATTTCTGGCAAATCCAAAATATATTTTAATCACAAATTTGCACTAATCCATTGATATGCCCTTCTATCAGTCGCTATTACAATTTTTAACGCAATAGACTACCAAGTGCTAAAACAATATTCCAAATTAAAAGTGAATGGGTTAATAGAATTCCTTCTGTCCAACTATCCTGCCTATAAATAGTGGAAGACAATAATCCCCATACTTCACTTATGTCCTGAGGTAGAGCCAATAAACTTAATATACTGTGTTGTAGCCAATATTAAGAATGTGGAAGAGAACAAAAATCCTTACAAATTAAGTTGGAGTATCGATAAATGTGGAAAGTAATTAATATGTCGGGAAATATTTAACAGTTTTTTTTTAACATTTCAGGGCGACGAATGTCTGTATCGTCATCAACCCGCTGCGAGAAGCTGCTCGACAGTGTGTCCATCCTGGCAGCGGTGTACTTGCTCTGATGAGCATTGCCAGCTTCGGCAATCGGAACCGGAAGTAAGTATTTGTTTTGTTCTTTCACTTTTTTCACACCATTTTCTCCATACGTCTTATATTCATATTTCTATAATTTTATGCAGAAGAACCTTTACTAGAATGACAAATACCAGTTTGTCAACATCTCCTTTTAAATATTACTAAGGTACAATACATAAAGAACAAGCATTCCTGAAGCAATTAACAACTGGCAAAGATTTCACAATACGACTTGTAACTATCACGCTGAAGACACCTATTTTCAATTGAGAAACTAAAATTCCAATCACTATTCTTGATTTTCCTTGCATCCATAATTGCCCTTTCAAATATTATAGTCACTCTTATTCTATAATACTGTAAAGAAATAGTTCAGATAGTTTGTGTTTCTATTGTCTCTATGTGATCTGTTTTATTCGTAATTTTCCTTCGCCATTGTCAAATATACTTTGTAACTTTTGGAAGACCAGATTTGAATAAGTTTAATAAGATAAAACAAGTTCATACTTTTAGCATATTTTGTATAATATAATACCTACAAAATATTTCTTCAGTTTACTTATAAAGAAACTATATTCAAATTATTATTTACAGAGATTTTTTGGAGTAAGAAACTCTTACCGGAAAAGTACGAGTAAATTTAAAGGATGCAGGAAGCCAAGTAACAAAGTGTGGTTTAAGCCTCCTCAGGATCCAACTGCAGTTAGGGATCTGGAAAATAGTAAGGACACTAAATATATATGTGAGAAGTAAATATGTCGATTATAGAATAATTTCAATGTCTAGTACTCACAATAAAATTTAGAGATAAAGTAATATCAACACAGAATTTGTAAGCCAGGTTACTAATGACATCATTCTCATGTACTGACAAAATATAACGACTAGACATTGAAAATGAAAGTTTGCAGTTCCCAAAATTTCACATCTGTGACTAAGTTAAACTAACTTAGGGAACTGTCAACCATTACATGCTGAAACGTACCTTCAAATTTCTCTCAGACAGGCGTTTTGATATACCAAAGCCGTGTTAAAAAAAATGATCTGCCATTTTAACGTGCAAGATACAAATCGAATCCAGAATCCAACAATGGCAGCCCACTGTACCGAGAAGATGTACATCCCTGCATGAGAAAAGTACAGAGTCAAGTTAGGAGAGAACAGCCGGAACGGCGGGGGTTTCTAATCTGCCAATACACGAGTTGTATTACTTCCCTATAGTTTAAATCAGAGATTTGGCGCTTGATTTTAGTGTCCTGCACTTACATAGTGTAGATATTTTTTGGACACAGCCCTTGTACACCACAACGCTTCTCTGGAAGAAATTTCAAGTTTGGTTTCGGCTTGCAATGGTTGACAGTTCCCTTGTAAGTATCTACCAATAACAGATAAATGAATTAGCAATTGAACAATGACATTGTTTCATTCTTCTCTTGTTATAAATATTTAAACGCTTCTCTACACAATACAAGAATACGTCATCTACGTAAAGTGAATTGCAGAAGTGGTGCGTACACTGTGAAATGACTACATAAATGTCATTTATCCGCTCAGCACGGAACCCAAAACACCAAAATTGCAGTGGATGGAATTGGAAAAAAATTCATAGACACATAAATAAAAAATGGTAGCCTAATATTATTTATGCCTACAAAAATTAATATTCAGCCTTTTCAATCCGAACGTACAGATCACAGCTTGAAAATAAGATTACAGAGCGGTAGACATAATATATCTGTCTGTAGAGTAGACAAGTCTCAAACGAAATAGATTTGAAGGCCGATGGCTAAAATGATAAGAATCATATTAATCAATTTTTTTTGTATAATCTAATATTATAAGAACTATACAAATTAATAGGATTACAAAATAATTAATTTTATTACAGATAAAATGATGGGAATATATATGAAATATCGCTATCAACTCGTTTTTTAAAGTAAAATGGACTATCATTGTATTCAGTCGTTAGCCTTTATTATTTATCCACAACTAAGTAGAATTAATACCTTGAAAATATAAATACAAATGCATATAACAGCTAGTTTTAAAGTAAGATTACAAAAACCAATGCTTGGCACAAAACACAACGAAAAATCAAAATTAATTTTCGTGAAAAGTAGAATTTTGCTCGCCTTGTTTAGTACTATGTCCAATAATTCCTGCTATGTTTGAATATTTTTATAATTGGTGTAAGGCTGCTATCTTTGGGCCGGCTCCTTCCTTCAGCCACTCTGATATAGTACGCGTATTTATATGTGTTAATAACTAATGACTTTAATTGATAAACAGCCGTCTAGGTTGAGAGATGTTTCATCGAACTATAAGACAGAGGGACAGCAGGAATTGTTTCGTGTATTTTTTGAAATTATGTGATCATAACAGTGATTGTGTTTCTACGAACGTCATTTGAAACAAAAGTAAAATCTGCGTTTTTTAGGCATTCATATATTAAAAAATAACTTTTGTATGAACAAATTTGGTAAACAGATGAGGACAGAGACAAAACTAATATTACATAACGTCACATCAAAAGCTGCTCTAAAATACGGAAGTGAAATTTGGATTTTAAATAAAAGAAACTCTCATAAACTTCAAGTAAGCCAAATGCGCTTCTTACGATCATTGTTAGGAGTTAATAGACTGGATCACCAAAGGAACACTACTATCAGAGGAAAACTTGGAGTAGCAAGTTTAAATGAAGATATCCAAAGATACCAACAAGAATGGAAAAATCATCTGAGAAGAATGGCAAGAAATAGACTTCCAAAATTGGCATTCCAATATACCCCAACTGGACATAGGGACCAAGGAAGACCAAAACATCGGTGGAAAGATCAAGACCATCTTCGCTAGGTTTACCGTACAGGCCACATGGCCTAAAACGAATTTGTTCATGATGATGATGAAATATATAGCTGTGTGAAACAATGCGTGAATCTTGCCTTTATTGAACATCATTAGTCTCCATGGTACTTTAGTGTGTTAACTGTAACTAATATATATCTTACTTTATTAACTTCGTTTTGTTTAATTTGTAACTCTAAAAGTAACTTTCAATTTTAGTTTTTAATTAAATATATTATAACTATTTGTTTACATTTTACTAATCATTTTCCAAAGCTAACTCCAATGTGAACACAGACACTCCAAACATCCATAATCAAATTAGTATTTACTATTTAATTCCCTGAACAATTTTTCTTCCTCAAATCATTGTTAATGTTTTTTCTCCCATATAGAAATGTTCATGTCCACCTTTTCATTCTCATTCTTGCCACATGTCCTGTACATCGCATTCTTAGGGGCATAACTACTTTTATCTATCTGGTTTCCCATTAAGATCTTTTAACTCACATTTACTTTTTTTAAGAACTTTATTCTCAGATACTCGTAATGTTTAATCATCCTTAACCTAAGATTTCATGTTTCGCATCAACATAAAATAAAATGAATTGCAACACTTCCATTTAACATTTTTAAAAGAATTTTGGAAGACAAAATAACTTGAAATGCGGAATAGCATCCGTGTCCAGAATTTAACCTCTTTCTGCAAATAATTCATGTTTTTAACTATTACATTAAGCACTTTAGTTCAACAACTTCTTCAAAATTTCACTTACTTGTCATTAAATTTCCATTTCCATTATTTGTTTGGCCATATTTGGTTTTATTGATGATTACGTCCTGCCCCAATTTCTTATTGTTACTAAATAATATGTGCGTGTTGATGATACTACATCATCAATATATACAAATATTCCTACTTATATTTATTGGTTTATTTATTTGGCCTCATGAAGTTAATGTCTAATTGCCTCCCTACTTTAAACGCTTTCAGTGCATGATTTTAAATTGGCTTGTTCCCCGTAGAACAACAGATTAAAGCAATTTGCTACATGCTGTAAGTTCGACGTTTTGAGTCCAGATGGTGGTCAGGATATCTGAATTCATGTAAATATTCTCACCCTCTAACGGAAATTAGCACCAGACCTGTAGAAGATTCAGTTCCGTCCCCCTTTTTTTTTAATTTCGTACATGCTCAAATACGTGATTCTTAATTACCACAGTCATCTTCCTCGTTTTGCTTCTGATCAACAGATTTGTGTATTATTCTTCATCTCATATTTATCTTATCTACGTTTAGTTTCATTGGTATGATGCTAATTGGTATCTCATTTTCACTTATCAAAATCACATCATTTGCAAGTCTTCAGTCTGTTTTATTTAACGACGCTATATAAAACTTAAGGTCAATACCGTCATAATTCATATCTTAATCCGGAAATTTTGTTTTGAAGCCTCTCTCTTATAATTTAGGTTCATATACGTGCATTAAATCTAAGACTTACTTCACTCCCGAATGAAGAACCTATGTTAAGGATATTAAAGCACTGAAACACACATTGGCTCCACATCGGTTTCAACACGAGAATCTCAGAAGAAAAACCTTAGCATGATAAATAACTAGTCTACCTCCATCATATTAATATACAGTTTTGACTGAAATTTTAATTCTAATTGCGAGGCTGTTCCACCCCTCCCCAATGTTCTGAAAACAACATCTTTAGAATAAATACACAAATTCATCCACCTTACCTCCACCCAAAAAGCTAATATATATACATAACACTATTATCTGAGAGAACCGTAATACAAACTATATCCGGCTACTTCCGGATGAAGAATTATCTTCAATATTTCACTTTTTTTATACTTGTTCTTACAGAGTTGGTAACTGCGGATCCTCCAGACGTGGCTCGATTGGATAGACTTAGGACTTTGACCTCCGGCTATTCTCCTGAAATAGCTGCTCGTATTTCCGAAGTTTTGAATGACGATGGAACAGCTAACATGCACGTCTCTCCTTTAATTAGGCCCCTTATAAAAGAAGTAAAAATAAAATTGAAACAAGCAGTAGAAGCTACAAGCCTGAAGCAAGGTGAACCTAGCAAATTAACAACTGACACGAACAAACGACCTGTCACCACAGAGTACTCTCACAGCAGCAATGGCAGGATCATGGTTTTCCACTCTGGTGAGATTTGTACGTTTTGTACTCTTTCTTATAAGATAGCACAAGATACAGAAAAGAAAGATGCGGTGGCTATAGACACCACGGGATACCATTGCTATACAGAACCATTATTCAACAAGAAGACTAGTGACTTCTCAAGTTGGATTCATAACGAAATGTCGGGTATTGATAAAAATATAACGTACGACATGCCTACCACAGTCCTTAAACGGAGTAGAAAGAGGAAGAATGAGGAGATGGAAAGTTTAATCACGCAAAATAAAAGAAGAAAACTTAATGACTGTACGTATGTTATTACGAATCGAAAGAGAAAGAATGAGGATGACGAATTTAAAAATAAAAGGAGGAAGCTAAACGCTTTTGTCGTATGTTGATTGGGATTAAGAAGATGAAGAACCTATATATTTATAACAAATAAATGTTTAAAGATTCATAATTTATTTTTATTCTATTTGTTTAGCCTGGTGGAGTTGAGATCATGTGGTCTTTTCTTCAATTCACATGTATGTTACATTTAAATACAAAAATTACAATAATATTGCAAACTAAACAATTAATTATCTGGTTAAACTGACCAATAACGAAAATAATGTCTAATAATTAGGGCTCGGAAGTTGAGGACCTATAGAATGTCTATAAAATATTTTAAGAAAGATATAAGGATATCTTACAAAATACCCGAAAACTGAAAAAGGACGAAAACCTGTTGCAGTTGCTAACGGGTGGATAAAGACAACCTTGTTGCCTTCAACCTCCATTCGCGATAATTTTAAGAAAGCAATTTCTAGTAAACTTGAAATCGAAATTTAAAAGATTATAGTTAAAAATAATGTGATATTTTATGAAGGTTCAAGAGTTTCTCGTGGAACAAATGTTTCTGTAATGTAAAAAGTCTTCAGAATTAAAACTAGATGCTGTTTCTAAAATAAATTTGAATTAAGATTAGACTCTGTGGATTCTTGAAGTGTACAAACGGTATAAATGTAGTCAAAAGAAGATAAAGTTGCAAGAAAAGACATTTATGCCTAAAACAAAGGTTAAGAAAGGATTAGTAAGCCAAAACCGAAGAAAATTCGTTACACTATTTCCGTAATCATGAAAACCCTCTACTAACAAGTAGCCATAAAAATGGCGTATCTTGAAGTAACACACATAACACGGTTACATTATTTCAAATCTCAAAGGAAGATAAAGTAATAAATTATTAATTGTAGATGTAATGACGACTTTAAAAAGGCATAAGATTAATTAAGAGGGATAAGTTATAAGGTATCCTGCTGGAATTCGGAATGTGTCTAAATGGCACAAAGAGTAGAGTGAATGTTGTTTTAGGATAATTTGAAACTCACAATGAGTAAAAGCAAAGAAATACATCTTTTCTACTACAGAATTTTGTACTAGAACATGGCATCAAATCGTTAGAGGATGGGAATAAAGCGTACAACTCGATCATATTAATTAGCTTTAGTTTATGTTAATGATGTAGTGTCATTGGGCGAGAGCGATGAGATAATAAAGGCCAACACGCACAATCTATTGACTAATACTAAGAAAATGGAACTGTAAGTAAACATCAATAAAGGTAAATATATATTCACACATAGAAATGCATTACATAATGGTAATGTTCAATTAATATGCTTGCTATTATGCATTACAGAGACTCTTGATCTCCCAAATCCCTTCAAAAAAGTTAAACTGAAAATGTATCAAATTATTATTCTACCAGTTATATGGAAGCGAAATATGGACTCTTACTTTAAGGGAGGAAAGGAGATTGCAAGTATTTGAGAATAAAGTACTTAGGAAAATGTTTGGACCAAAGAGAGATGAACAAACAGGTGAATGGAGAGATCACTTTAACAATGAATTACATGGTCTTGACAGGAAGTCAGATATAATAAGAACAGTTAAGTCTTGTAGATTTTGATCGGCAGGACATGTGGCACGAATGGGGAATGAAAGGCGTGCATGGAAGCTTCTTGTAGGAAAACCGGAGGGACAACGCCCAGTTCGTAGACCAGGAATGAGGTGGGAAAATAACATTAACTATGATTTGAGGAAAGTAGATTATGCAGTGGATGATTGGAAAAAATTCGCTCAGGATAGGAATATAAGGACAGCTTATATCCGCGGCCCTGAACCTACGGCTTCGATAGTGCCAGTGAGTTAGTTCGTAAGTTTAATATATAATTATTGAAAAATGAGCGAAATTTTGAAATAGTGACTGAATTCAAGTACCTAGGAACAATAAATACATATAGGAAAGAGATGCACAAACAAATTAAATATTGGCTCAATTCTAGAAATGCATGCTATTATGAATTACAGAGATTCTTCTCGTCCCAACTCCTCCCATAAACGATATAGTGAAAATATATAAAACTGTTACTCTTTCAGTTATATGGATGCCAAGCGTGTAATCTTATATTAAAATATAGAAAAGATAATGATTAAATGTGAAAAAAGGTTATTAGGAAAGTTTGTGGACCCAAAGAGAGATGAACAAAAGAGGCAAGTGTAGAAGGCTACATTACAGCGAAATACATGACCATTATAGGAAACCTGATATAATAAGAACAATTAAGTATAATAGATTACGGTGTGCAGGACATGTGGCACGAATGGGGATTGTAAGAGGCGCATCAAACTTCTTGTAGGAAAACCAGAAGTAAAACGCCCAGTTGGAATAGCAAGAATGATGAGAAAAAACAGTAACCATAATTTAAAGCAAGTAGATTAGACAGGGGATGATTTGAAAACTTTCGTTCAGCATAAGTATGAGTGCAGAGCTCATATCCGCGCGGCTCTGAATCTACGGGTTTAATAGTGACTTAGTGATTATTATTTAGTTATATTTAGAGCTGAAAAAAGTAGCGGTATGAGGATAGTAACTAATTTCAATACCCATGGTTTACAAAATGCGTCTCTTTGACGAGCGTCTCCACTGCCTGCTCGGAGCGAAGAGTGTGTACGTTCAATTCTCCTCAGTAATAGACCTGTTTACGTGACGTAAAGTTGTATCAGAATGGGGAAACAAAACCTGTGCAAAAATGAGGTCATTCCTACACAATGTGAACTGTACTAGAAGTCTGTCCCGAGTAGCGCGTGTCAACGTGCAGTTTGTAAACACAGCTAAGTACGATACAGCCTAGCCTATAACTGCTAATTTTTTCAGCCCTAGTCTCGAGGTAGCGTGCTGCCTTGTCACATAGTTGGACCGTGTTCGATTCCCGGTGTGGTCAGGCTCAAGGGTGAGGTTTTTTTCGGGGTTTTTCCTCACCTGTAAGACAAATGTCAGAAAGCTTAGGGCCCAACGGTCCCCAAAAATCATCCGATCATCATCATCCTTCACCGGTGAGGAAAGCAACGAGAAGCTACCATACTTATTATTCACTATTAAAGAAGCAAAGCATAGCATGAAAATGCTATGATTGCAGTGAAAGACCTGCCCTCGGGTAGAATTACTATGGATGGATGGATATTGGTGACAAAGTCAGTGTTATATCAGAATTTTCACAATACGAAGAGTACGAATTGGGGCAATTTGATCATAATTATCATGACTCATTTTTTCAACATAGCAGTAACGATGAATTTGAGACGTATTACAATTGGAATTATTGGAAAAAAATCTGATCAGGATGGGGATATATGGAGAATTAATGTCCGTGCGGCCATGAAGCTTCATGGTTTAAAATGAGAGTTTATTTAGAAATCAAGACGTTGAGAGCAATAGCAGGATACCAAAGGACCGATAAAAAGAAAAACGAAGATATAAGAACAGAACTTCTTCTTCTTCTTCTTCTTCTACTACAAGGTTTAGGCTATGCAGCCTGTTCCAGCGAAGTTAAAAGTGGAGTGCATCTTCTACGTGGTCGGCCAACATCTCTTGTTGCTCTGGGATTATACAGGAAGGTTCTTTTTGGTATTCTTTCGTTGTTCATTCTCATTAAGTGTTCTGTCCATTTCTTATTATTTTCACTGATTTTATCTTCAATTTGAAGCGCGACATTCACCCTGCCTCCTCCCTAAATGAGCAGTTGAATAATTAATAATCGGGTGAGAGAAGATAAACTGATAAATAATAAATTAATTAAATAATTGAATAAATCATCACTTATATTTAAACAAACCAAAAAAATACGTAGAATATAATTATAAAATTATTATTGCAAATTAAATGATTTTGTAGAACCAATATAATGAAATAACGTTCAGTTATGACTGATATAGGGAAAAGATTGATTGATATCTGTAACGCACCCTATTGTATGTTGATGGGCTCGAGACATTCGTTCAACAAGATAAAGATTAAAAGAATTCTTTCCAGTACAGAGGATTAGATGCAGTTATTCAGCCGGTTAGAACTGACAATGCCTAAGCCTTGTACACGAGACAACTAAATTCAATAGGAAAAAAATATTGCTGGAAATTTTAGAAACCCAGTAACCAGGCATTTTACAGAGGATGATTCAAACTAATTAATAATAGGTATCATTGCAGCCAATGGCCATGTAGAAAGAACTGTTTTCATGTCTTACAAAAGTCTGTTATCGATGTTCCTATGTTTTTACACTGTAATAGGTGATATCGGTCGCAGTGCGACCCACATAGTTTGCACTTGCACTTTTCTTCTGGGTTATGGCGCTTCACTGTTGTGCATATCCTGTGGTGGAAACCATGGACCGCGACTCTCGTCACGGTGTGTCTCAGGTCGTATCTGGCTGCTGTCCATTCCCTGTAGATCATCGCATCCGCTGCGTAGAACTCAGGCCATATCTGTTCTCTCTTCTCGTTGAGTTCCCACAGCAGTTCTTTGTAGGCATCTGTTGCCGGCACGAGAAGGTCCAGGTGGAGCTCTTCTATGAAGAATGGTTCCTTTGTCAGTATGTATGTTAGGCGTGAAGGCGTGTATTTTGATACGCTTAGCGCTATCTTTAAAGGCGAACGAAGCCACCAGAACATTCTAGAAAATATTAGAAGTATTTTTACAGAGTTAGTCGGGATTCCCGGACTGCTTGTATAAACGTATGTCCAATTTTATCCATTCTCAAAAGTAGGAGTGTCCTAAAACATTTGGCGACGTCACAACGAACCAAAATGTCCAGAACCCTACCACCTAAAATTATAAAGCAAATGCACCAATGGTATATGTATTTTATCTTAAGGTGGGCGTTATCATATGGTCGCAAATTATATTGAGTGGGAGTAAGAGTTAACCTTATAACGAAAATTACAAACTCACTTCTCACTTCCCTTCTCATGGTGCCACTGGCACGAGTAAAACTTCCATTCTCGTGGTGCCACTGGCACGAGTAGTATACTTAACATATCCATCGTGACTTAAAGTGCTAATGCGAGTATATATATTTTCGTAGTCTATCGACCATCGGAAATATAAAATAGGCGCGGTGCGATTAAGAATCCAACCGTCTAATTAAGCCTCTTCAGCATAAAGTCTAAGCATATGATCGCGCCAATCGTACGTACTTTGATTTGTTTTACTGTGTGTGCAACGTGAAATAAATTGTTATTGCATCTCCAACTTGTCGCCTTTTCTCAACGAGATAGAATCGTGTCCGCACAATCCTTGTGTATCCCGGGAACAAGAGCATCTCATCCTACCGCAACCCACTGAGCTACCCGAGGTCCTCGACTAAAAGAGGAATCCTTTCTCATCCCTAACGCCAAACATCCCGTCGTCACCATTTACCATATATAACCATCACCTTATATATATATACAACCTACCAATATTTTGTTCCAAATTTTATATATATTTAATTCTTCTCGTATAGTTTCATTCCTTATTCTATCCGCTCTTGTGCATCCTTTCACATTACGTAAAAATAGCATTTCCACAGTCTGTATCCTGCTTTTATCCCTTGATTCCATTATCCAATTTTCACTTCCATACAACAACAAAGGAGCAGCCATTGTTTTATATAATTTAAGTTTCGTATCTTTCCTTGTTTTCTGACCTAAGATTATTTTTATGGTTCCACAAATAGCCTGAAATGTATTTATTTTATTTTCTATATCTTCATTTTCTCTATAAGTTATATTACATCCTAAATATTGGAAATGTGATATTTGTTCTATTATTTTATTATCCAGTACAATTTTTGATCTAATTCCATATTTACTAATAAATACCATTTCTTTTGACTTATTTATTGATATTTTACAATTCTATCTATTGGCTATTAATTTAAATGTATATGCTAACATTTGGAGCTCATTTTCAGATTCTACTAAAAGTACAACATCGTCAGCGAATAATAAAGCACTTATTTTATCTTTATTATCAATTAATATTCCTTCATTAGTTAAGACCTTCTTCCATTCTTTTAGTATATCGTCCATATAAATATTAAATAATATAGGTGAGAGTGAACACCCTTGTCATACTCCTTGGTTTATTTGAAAAAAAGTCTTATTTTTAGTCAACTGAGGGTCAATACAAATATTTGTTCCATAGTACAAGCTCTTAACAGTTTCTATAATCTGAATAGGGGGGCCTTTTTCTTTCAGGATATTCCACAATATTTCCCTGTTTACTCGATCAAATGCTTTATCTAAGTCTATAAATAACAAATGTGTTTCTAGGTTTTTTCTTGTCTTTTGTTTATTATCTGATACAGGGCAAATACTCCATCGGTAAAAAATCTTCCTTTTCGGAACCCGTTTTGTTCAGAACTTAATATAATTAATATCTCTGTGAAAGAATAAAATATTATCAAAATTATTATCTTCAAAACGTATTACGAACGAGTGAACAGCGCTTACCAAGAAGAATGTAGAATTGTAAACCAAAAGGGAGAAGCATGTTGGGAAGACCATTGAAGAGATGGAAGCACCAATTCGACCTATAATGAGATTGGAACAGGTCATTGGGCTTAATCCTTGTTGTTGATGGTGATGATGATGACTTAGATATGTTTATGTAATTACTATACGCAAAATTATTGCTATAAACTCAACAATTCAAATGCCTTTATCCATATTCACTGTTAAAGCGTTACTACAGTAACGAGTTACATTTTGCAAATTGCAAGCGATTAGGTAAGTTAAGAAAATTTACTCTTAAAACATTATATAGTTTAGAGCAAATTACTTAGCAGATAATACTAAAACAATTATAATTTGTTTCTGAATATTGAATTTCGTAATTTTAAAAAGTATAGATTAAATAGTGTTTGTTTTATTTCATTACGATTTTTTTACATTATAATTCATTCATTTCTCTGTAGTGCCATCATGACTATCCATTTGAATTGCATAAAGCCTAAAACATTATATTAATGCTTTGTCTTTAGTGAACTGCGCTGCAGCCCAGTAAACTAATTCAACTTGTATCTACGAGATATGCGATTATTTACATTTAAATTTGTATATTTATATACATTTACTTATTTCACTGTTGTTATATTGTCCTTATATAATTTTGTATGGTCACTAAAAATTATATGGTCGGTTGGTTGATTGGTTGGTTGGTTGGTTGGTGTTTAATGTGCTGCATCTAACACTGGAGACATTAGCTGTATTGCTCCTCAGTACTTTGAAGTTTTGGAAGCTTCCTGTTTGACTCTTGTGAGTTGTTCGTCGTCCTTTTCATCCTCTGGGTGGTTTCATAGAATACATTTTAGTCCCTAAAGAGATAGACGTACTGAATTTCACTCCAAATCATAATCGGAAGGCAAGCATTGTTAGAAAATGGTTCAAATGAAATATTCCCTTGTCCATGTACATAATTTGTTTTCACTTCAGTGAAGGATGTCATTATAAATGTACACAGATAATTTGTAAACTAAAAACAAGTGAAGGGGCACCAAGAGTATTTGGTTAATTTAGTACAAAACAAGCCGGAAATATCATGTTTTTAAACCCTATACTGTCATTATTTTAAACTGGAGTAAAACTTGTGTTGTTCCATTACTTGGTGTTTGTTCAGCCTCTAAAATGAGTCCCGGCATAAAATGTTTGTTCAAGAAGGAAAGGTGTCCTTCAATTCAGGGCTGATAACCCGGCTGACGTCTAGTGACGATTGTGTAAAAAATGTGGAAGCCTTAACCTCCAACAGCCCCAAATGGCTTTTAAGGCCTGTAACGGGATAATTTTACTTTGAATACACATTAACTGTCAAACACGTGTTGTGTTAAATAACCAAAAAGGTTAACAAATGCCTAATAATTAACACAAAAAAAAATTGGGATGCAAACTTTGACATGAGCTCTACAATAAGGGGAGTACCGTAACCTAATAATAATTTTACATTATCAAGAAACTGACATTCTACTGTTGAGGGTCACGTGTGCATATATAATTATTGTATAAAGAATAAATGGAAATATCATGTACAGCATTATAGTATCACATTTTATATTAAGAAATAGTTTGATAATTTGGAAATCATAACAAATCATTTATACAAAAATTCATTATTTAATAATCATTGTAATAACTGTACCCATCCTGATTTTTGACAGTATTTCTTAACTCTGCAGAAAAAAGAAAACGTCTTCCTTTTTTTCAATCTTACATTAAAAATATAAGATTTACAAACACTTATTTAGAACATTGTTTAATTTAAACATTGAAGGATTTCACTAATGTCAGTAAAATTATTAAAATTTCCGGACTATTAAGCCGTGATATATAGGGAAACCACATTTATATAAATGTTACGTAACTATTTATCAGTATGCGACTTAGAACAGGAATAAATTATTTCCCTTATCTCGATCTGAAAAAATATGTATCTAGACCGTAAGAAATATAATGATAATGTTATAATTCTAGCAGAAATAAAATATTTTCAAACTGTTTGCAGGATTGTTGTAAATTCTATTTTCATTTCGACATCATTAGAAACAACTTATTTTTAAATATTCTTTAGTTATTAATTGCAATATTTCGCCTGATTAGACGCAGAATGTTCTAACTCCACTTTAAAACATTCCTTGCGTGTACCCATTGTGTTGTAACACTTCTGTATCAGTTACACACATAAAATGTTTTTTTTTGTGGTCAGAAAGTGTCAACCTCGTTTTTCAGAATAGTACTAGTACTGTTAATTAGTTAGTACCAACACATAATTGGGATTCCTTGATAAATAAAAACAAAATGGAGTTAAAACATCTTGGTTCTAAGCAGGCAATTATCTCCAAGAATCTTTATGATTTTTCCGCTATACATTAGGACAAACTATAATGTGTTTACTCAAAGAATTATACATTACAGTGGACTCCATAGTATTTAATTCTGTCTGTAAAATTACTACAAATTAAACATTTTATTTGTTTACAGAAGGTGTTTGAGAAAGCGATTATTATGAATAATTACAAAAACGTGCGTTGTAAATTCTATTACAAGTCCACATGTAAATATGTAAGTAGAGGTCGAATTTTAATTTTATATTCGAATTATTAACATAATTTTCTTATCATTTCCCCTCCATCATTATTTTATCCTGTAACATGAAAATGATCTGTGGGCCACTTTTTTAACATGAATTAATGAATATATACTCAGAGTAATTAATTAAAAATATAAATAAGAAATAGAGAAGAATGTTAAGCAGTTGCAATGAATACACTTCGATCTTATGAGATTCTCCCAATAACAGAATTCACTATTTTAATCCGGGAAATAGCCTATTTGCAAGTCCAACCGCTAGGTGACGCGAATGCTGAGATTTTTCTTCAGGATCGTTTCACTTCCAAGGAACCTTTCGAATAGTGCATTTTTATTATAATTTAAGAAAATGAGTGATGATGCCTTTTCATTTTTTATACATTTTTGTATTATATATTTATAATAACATTCTATTTATGAGAAGAGGATGATTTGAAATAGGAAAATTAGTGAAGTTTCATACTTTTATTTTCGTACTTAAATTTACCCCTTGATAAGATAACAAATGTGTTCACATTATATATAAGTGCTCGAATGATTTTAAATAAGAATCGGATCCTTAGGTGTAGGAGTACACCCGAAACGAGAACTTAAAAATCCCTTTATATGTCGATCTTCTTATGTTTCTCAATGTTATAAAAGCAAAACCAGAAATGTATTCTCCAAAAATTAGGAAATACGACCGTTAGAAATAGGGATTTTACTTACACCCAAAATTTAAAAATGGCTCTAGCAGTCACCATATTTTCAGGCCGGCGTGTTTGCTGCGAAACAATATAACGATCTGTAATGCAATGTAATTACTCCTTAAATTAACAGTGCATCCTATTACATGAATTTAATTTATCTAATAGTACATTTTAAATAAAGTAATAGAAAAAATTAATTAACGGAGATTACTTAAATTTCTGTCAAATTGTGTAATAATATTCAGAAAGTAGTAATTTAGATTATGTTATGGCTCAAGTGGTAGCGTGCCTACTTCAAGACTAGGGGCCCGGGTTCAGTTACCGGTGCGGTAGAAAATGTTTATGATTAAATTAATTTCACTGCAACATTTTGAATCTCTGGACCAGGAGAGATGGCGGTACACAGTTTTTAGTCGCTAGATTGTGCACCGGAGTCGTGAATAAAATTACAAATCCTTCCGTAGTATATATGTTCAAAATCCATGTGACGATAAGACTGTAGGCCTCCATGGTGCTTTTAGTTAGGAGTGGGCTATGACACTGGGTTTTGCCTTCTCGCTAGGTGTAGACTACGTGGTGGACAAGGTTCAAATTATACTTTTTCTTCATCATCATCTGTCATACGATACACTTTACACTAAACAAAACATAAACTCATCCTCTACTACTATCTGTACATATTTTAGGAAAACTCCATCTAAGTAAAGTGGTGCGTAAATTATAAACAGACCATATTAACGCCATTTAACCACTCATAGTGGATCCCGAGTGACGTAGAGTGCAGTGGGTGGCATTAGAACAAACATACATGTTTAACGAATGAGGAGGAAGTATATTTCATTGTGTATAAATATTTTACTTGAAATCCAACTTGAAAACAATTCTTAATAATGTATCAGTTAAATTTTGTACTGTAAATATTGTTCAATAATTATTTAATTTTAAAATTCAATTTCTGGGAAAAACAAACTATATTACTTAACACGTATTTGCACTAATCCATTGAAATTGTCCTTGTATCAATAGCAGTTACCATTTTTAACGTAATATAATGCCAAGTGTTAAAACAATTTTCCAAATTAAAAACGAATGGGTTAACAGAATTCCTTCTGCCCAACTATCCCGCCTAAAAATAGTGGAAGACAATGATCCCCATACTTCACTTATGTCCTGAGGTAGAGCTTATATACTTAATATACTGTGTTGTAGCCAATATTAAGAATGTGGTAGAGAACAAAAATCCTTGCAAATTAAGTTGGAGTCTCGTTAAATGTGGAAAGTAATTAATATGTCGGGAAATATTTAACAGTTTTTTTTGAACATTTCAGGGCGACGAATGTCTGTATCGTCATCAACCCGCTGCGAGAAGCTGCTCGACAGTGTGTCCATCCTGGCAGCGGTGTACTTGCTCTGATGAGCATTGCCAGCTTCGGCACTCGGAGCCGGAAGTAAGTATATGGTCTTTCATTTTTTCACACCATTCTCTCTCTACACGTTATATTCATCTCTCTACTCATCTTATGGAGAAGACCCTTTAGTAGAATGACAAATACCATCTGGTTAACATCTCCTTTTAAATATATATATGCTGGAGGTACAATACATAAAAACAAGCATTCCAGAATCAATTAACAACTGGCAAAGATTTCAGAACACGACTTGTAACTATCACGCTGAAGACATCTATTTTCAATTAAGAAACTAAAATTTCAATTTTGATTCTTGATTTTCCTTGCATCAATAATTTCCCTATCAACTGTATTGTAGTTCACTCTTATTCTAAATTACTGTAAAGAGATAGCTTGTGTTTCTATCGTCTCTATGATATATCTTTATCGTAATTTTCCTTCCCACTGTCAAATATACTTTGTCAAATTTGGCAGACCAGATGTGGATACATTCAATAAAATAAAACTAATTCATAATTTTTTATATATTTTGCATGGTATAATATTGAAAATATTTCCTCAGTTTAGCTATAAAGAGACTGTATTCAAAATATTATTTTCAGAGATTTTCTGGAGTAAGAAACTCTTACCGGAAAAGTACGAGTAAATTTAAAGAATGCAGGAAGCCAACTAACAGAGTGTGGTTCAAGCCTCCTCAAGATACAACTGTTGTGAAGACTCTAGAAAAGGGTAAGGACACTAAATATTAAATAATTATATATATATATATATATATATATGATTAGTACTTTCATTATAAAATAATTTAAATGTATATTCCCAATAACATTTAGAGATAAAAGTATTATCAACTCAGAATTTGGAAGCCATTTTGCAAATTGCATCTTCCACATGGATTGACAAAAATATAACAGTTAGACATTGTAAATGAAAGTTTGCAATCTCCACAAATATGCATATAGGTGACTACGTTATACTAACAATGGAAATGTCAACCATTGTTTGCCGAAACCTACACTGAAATTTCTACCACAGATGCGTTGTGATTACAAAAGCCGAGTTCAAGAAATTATCCGCCAGTTTTTAAAGGGCAAAAAACATAAATCGAAGCCAGAATCCAGCAAAGGTAACTCACAGCTCGGAACAGATGTACATCCCCTCATGGGTAGAGCACAGAACGAAGTTAGAAGGGATCAGAGCGGACGGCGGGGTTTTCCAATCTGCCAATACACGAGTTGTATCACTTCCATATTAAATTAGAGATTTGGCACTTAATTATAGTGTCTTGCACTTAAAAGGGACAGATCATTTTTTTTTTTTTTTTGGACACGACCTTTGTAGAACAGAACGCTCCTCTGGAAGAATTTCACGTTTGGTTTCGGCTTGCAATGGTTGACAGGTCCTTGTAAGAATCAACCAGTAACATAAATTATTTAGGAATTGAACAACGCCATTGTTTCATTATTCTGTTGTTGTAAATATTTTAAAGCCTCTCTACACAATACAAGAATACTTCATCTACGTAAAGTGAACTGCAGAAGTGGTGCACACACTGTGAAATGACCACATCAATGTCATTTACTCGTTCAGCACGGAATCCGAAGAACCAACACTGAAGTGGATGATATTAGAATAAACACATCAAACATAAAAATAAAAGATATTTATTTTATTTAGATCTACAAAGTTAATCTTCGACCTTTATCAATAGAAACGTACACATCACAGCTGGAAAATAAGATTACAGAACGGTAGAAATAATATACCGCTCTGTAAATTATGGAAGTCTGAAACGAAATAGAATTCAAGGCAGATGGCTAAAAGGATAAGAGTCATATTATGCCAATTTAAATCTTTAGTGTATAAATATATAATGTAATCTTACAAGAACTATAAAAATAATAGAATTAAAAAAATATTCTTATTATTCAGATAAAACGAAGGGAACATTATTTATATGTAGGAAATATCGCTATCAACTCGTTTTTGAAATAAAATGGACTATGATTGTTTTCAGCCGTCAGCCTTTATTATTTATCCACAACTAAGTAGAATTAAAATTTTGAAAATTTAAATGCAAATTCATATGAAAGTAAGATTACAAAAGCCAAAGTTTGGTACAAATACAACAAAAAATCAAAATTAATTTAGGTGAAAAGTAGATATGAAAGGTATATGAATTTTCGCTCGTCTTGTATAGTACTATTTTCAATAATTCCTGCTACATTTGAATAATATTTATAATTAGTGTAAGGATGCTATCTTTAGGCCGCTCCTTCCTTGAGCCACTTTGATATAGTATTTATATGTTATATAACATATTATGTTAATAACAGATGACTCGATAAACAGCCGTCTAGGTTGAGGAATGTTTCATCGAACTATAAGACAGAGGCACAGCCACGATCTGTTTCATTTATTTCTTGTAATCATATGATCATACATGTGCACTGTTAACAGCGATTGTACTTTTACAAACGTCATTTGAAACAAAAGTAAAATCTGTGTTGTTTAGGCATTCATATATTGAAAAATAACTTTAGTATGAACAAATACACTAGCTGTGTGAAACAATGGGTGAATTTCACCTTTATTGAACAACATTAGTCTCCATGGTGCTTTATTGTGTTAACTGTAACTAATATATATCCAACAGTTACAAATATCTTACTTTATTAGATTCGTTTTTTTTTAATTTGTAACTCTATAAAGTAACTTTCAATTTAGTTTGTATTTAAGTATATTATAACAATTTGTTTACATTTTACTTATCACGGTGCACATAGGCTCTCCAAAAATCCCTATCCGAACTTGGTATTTACTATTTGAACCCCTAACCAATTTTCCTTTCTCAAATCATTGTTAATGTTTTTTTTCTTCCTTATGGTAAGGTCCATTCCACCTATTCATACTCATTCTTGCGACATGTCCTGTACATCGCGTACTAAGAGACGTAACTATTCTTATTATATCTGGTTTCCCATTAAGATCATCGAGCTCACATTTACTACTTTTATAAGATCTTTATTCTCAAATACTCGTAATATTTTCATCATTTTTAACGTAAGATTTCATCTTTCCTACCAACATAAAATAAAATGAATTATAACACTTCTATTTAACGTTTTTAAGAGAATTTGGAATGACAAAATATCTTGAAACGGGTAACAGCATCCATTTCCAGACTTTAGCTCCTTTCTGCACCTAATTCCTGTTTGTAATTATTGTTTTTGTGGCACGCCGTAGCGTAGTGGTTAATGCAGTGCGCTACAAACCGGAATTTGGGGGTTCAAGTCCTGGTGGAGTCATGATTTTTAAAACTGACACAAAACATCTCGAGGCACCATGGTCCTGGGGTCGACTCAGCCTCTAACGGAAATGAGTACCAGACGCTTGTTCTGGGAGTAACGGCGTCCGTCACACAGGACTGACAACCCGGCTGACATCAAGTGCCGATTGTCTAGAAAAAGTGAGAGCCTTAACCTCCTACGACCTGTAGTGGGAACAGTTTACTTTTAATTATTGTTATAAGCATTTTAAATCAGCAACATATTGAAATTTTCCAACTTGTCATTAAATTTACGCTTTCGTTATTTGTTTCATCATATTATATACATTTTATTAATGTTTACCTCCAGCTCTAATTTCTTATTCTTACTAAATAGAATGTGCGTATTGAGTGCTTATAATACCACTTCATATATATATATATATATATATATATATATATATATATATATATATAAACATTCCTACTGTTATTTATTGATTTGTTTATTTGGCCTCATAACGTTAATGTGCAATTGCCTTCCCTACTTTTTACGCGATCAGTGCATGATTTTAAATTGTCTCGTTCCCCGTACAACAGTTGATTAAAGCAATTCGCTACATGCTGTAAGTTCGAAGTTCTGAGTCCAGATGGGGGCAGGATATCCGAATTCATTTAAATATTCTCACCCTCTAACGAAAGTAAGCACAAGACGTGTGGAAGGATCACTTCCCACCTTTGTTTTTAATGTTTTTCAATCTCAACTGCGTGATCCTAGATTTGCACAGTCTTCCTCGTTTTGTTCTGATAAACAGAGTTTTGTCTCTTTTGTCTCATATTTATCATATCTGAGTTTATGCTTCATTGGTATGATGCTAGTTGTCATCTCACTTTCAGTTATCAAAATCACATCATTTGCAAGTCTACAGCCTATTTTATTTAATGAACATTTAACATCTAAGGTCAATAGCGTCGCAATTCATATCTTGATCCTGAAATTTTGTTTTGAAGCCTCTCTACTTTATTAATTTAGGTTCATTTACGTACCGTAAATCTGAGACTTTAATTCACTTCTGATGGAAGAACCAATGTTGAGGATATTAAAGCCCTCAAACATCCATCGACTCGACCTCGGTTTGATCCCGAGACTCTCAGAAGAAAACCCTGAGCACGATAAATAACTAGTCTACCACAGCCGATCCTCCATCTTATTAATGTATACTTTTGAGTGAAATTTTTATTTTAATTGTGAGGCTATTTCACCCCTCCCCCTATCCTCATGTTCTGAAAACAACATCATTAGAATAAATACACAACTTCATCCACCTTACCTCTGCCGAAAAAGCTAATATATATACATAACACTTTTGTCTGAGATAGAGTTCTTATAAATTATATGTGGTTATTTCCGGATGAAGAATTATTTTCAATATTTGACTTTTTTATACATGTTCTTACAGAGTTGGTAACTGCGGATCCTCCAGACGAGGCTCGATTCGGATATACTTAGGAATTTGACCTCCGGTTATTCTCCCGAAATAGCTGCTCGTATTTCTGAAGTTTTGAATGACGATGGAACAGCTAACATGCACATCTCTCCAATAATTAGACCCCTTATAAAAGAAGTAAAAAGAAAATTGAAACAAGCAGTAGAAACTACAAGCCTGAAGCAAGGTGAACCTAGCAAATTAACAACTGACACGAACGAACGACCTGTCACCACAGAGTACTCTTATAGCAGCAATGGCAGGATCATGGTTTTCCACTCTGGTGAGATTTGTACGTTTTGTTCTCTTTCTTATAAGATCGCACAAGATAAAGACAAGAAAGATGCAGTGGCTACAGACACCACGGGAAATCCTTGCTATACAAAACCATTGTTTAACAAGAAGTCTAGTGACTTTTCAAGTTGGATACATGAACAAATGTTAGGTATCGATAAAGATATAACGTACGACATGCCTACCACTGTCCTTAAGCGCAGTAGAAAGAGGAACAATGAGGAGATGGAAAGTTTAATCACGCAAAATAAAAGAAGAAAACTGAACGACTGGATCGTATGTTATTGCGAACCGAAAGAGAAAGAATGAGGATGACGATTTTAATAATAAAAGGAGAAAGCTGAACGCTTTCGTCGTATGTTGATTGGGAATAAAAAGATGAAGAGGGAGAACGATTAATTACCAATGTATTTACAATAAATAAATGGAAAAAAGATTCTTAATTTATTTTTATTCTATTTATTTAGCCTGGTGGAGTTAAGGTCATGTGGCCTTGTCTTCCACTCACCAGGACAATTATATGTTAGATTTAAATACAAAAAATTACAATAATATTACAAACTAAACAATTAATTATCTGGTCAAACTGACCAATAACGATAATAATGTCTAATAATTAGGGCCTGGAAGTTGAGGTCCTATAAAATGCCTATAAAAGACCTTTAAAAAGACCTAAAGGTATCCTACAGAATACATAAATTCTGGAAAAGGACGTAAAAAGTGTTGCAGTTGCTAACGGGTGGATAAAGACAACCTTGTTGCCTTCACCCTCTGCCACGGATAATATTAACAAATTAGCAATTTCTTAGAAAAATTGAAATCGAATTACCATAGTTGTCAGTAGGCTGGAGGTTAAAAATAATGTGATGTTTTGTGAGGGTTCGAATAGTTTTCTCGTGGAACAAACTTTTTTGTAAAGTGAAAGGTCTTTAGAAAGAAAAACTAGATGGTGTTTTAAAATAAATTTGAATTAAGACTAAACTCTGTGGATTCTTGAATTATACAAATGGTATAATGTAGTCAAAAGAAGGTAATGTTGCAAGTAAAGCCATTAATATCTAAAACCAGGTTTTAAAAAAAGGAATACTAAGCCAAAGACGTCGAACGTTCCTTATACTACTTCCATAATAATGAAAACCCTCTGCTAACATGTAGCCATGAAGGATGGTGTATCTTGACGTAACATATATAAAACAGTTGTATTATTTCGAATCTCAAAGGAAGATAAAGTAATTAATTATTAATTGTAGATGCAATAACTTAAAAAAGACAAGATTGAATTAAGAGGAATAAGTTATATAGTACCCTGCTGATGTTCGGAACGTGTTTAAATTGCACTAGGAGTAGAGTGCGTGTACTTTTAGGATAATTTGAAACTCAAAATGGGTTAAAGCAACGAAATACATCATCTTCATTACTACTCAATTTTTTTACCAGAACATGTCATAAAATCTTTACAGGATGAATAAAGCGTACAATTCAATGATATTAATTAGCTTTAGTTCATGCTGATGACGTAGTGTTATTGGGCGAGAGCGATGAGATAATAAAGGTCAACACGCACAAACTATTGAGTAATACTCAGAAAAATGCAATTGTAAGCAAACCAATAAATATATCCATCCATCCATAGTAATTCAGCCCGAAGGCAGGTCCTTCACTGCAATCGTAGCATTTTCATGCTATGCTTGCAGCTTTACTGGGGAATTGTGTAGGTGTGGTAGCTTCCCGTTGCTTTCCACACCGGTGAAGGATGATGATGATGATGATGATGATGATGATGATGATAATGATGATGGCCATATCATTTCGGGGACCGTTTGGGCCTTAAAGTTTTCCTGACATTTGTTTTACAGGTGAGGAAAACCCCCGATAAAACCTCACCCAGAAAAACTGCCCCGACCGGGGATCGAACCCGGGCCCGCTGCGTGACAAGGCAGCACGCTGCCTCGAGACCACAGCGGTGGACCTTATATATGTATATTCATACATATTACATAATGGTAATGAACAGCTAATCACAAATGAAGGAAATTTTCGAACAGTGGCTGAATTCAAATACTTGTGAACAATAATTACAAATAAGAAAGATATGAACAAAGATTAATTAAATATAGGCTCAATTCAGCTAATGCATGTTACTATGCATTACAGAGATTCTTCTCGTCCCAATTTCTCTCAAAAACGATAAACGATAATATATAAAACTGTTATTCTCGCCGTTATATGGATGTCAAACATGTACTCCTACATTAAAGTATACAAAAGATTATGAGCAAATGTGAATAAAGTTCTTCTGAAAGGTTTCCAACCAAAGTGAGATTAACAAAACAGGCGATGGAGAAGACTACATTACAGCGAAATACGCGATCATTGTAGGGAATCTGATATAATAAGTGCATTTAAGTACCTTACACTACGGTGGGAAGGACATGTGGCACGAATGGGGATTGCAAGAAGCGCATGGAAAATTCTCGTAGGCAAAGCAGAAGGAAAACGCCCATTTGGTATAGCAAAAATGAGGTTGAGAACGATAGTGCCAGTGATTTTTATTTAATTGTTTTTAGGGTTGTAAAAAAGTAGCGGTATCAGGGTAGTAACTAATTTCTATACACATGGTTTACAAAATGCATATCCTTGTCTAGCGTCTCCACTACCTGCTCGGAGCGGAGAGTGTGTATATTCGCCTCTACTCAGTAATGGACCTGTTTACTTGACTTGTAGCTGTATCAGAATGCCGAAACAAAACCTGTGCAAAGATGAGTCCATTCCTACACAAAGCTGACCGTCCTAGAAGTATGTTCCGAGTAGCGCGTGTCAACCTGCATTTGTAAACATAGCGGTCTAAGTACGATGCATCATACCCTATAACCGCTACTTTTCTTTAGCCCTAGTTATATTGATGACAGTCCACCGGTGTGGTCTCGAGGTAGCGTGCTGTCTTTTCACGTAGCGGGTCCGGGCTCGATTCCCGGTCTGGACATGTTACTGGATGAGGTTTTTTCGGAGTTTTTCCTCGCCTGTAAGACAAATGTCAGGAAGCTTAGGGTCCAACGGTCACCGAAAATCATCGGATCATCATCATCTTTCACGGGTCTGGAAAGCAGCGGGAAGCTACCACACCTGTAATTCCCTAGTAAAGCTGCAAAACATAGCATGAAACTGGTATGATTGCAATGAAAAACCTGACCTCGGGCAGAATTACTATGGATGGATGAATACTGATGACAAAGTCAATGTTACGAGTATAATCAGAATTTTCACAGAAAGAAGAGAACGAATCAGGGCAATTACATCATAATTATTTTGAGTCATTTCTTTGAACATAGAAGTAACCATTAATTTGAGAGTTTGTATTATACATGGAATTATTGGAAACATATCTGAGCAGAATGGAGATCTATGGAGAGCTAATATCCGCGCGGACATGAAGCTTCAGGTTTTATAATGAGAGTTGCATTAGATATGTTTCTATATATATATATATATATATATATATATATTGTTACAAACTCAACAATTCAAATACTTTTAACCACACTGTTAAAGCGTTACTACAGAAACGAGTTACATTTTGCAAATTGCAAGCGAATAGGTAAGTTAAAAAAATTACTATTAAAACATTATGTACGTAGTTTAGAACAGTTTACCTAGCAAATAATACTAGAAGTATATAATTAGTTTCTGAATATTGAATTTCGTAATTTTAAAAAAAGTATAAATTAAATTGTGTTCGTTTCATTTCATTATGGTGTTTTACATTATAATTCATTCATTTCTCTGTGGTGTCATCATGACTATCCAGCATAAAGCCTAAAAAATTATATCAAGGCCTTGTCTTTAGTGAACCGCGCCGTAGCCGAGTAAACTAATTTAACTTGTATCTACGGATATACGATTTTTTACATTTAAATGTGCATATTTACATGCATGTATCTCATTCTTGTTATATTGTTCTTATATAATTTTATATGGTCACTAAACATTATATAGTTGGTTGGTTGGTTGGTTGGTTGGTTGGTTGGTTGGTTGGTTGGTTGGTTGGTTGGTTGGTGTTTAATATGGTGCATCTACCACTGAATTCATTAGCCGTCTTGTTCTCCAGTACTTCGAAGTTTTGGAAGTTTGCTGTTTGACGGCTGTACAGTTGTTGAGTTGTTTCGTCATCCATTTCTTCCTCTGCCTGCTTGATTAGATTGCACCTTATTACCCAAAAATTATATTGAATTGTTGAACGACATAGACATACTGAAATTCACTCGAAATGATAAATGGGTCAGGCAAGCATTATTAGGAAATCGTTCAATTGAAATGTTCACCTACCCATGTAAATAATAGGTCTTCACTTCAGTGAAGGGTTTCATTATAAATGTACGTAGATACTTTGTTAATTAAAAAGAAGTGAAGAGGCACCAAGAGTATTTGGTTAATTCAGTATAAAACAAGCCGGTAAGATCAGGTTTTGAGTCCCGATGCTGCCATTATTTTAAACTGGTTAAAATCAAATGTTGGTCCATTACCTGCTGTTTATTCTATACCATAAGAAGCAGAATGATAATTTTGTAATTCTAGCGCAAAATAAAATAATTTCAAACTCTTTGCAATTTTGTTGTAAATCGTATTTTCATTTGGACATCATTAGAAACAACTTGTTATTTTTAAATTTTCCTTTAGTTATATGTCACTTACATACTTAAAATTGTACATTTTGTGGTCATTAGATGTCAAACCTCGTTCTTGAGAACAGTGCTACTACTGTGAATTCGTTAGTACCAAAACGTAATTGGGATTTCTTGAAAAACTGAAACAAAATGGAGTTAAAATATCTTGGTTCTAAGCTGGCAATTTATCTCCAATAACCTTTATGATATTTTCGCTGTACATGTCGCATTAAGACAAATTTTAATGTGTTTAATCAAAGAATTATACATTACAGTGGACTGTATAGGATTTAATTCTGTCTATAAAATTACTTCAAATTAAACATTTTTCTTTTTTCTTGCAGAAGGTGTTTGAGAAAGCGATTATTATGAATAATTATAAAAACAGTGGTTGTAAATTATATTACAAGTCCACATGTAAATATGTAAGTACAGGTCACGTTTTAATTTTATACTCAAATTATTAATATAATTTTCTTATCATTTCCCCTCCTCCATTCTTTTTCCTGTAATACGAAAATGATCTGAGGACCACTTGTAGTTAATGATTTAATAAATCGAAAATCAGAGGAATTAACTAAAATGATAAATAAGAAATGGAAATAAATGTTAAGGAGTTGGAATGAGTTTACTTTTATCTTGAAAAATTCTCCCAATAACAGGATTCAAAATTTTAATCCGGGAAATATTTGCATGTGCAACAGCTGGGTGACGCGATTGCGGAGATTTTTGATTCAGGATCGTTTCACTTCCAAGGAACCATTTATTACAATGTATTTTATTATAATTTTAAGAAAAAACATACAGTGATTATACCCTTTAATTTTTATACATTTTTCGTATTATATATGTATAATAATGTTCTATTTAAGAGAAGAGAATGATTTAAAATAACAAAATTAGTAATGCTTCATATTTTTATTTTCGTATTTAAAAGTACTCATTGATATGTTAGCAAATATGTTCACGTTATATATAAGTCCTCGAATGATTTTAAATAAGAATTGGATCATTAGGTGTAGGAGTACACCCGAAACGAAAATTAAAAATCACTTTAGCAGTCGTAAGTTTTTATGTTTCGCAACGGAATTCAGTATATATTATTAAAGTAAAACTAGAAGTGTATTCTCCAAAAATTGGGAAATACGACCATAAGAAATAACATTTTAACATACACCCGATATTTAAAAATCGCTATATCAGCAGCCACATTTTCTAGGCGGCGTGTTTGCTTGGTAACAATATAACGTTATATAATGCAATTTAATTACTCCTTAAATTAACAATGTATCTTATTACAGACATTTGTTTAATTTATCCAGCAGTATATTTTAAATAAAATCGTAGAAAAAGTTAATTAACAGCCAATATTTAAATTTGTGTAAAATTATATAATGTTCAAAAAGTAATAATTTCGTTTATTTTATGGCTCATGTGGTAGCATGTCTACGTCAATACTAGAGGGTATGGGTTCCGTTACAGGAGAGGTAGAAAATGTTTATGATTAAACTAATTCCTTTGCAATATTTTGAATCTTTGGGCCAGAAGTATTGATGATATACAGTTTTTAATCGCTATATTGTGCACCGAATGCATGAATTAAATTAAAAATCCCTCCTTAGTATATATGTTGAGAATCCATGTGACGATAAGACTATAGGTCTCCATGGTGCTTTTAGTTAGGTGAAGGCTATGGCCCCGGGTTTCGCCTTCTCGCTAGGAGTAGGCAACGTGTTGGACAAGATTTCAAATTATACTTTTTCTTCATCATCATCTGTCATACGGTACACTTCATACGACACAAAACATGGACTCATCATCTACTACTATCTGTACATATTTTAAGAAAACTTCATCTAACGAAAGTGGTGGGTAAATTATAAATATACCATACTAACGTCATTGAACCACTCATAGTGGATCCCGAGTCACGTAGAGTTCAGTGGGTGGCATTAGAACAAACATACATGTTTAACGAATTAGAAGGGAGTATATTTCATTGTGTACAAATATTTTACTTGAAATCCAACTTGAGATCAATTCTAAATAATTTATCAGTTAAATTTGGTACTGTAAATATTCTTTAATAATTATTTAATTGTAATATTCAAAATCTGTAAAAACCAAAACTATTACCTAACACATCTGCACTAATCCATTGATATGTTCTTCTATCAAACACTCTTACAATTTTTTTAAAGCAATAGAAAAACAAGTGCTAATAGAATTTTCGAAATTAAAAGTGAATGGATTAACGGAATTCACTCTGTCCAACTTTTCTGCCTAAAAATAGTGGAAGACAGTAATCCCTATATTTCACTTATGTCCTGAGAGTTTATAAACTTAATATACTGTGTTGTAGCTAATACAGTGGAAGAAATTGGTATAAAGGCACTTGTTAGAAGTGTGAACACAAGTTTATTTACTCTTTCTTTGGCATTTTTCTGTCTTAACTTAGGAAGTGATTGAGTATAAAACACACACAAATAATGTCAAAATTAATTATCCATTTTCGTCCAAAAAAAGTGCATGAAAACTGAAACCACTCTCACATATGGGTGGAAATTAGTATAAAGGCACTTTGTATATTTCACAGATTAAACCAAAAGGACTGAGTACAAAGTTTACAACAAAGTTCTAAAATTTAGTTGAACCTCCATTGTTCTTAATTACTTGGAAGATTCTGTTTGGCATTGACTTCATGAGGGTGTTTATTTCTTCCACTGAGATTGAAGCGCACTCTTCTCGAATAGCATTTTTGAGCTCTGTCATTGTCCTAAACTGCCGTCCATTGCGATACACACGCCATGCCAGGATCCCCCATAAGTTCTCAATCGGATTTAAATCAGGATTTCTGGCTGGCCACGTCAAAAGAGGTATTTCCTTCTTCCTGAACCACTCCTTTGATTTGGCAGACACGTGAATGGAAGAATTATCTTGCTGAAAAATTAGATCTTCGCCAAATTCCTCATACATTCGTATCAATTCGGACTCCAGAAGCTCCTCAGTGTAGGACTCAGAATTCATCTTGGTGCGTATCCATGCCAGTTTTGATCTTCCTTTAAAGCAGAATGCTGCCCAAATCATAACGCCTCCACCACCGAAGTTTCTACTCATTCTAACTTGCTCTTCAGTACGGAGGTCGTTCCAGTAATACTGAAAGCCATCAGGCCCGTCCAGATTAAACTTCTTCTCATCACTGAATATTACTTTATTCCATTCTGAGGTCCAGGACATGTGTTCTTCAGCAAAAGTCATTCTACCTTTCTTATGTGCATTGTTCAGAGGTAGTTTACTAAGACTTTTTTTTTTAATTTTAGGTTCTTGTCTTCTGACAGAATTTGTCTTACTCGTCTGGCTGTTACTGGCAACTTCAAATCAGCCTGGATTTGAGAAGAAAACATACTCTTACCTTTTGCTTTACGTAAAATGAGACGTTTAGTGCGCTCAGACAATTTTCTTGTCCGTCCATATTTCCCGTTTTTTTCTATATTGTGAGCCCAGTTTGACAAAATTATCAATGACACATCTTGAAGCCCCAATTTCGTAGTTATTTATCGATTGGAAAGGCCCATCTCCTTGAAGGCACTAACTCTTGATTTCTCTTCATTTGATAGAGGCTTTTCACGTGGCATTGTACGCACTACTGACTTGTAACTGATGAACGATGCTCACAGACATGTCTTCTCCATGTAATTGCAGTGTTTTGTTTACATTTATGTCTGCGTAAGATCCAGAAGTTGACCTGCCTTTATACCGATTTCCACCCCTAGGACAGCGTTTTCTTAGATTTTACGTAATATTTACTTATATAATAAATACAAAATGTGGAGACCTGTATGAAATTATGTCCTAGATAATTATATGAAATCTATGATACACATACGGTATTTGCATAAATATTTCAGGTTGTTTTACTACTAAAAGTTAGTGCCTTTATACCAATTTCCTCCGCTGTATTAAGAATGGAGTAGAGAAGAAAAATCCTTACAAATTAAGTTGGAGTCTCGATAAATGTAGAAATTAACTATCATGTCGGGAAATATTTACCAATTTTTCTGAAACATTTCAGGGCGACGAATGTCTGTATCGTCATCAACCCGCTGCGAGAAGCTGCTCGACAGTGTGTCCATCCTGGCAGCGGTGTACGTGCTCTGATGAGCATTGCCAGCTTCGGCATTCGGAGCTGCAAGTAAGTATTTGCGGTTTCATTTTTTCACACCATTCTCTCCTTACCCCTTTATATTCATCTTCCTACTCATTTTATGGAGAAGAACCTTTACTAGAATGACATACCATCTGGTAACATCACCTTTTAAAGATTACTTATAGGCGTTTGAGATACAATACATAAAAAAACAGGCATTTCTGAAGCAATTTACAACTGGCAAATATTTCATAACATGAATTGTAACTATCACGCTTAAGACATATATTTAAAATGGAGAAACAAAAATTCCAATTCTGAATCTTCATTTTACTAGCATCCATATTAGTCCTTTCAACTATACTGTAGTTCATTCTTGTCTATACTGCTGTAAAGAGATAGTTTGTGAGTCAATTGTCTCTACGTTGTTTTTCGTCATTGTCAAATGTCCTCCGCTGTGGTCTCGAAGTAGCGTGCTGCCTTGTCACGCGTGGGCCCCGGTTCGACACCGGTCGGGGCAGTTTTTCTGGGTGAATTTTTTATCGAGGTTTTTCCTTACCTGTAAGACAAGTGCCAGGAAAACGTTATGGTCCAAACGGTTCCCGAAATCATATGGCCATCACCATCATCATCATCCTTATCATTATCATCATCATCATCTTTCACCGGTGTGGAAAGCAACTGGAAGCTAACACACCTACAATTCAGTAGTAAAGCTGCAAGCATAGCATGAAAATGCTATAATTGCAGCGAAGGACCTGCCTTCGGGAAGAATTAGTATGGATGGATGGGTTGTCAAATATACTTTGTCACTTTTGGCAGACCAGATTTGCATAAGTTTAATTAAATATAACTTTTTTATATATTTTGTATGGAATAATATTGACAAAATATTTCCTCAGTTTAGCTATAAAGAAACTGTATTTAAAATATTATTTACAGAGATTTTCTGGAGTAAGAAACTCTTACCGAAAAAGTGCGAGTAAATTTAAAGAATGCAGGAAGCTAAGTAACAAAGTGTGGTTTAATCCTCCTCAAGACCCAACTGTTGTGAAGACTCTAGATAAGCGTAAGGCTACTAAATATTAAATAATTATATATAGAATAAGCAAATACGTCCATCATATAATAATTTAAATGCCTATTCACAATAAACTTTACAGATGAAAATAATATCAACACAGAATTTGGAAGCCATTTTACCAATGGCATCTTTCACAAGTACTGACAAAAATATAACCGCTAGACATTGAAAATCAAAGTTTGCAATCTCCAAACATTCACATCTGTGACTAAGTTAAACTAACGATCGAAATGTCAACTATTGCATGCCGAAACCTACCTTCAAATTTCTCCCAGAGATGCGTTGTGATGTACAAAAGCCGTGTTCAAAAAATTATCTGACATTTTAAAGTGCAAGACACATAAATAGAATCCAGATTTCAGCAATGGAAGCCCACTGTACGGAGTTGATGTACATCACTGCATGAGTTAAATTAGAAGGGATCAGAGCGGACGCAGGGTCTTCCAATCCGCCAATACACGAGTTGTATTACTTCCCTATAGTTTATATGAGAAATATGGCGTTTAATCTTTGTGTCTTACATTTAAAAAGGGCAGATAATTTTTTGGACACTTCCTTAATACATCACAACGCTTCTCTGGAAGAAATTTCAAGTTTGGTTTCGGCTTGCAATGGTTTACAGTTCCCTTGTTAAGAATCAACCAATGACAGATAAATGATTCAGCAATTGAACAACGGCATTGTTTCATTCTTCAGTTGTTAAAAATATTTAAAAGCCTCTCTGCACAAGAACACATCATCTACGTAAAGTGAATTGCAGAAGTGGTGCGTACATTGTGAAATGACCACAACCATGTCATTTATCTGCTTAGCGCGGAACCCGAAGCAACAAAATTGCAGTGGATGATATTAGAACAAGCACACCAACCATAAAATTAAAAAATATGTTTATTATTTAGGTCCATAAAATTAATCTTCAACCTTTTTCAATAGAAACGTACAGATCACAGCTTAAAAATAAGATTACAGCGTGGTTGACCTAACATACTGCTCTGTGTTTTAGGGAAGTCTCAAAAGAAATAGAATTGAAGTCCAAAGGCTAAATCGCTAAGAGTCATGACATGTCAATTTTTCAGTATTTACCTTTTAAGGTTGTAAATATACTGTATCATCTAGTCTTACAAGAACTATATAAATTAATATAATTAAAAAAGTAATTTTAATACTGATAAAATGAAGAGAACATCTTTTATATGTAGCAAACGTCGCTATTAACTCGTTTTTGAAAACTAAAATGGACTGTCATTGTTTTCAGCCGTCAGTCTTTAATATTTATCCACAACTAAGTAGAATGAAAATTTTTAAAATTTTAATACAAATTCATATAATAATAGTTAGATTTAAAGTAAGATTACAAAAACCAGATTTAGGAACAAAATGCAAAACAAAAATCAAAATTCATTTACGTGGAAAGTAGGTATGATAGGCATATGGATTTTGACTCGTCTTATATAGCCCTATGTCCAATAATTCCTGTTACATTTGAATAATATTTATAATTAATGTCAATATGCTATTTTTGGGCCTTTCCTTCCTTCAGTCACTTTCATATAGTATTTATATGTGTTAATAACTGATGACTTCACTTGATAAACAGCCGTCTACGTTGAGAGATGTTTCTCCAACTACAAGACACAGGGACAGGCAGAAATTGTTTCATGTATTTTTTGTAAATATGTGATCATTACACTGAACTGTTAACAGTAAATGCATTTCTACGAACGTCATTTGAAACAAAGATAAAACCGTGTTGTTTAACCATTATTATATTACAAAATAATGTTTCTATGACCAAATATTGAGCTGTGTGAAACAAAGCGCGAATCGCGTCTTCATTGAACAACATTAGTCTCCATGGTGCTTATTCTGTTGTCTATAACTAATAGTAGTAGTAGTAGTAGTAGTAGTAGTAGTAGTAGTAGGACTTTATTAGACAAAAAGTAAGATATTTACAATATTATTTACAAATATGGGTCGCACGGGCAGTAAGCCGTACGTGCTGTTGACAGTCCGTTACAATAAAGTAATAATTGGTACTAGTGTAAAGAAAAATAAACAATAAAAACAGCAATAACATTACAATTACATAAAGAAAACACAATAATAATATTACAATTAAATAATCACACAATAGCATTATAGGCATACACTAAAAAACATTAACATTACAATTACATAAACAAAACACAATAATATTACAATTAAATAATAACACAATAGCATTATACACTAATTAATTTATATATAATTGTTAATAATTAATGGTATTGCATTTTGACAACATATATTTATTCATGAATGAGTGTTGTCCTTATTTTTCGCGTTTTGTCCAGAAATTTACCGAGGTTTATCCAATTTTCTGGATTTACCAATAACTCGTAGCATGCCAATCTTTCCCGATTTGAATTTAGAAATCTTTCCGGTAATAACTGCCGTCTCCAATATTCTAAATCATTACATTTTCCTAATATATGTATCTCATCTTCAAAGTTCCCGCACATTGGACATATTCGCATATCGTGATCGTCGCTAATTTTTAGAAATTTCCATGTCCCTAGCCTAAACCAAGCAAGCCCTGATCTTTCCTTAAATCCTAGGTTGAGTATATACGATTCTTTTCCCCAGACGTGTTTTAGGTCTCTTTGTAAACACAGTGAGTGTTTTCCTGTACATTTGGCGAAAGTATCTTGTTGGTTTATATCTAAGTACCTCCTCCTTATTTTTCTCCACACGTTCTTGCGATTTTCAGTCCCTTTTTCCCATATCCAGCCCATCCCAATCTTTTGGAGTTCTCTCCTAACCTCGTCTGCCCAAAATTTAACATCTATGTTTTTAATTTGGTAGTCGTAACAAATTGCTCTAAGCATTGTTTGTTCACCTTGGATTACTCGCAACCAGTATTTGAGTACACGAATTTTACAGTTAATGTCGTCCTGGAATGACCCGAATTCAAATAAAATTCCACAGTTAGAAACGGCCATACTAAGTCCTGTAATACACTTTAGAAAATGCGTATATACCTTATTTAGTATTTCCGTTCTTTGGAAACCCCAAATCTCACTACCATAGTGCATTACTGGCCTGACAATCGCTCCATACATTTTTTCTAATGTGCTGACTGGAATATCAGGCACTCGACCCAGAATACCGAGTACACTGTTAAGTTGTCCCCTCCCTTTAAATAATGCTATATCAATATGTTTTTTTCCACTTTCCGTTCATTTTCAACGTCGGACCAAGATATTCAAAATATTTCACGTTTTGAAGTACTTGATCTCTGTATTTCCATTCCTCTGCTCTACCATAAACCATCCCATTTTTAAAGGTCATTGTTTTTGTCTTACTAACATTTACAGTCAATCCCCAATAACTAATATATTATATCCAACAACTACAAATATCTTACTTTATTAGCTTCGTTTTGTTTAATTTATAACTCTAAAAGAAACTCGCAATTTAGTTTTTAATTAAATATGTTATAACTATTTATTTACATTTTACTTATAATTTGTCTAAAACTAACTCCGCGTGGGCATAGGCTCTCCAAAATTCCCTATCCTCAGTTAGTATTAACGATTTAATCCCCTGAACAAATTTCTTTTCTCAAATCAATGTTAATGCTTTTTCTCCCATATCGAAATGCTCCTGTCCACCTGTTCTTTCTCATTCTTGCGACATGTCCTGTACATTGCACTCTAAGAGACGTAACTATTCTTATCATGTCTGGTTTCCCATTGAGATAATCGAGATCACATTTACTATTTTTATAACGACTTCATTCTCAGATACTCGTAATATTTTCATCATCCTTAACCTAAGATTTTATGTTTCACATCAATATAAAATAACATGAATAATAAACACTTCTATTTATCATTTTTAAGAGAATTTGGGGTGACAAGATTTCTTGAAACGCGTAATAGCATCCATTTCCATAATTTAGCTTCATTCTGCACCTAATTCCTGTTTGTAATTATTGTTTTAAGCATTTTAATTCAACAACTTCTTAAACATTTTGCTTACTTGTCATTAAATTTACACTTTCATTATTTGTTTGGTCGTATTATATTTAGTTCTTTTTTTATGTTTACGTCCTGCTCCAATTTCTTATTCTTACTAAGGAGAATGTGCATGTTGAGTCCTAATAATACTACGTCATCAATATATACAAATATCCCAACTTATATTTATTGTTTTATTTATTTTGCCTCATAAAGTTAATGCCTAAATGTCTTCCCTACTTTTTACGCGATCAGTGCATGATTTTAAATTGTATTGTTCCCCGTAGAACAGTTGATTAAAACAATTCGCTACATGCTGTAAGTTCGACGTTTTGAGTCCAGATGGGAGTCAGGATACCTGAATTCGTCTAAATATTCTCATCCTCTAACAGAAATTAGCACCAGACTTGTAGAAGGATCATTTCCGTCCCTTTTTTATATTTTTTTACGTGCTCAAGTGTGTGATCCTAAATTTTCACAGTCATCTTCCTCGTTTTGCTTCTGATAAACAGAGTTCTGTATTATTCTTCATCTCATATTTATCATATCTGCCGATTAGTTTCATTCGTATGATGCTAGTTGACATTCCATCTTCAGTTATCAAAACCACACCATTTGCCAGACTTCAACCTGTTATATTAAACGTTGCTTTTTAAAATCTAAGGACAATAGCGAAGCAAATCATATCTCAATCCTGAAATTTTGATTTGAAGTCTCTCTCTTTTATGATTTAGGTTCATTTACGTACCTACATCTATGATTTAGTACACTTCCGAAGGACGTACTATGCTGAGCATATTAAAGCCCTCAAACATCAATTGGCACCACCTCGGTTCGAACCCGAGAATCTCTGAAGAAACACCTTAGCATGATAAATACTAGTCTACCATAGCGGAACCTCCATCTTATTAATATATATTTTTGAGTGAAATTTTAAATTCTAATCGTGGCTATTTCACTCTTCCATGTTCTCAAAACATGATTAGAATAAATACCCAACTTCATCCCCCTCATCTCTGCCGAAAAAGCTAATATATATACACAAACACTTTTGTATGGGATAGAGTTCTTATAAATTATACCGGGTTATTTCCGGATGAAGAATTATTTTCAATATTTGAATGTTTAATACTTGTTCTTACAGAGTTGATAAATCCGCATCCTCCAGACGAGGCCCGATCGGATATACTTAGGAATTTGACCTCCGGCTATTCCCCCGAAATAGCTGCACGTATTTCCGAAATTTTAAATGATGATGGAACAGCTAATATGCACATCTCTGCCTTTAATTAGACCCCTCATAAAGGAAGTAAAAAGGAAATTGAAACAATCAGTAGAAACTACAAGCCTGAAGCAAGGTGAACCTAGCAAATTAACAAACTGACACGAACAAACGACCTGTCACCACAGAGTACTCTTACAGCACCAATGGCAGGATCATGGTTTTCCACTCTGGTGAGATTTGTACGTTTTGTACTCTTTCTTATAAGATCGCACAAGACAAACAACAAAAAAAATGCAGTGCCTACAGACACCACGGGAAACCATTGCTATACAGAACCATTATTTAACAAGAAAACTAGTGACTTTTCAAGTTGGATTCATAAAGAAATGTTGGGTGTTGATAAAAATATAAACGTACGACATGCCTACCACAGTCCTTAAACGGAGTAGAGAAGAGGAAGAATGAGGAGATGGAAAGTTTAATAATGCAAAATAAAAGAAGAAAACTTAATGACTGTACGTATGTTATTGCGAACCGAAAGAGAAAAAATGAGGATGACGAATTTAGAAATAAAAGGAGAAAGCTAAACGCTTTCGTCGTATGTTGATTCGTATTAAGAGGATGAGAATGATAAATTACCTATGTATTCCGAATAAATAAATGGAAAAAGATTCATAATTTATTTTTATTCTATTTATTTAGCCTGGTGGAGTTAAGGTCATGTGGCTTTCCTTGAATGGAAATTCACCAGGACACACATATATGTTACATTTAAATACAAAAAATGCAATAATATTGTAAATTAAACAATCAATTATCTGGTCAAACTTACCAATAACGAAACTAATGCCTAATAATTAGGGCGCGGTAGTTGAGAACCTATAAAACACCTACAAAATATTTTTAAAAAGATCTAAGGATATCTTACAAAAATACCTGAAAACTGAAAAAGGAAGCAAAAATTGTTGCAGTTGCTAAAGGGTGGATAAATACAACCTTGTTGTCTTCACCCTCTTACTTACTCACTCACGGCACTATCGAACCCGCAGATTAATGGCCGCGCGGATATAAGCTCACCATACATCTCTATCCTGATTTACCCGAGTGGAACCCGTGTCCGCATTTCTTGACGGTTGTATTTTTAGGGTGAAAAATCGTCACTCTTTCGACCAAGGTACTTTTTTCGACAGGCATATCACCTTCGACGAGACCGGTATGGGTAACCCTATCGGCAGCAATGCTATCTCCGGCATAGCTCCCGGGATCACTTACGCAAGCAAGCCACTCCACGACGACAAGGTAAAGACACCATGGAGGGCTCACCCATCCAAGTACTGACCACGCTCAATGTTGTATGACTGTCGTGATCGGACGAGAACCGGTATTTTCAACTTGGTATGGCCGTTAACAAAAGTAAAGTGATCCCACTACAGGCCTCAGGAGGCCCTTGGAGTGGTGAGAGGTTAGAGCTCCCACTTTTTCTACACAATCGACACTATATATTAGCCGGGTTGTCAGCCCTGCGTGACTGCTGCCTTTACCCCTAGAACAAGCGGCTGATACTCATGTCCGTTAGAGGCTGAGTCGACCACAGGACCATAGTGCCGCCAGAAGGTTTGGGTTAGTTTAAAAAACCTGATCCCACGGGACTCGAACCCTCGACCCTCCGGTTTGAAGTGCAGTGCCTTAATCACTACGCTGCTCGAGATAACTTTAAGAAAGCAATTTCTTAGGAAACTTGAGATCCAAATACAATAGATGTCAGTAGGCTTGTAGCTAAAAATAATGTGATGTTTTGTGAGGGTTCAATAATTTCTCCTGGAACAAGGGTTTCTGTAATGTGAAAAATCTTTACAAAGTAAAATTAGATGCAGTTTCTAAAAGGAATGTGAATTAAGACTAGACTCTGTGGATTGTTGAATTGTACAAATGGTATAAATATAGTCAAAAGAAGGTAAAACTGCAAAAAAAAAACATTTATGCATAAAGCAAATGATAACAAAAGATTAGTAAGCCAAAACCGACGTACGTTCCTTACACCATATCCGTAATCATGAAAACCCTCTGCTAGCAGGTAGCCATAAAAAATGGCGTATCTTCAAGTTAACACATAACACGGTTACATTATTTCAGATCTCAAAGGAAGATAAAGTAATAAATTATTAATTGCAGATGTAATGAGGACTTTAAAAAGACATAAGATTAATTAAGAGGGATAAGTTATACAGTATCCTGCTGGAGTTCGGAATGTGTCTAAATGGCATAAAGAGTAGAGAGAGTGTTGTTTTAGGATAATTTGAAACTCACAGTGGGTAAAAGCAAAGAAATACAACTTCTCCCCTACTACGGAATTTTGTACCACAACATGCCATCAAATCTTTAGAGGATCAATAAGGCGTACAACTCAATGATATTAATAAGCTTTGGTTCATTCTGATGATGTAGTGTCATTGGACGAGAGCGATGAGATAATAAAGGCCAACACGCACAATCTATTGAGTAATACTAAGAAAATAGAACTGTAAGTAAACATAAATAAAAGTAAATATATATTCACGCATAGAAATGCATTATATAATGGTAATGTACAATTAATTTGCTTGCTACTATGCATTACAGAGACTCTTGCCTTCCCTACTCATTTGAAAAAAACATTAAACTGAAAATATATAAAACTATTATTCAACCAGTTATATTATATGTACACGAAACATGGACTCTTACTTTAAGGGAGGAAGGAGGAGGAGATTACGAGTATTTGAGAATAAAGTACTTAGGAATGTTTTTGCACCAAAGAGAGATGAACAGACAAGTGAATGGAGAGAACTCTTTAACAGTGAACTTCGTGGTCTTTATAAGATGCCAGATATGATAAGAACAGTTAAGTCTTGTAGACTGCGATGGGCAGGACATGTGGCACGAACTGGGAATGAAAGACGTGCATGGAAGCTTCTTGTAGGAAAACCAGAGGGAAAACGCCCAGTTAGTAGATCAAGAATGAGGTGGGAAAATAACATTAACTATGATTTGAGGGAAGTAGGTTATACAGGGATAATTGGAAAACATTGGCTCAGGATATGGATGTAACGAGTGCTTATGTCCGCGTGGCCATTAACCTACGGGTTCGATACTGCCAGTGAGTTAGATAGTTTAATGTACAATTAATAACAAATGGGCGAAATTTTGAAGAAGTGGCTGATTTCAAGTACCTAGGAACAATAATTACAAATAGTTAAGAGATTCACAAAGAAATTAAATATTGGCTAAATTCCGGAAATGCACGCTATTATGGATTATAGAGATTCTTCTGGTCCCAACTGCTTTCAGAAACGATAAACTGAAAATATATAAAACTGTTGCTCTCTCAGTTATATGGATGCCAAGCATGTAATCTTATATTAAAGTGTAGAAAATATAATGACTAAATGTTAGTAAGTTTCTTAGGAACGTTTTCGGACCCAAAGAGAGATGAACAAAAGAGGCAAGTGTAGAAGGCTATATTACAGCGAAATACATAATCCTTATTGGAAACCTGATATATTAAGAACAATTAAGTATCATAGACTACGGTGGACAGGCCATGTGGCACGAATGGGGATTGTATGAGGCGCATGGAAACTTCTTGTAGGAAAACTAGAAGTAAAACGTCCAGTTGGTATAGCAAGAATGAGGTGAGAAAATAACAGTAACCATAATTTGAGGGAAGTAGTTTACACAGTGGATGATTGGAAAAACTTCTTTCAGCATAAGTATGAGTGCAGAGTTTATATCCGAGCAGCCCAGAATCTACGTGTTCAATGGTGCCAGTGATTTTTATTTAGTTATTTTAGGACTGAAAAAGAGTAGTGGTATGAGGATAGTAACTAATTTCTATACACATGGCTTACTAAACTCGTGTCTTTGTCGAGCGTCTCCAATGCCTGCTCGGAGCGGAGAGTGTATACGTTCAACTCTCCTCAGTAATACATCTGTTTACGTGACGTATAGTCGTATCAGAATGCCGAAACAAAAACTGTGCAAAGGTAAGTCCATGCCTACACAGAGCGAACTGTACTAAAAGTCTGTCCCGAATTGCGCGTGTCAACGTGCAGTTTGTTAACTTAACAATGCAGCCTATAACCGCTACTTTATTCCAGCCCTAGTTATATTGATGAATGATGAGTAGAATCCGGATGTTAGGTACTTCATATATTCAAAATAAGCAGGCAAAAAGGAACTGAATATATTTAATATAGGCACTAAAAATTTCAAAATAGGCTCTTACAAAAATGGACTAGAATATAAATTTTTACAGCCTTACGTAAAGACTATAAACATATGCTAACAATAGCATACGAAGATATCAGAGATGATTTTGAAACTTCTTCTGCCTTTTTTACAAGAGCAGTCTACGTGCTGTGAAACATGGCACTTCTCCACGCAATTCACTGAAATTTTACACACTTTGCAAAACAATATTGAGCCGTCGCTTCTGAATATGTCCGCACCAAATTCTTTCACGAAATTGATCAGTTTATCTTTTACTGTTGTCCGTTCTTTAGGCATCATAAAACAACTGTTATAAAGGTAAAAAAACAAGTCATATACACTTGTCGCACCACTTTGTCTTTGAAGCACCTGTCTCTGAACAAGGACTACAGACTGAATTGAGTGTTACCAACATCAAAAATAGTATTGCCAGTCACAGAAGGAAAGCTATGCTATAGAACTTCCTCGAAGCCTTACAGCCGGAGCATAATACAATTGGACATAGCTTAGGGCTTTTTCGCTTAACGGGAGTGCATGAGGTGAAAAATACAATAGCCAGTACATGTTATTTCACCTAACGGGAGTGCATTGAGGGGGAAGTTTGTCCATTTAAATTAATTTAATTGAAATACTAAGTTAATCTCGAGAAAAAAATGGCAAATAGGCATTTATAGGCATTGTAAGCTCAAATAGGCATTTATAGGCAAAATTAACTTCATGGAAAACAACTCTAGAGTCGTCGGTATGAACTTATATGAAGTCACTTTCACAATATCTATAATAAATAATTATAGGCATTTTCCCTAAGATCCGGTCTCTAATGATGAGAGTCCAACGCCGTGGTCTCGAGATAGCGTGCTGCCTTGTCACGCAGCGGAACCGTGTTCTATTCCCAGTCTGGAGAGGCTCCTGGGTGAGGTAATTTCGGGGTTTTTCCTCACCTGTAAGATAAATGTCAGGAAGATTTGGTCCCCGAAAATCACCCGATGATCATTATCCTTCACCGATGTGGAAAGCAACGAGAAGCTACCACACCTATAATCCCCTAGTAAATCTGCAAAGCATTGCATGAAAATGCTATGACTGCAGTGGAAGACCTGCCCTAGGGCAAAATTACTATGGATGGATGGATATTGATGACAAAGTCAATGTTATTATAAGAATGTTTACAGTAAGAAGAGTACGAATCAGGGTATTTTCATTATAATTACTTTGAGTCGTTTCTTTCAACATAGGATTAACGATTATTTTGTATTGTACTTGGAATTATCGGAAAAATATCTGATCAGGATGGGGATCTTTGGAGAGCTCATATCCGCGCAGTCATGAAGCTTCAGATTTTATAATGAAAGTTGGATTAGAGATCTTTCTATATTTATAATACAAAAATATTACAACTCAACAATCCAAATACTTTTATCCTTACCCACTGTTAAAGCGTTACTACAGTAACGAGTTACATTTTGCAAATTGCAAGCGATTAGGTAGGTAAAGAAAATTTATTATAGAAACATTAAAACAAATTCCTTAGTAGATAATACTAAAAAATTATAATTAGTATCAGAATATTGAATTTCGTAATTTAAAAAAATATAAATTAATTTGTGTTCGTTTTATTTCAATATGATTATTAACATTATACTAATTGATTTGTCTGTTGTGCCATCATGACTACACATTTGAAATGCATAAACAGTAAACAATTATATTAAGGCCTTGTTTTTAGTGTCCCGTGCTGTAGCCAAGTAAACAAATTAAACTTGGATCTAAGGGATATGAAAATATTTATATTCAAATTTGTAAATTTAGTACATTTATTTTTCTTATTGTTCTTATATACTTTTATATGGTCACTAAAAATTATGTGGTTGGTTAGTTGGTTGCTTGGGGTTTAATGTGCTGCATCTAACACAGATGTCATTAGCAGTATTGCTCTCCTGTACTTTGAAGTTTTTTAAGTTTAACTTTGGATGCTGCAGTTGATGAGATGTTCGTCATAAATTTCATCCTCTGGCTGGTCGCATAGAATACATCTTAGTCCCTAAACGAGATAGACGTACTGAAATTCACTCGAAATGATAAATGGGTCAGGCAAGCATTATTAGGAAATCGTTCAATTGAAAAGTTTACCTGTTCATGTAAATAATCTGTCTTCCTTTCAGTGAAGGATTTCATTATAAATGTACAGATATAATTTATTAATTAAAAACAAGTGAAGATGCACCAAGAGTATTTGGTTAATTCAGTACAAAACAAGCCGGAAAGATCACGTTTTGAATCCCGATACCGTCATTATTTTAAACTGGTGTAAAACTTCCGTTGTTCCATTACTTGGTGTTTATTCAGTCTCTAACAGAAATGAGTACCGGTATAAACTGTTTGTTCAAGGAGAAAAGATGTCCTTCAATTCAGGGCTGATAACCCGGCTGACGTCTAGTGTCGATTGTGTAAAAAATGTGGAAGCCTTAACCTCCAACTGCTCCAAATGACTTTTAAGACCTGTAATACGATAATTTTACTTTGAATACAAATTAACTGTCAAGCAATGTGTTGTGGTAAATAACCAAAAAGGTTTCCAAATGTCTAATAATTAACACACACAAAAAAAACTTAGGATGCAAACTTTGAGATGACCTCTACAATAAGAGGAGAACCGTAACCTGGTTATAATTTTACATCATCAAGAAACTGACATTCTACTGTGGAAAGTCACGTGTGTATATATAATTATTCTATAAAGAACAAATGTAAATGATCTGTACAACATTATAATAGCATACTGTATATTAAGAAACAGTTTAATAATTTGGAAATAGAACAAGTTATTTAGTCTAAAGATCATGCTTTAATAATTATTATTGTAATAACTGTCTCCATCCTGATGATGACAGCAATTCTTAACTCTGGAGACAGTACTTCATTTTATTCAACCCTTACATTTAAAATACAAGATTTACAAACATTTGTTTAGAAAATTGTTTAATTTAAGCAATGAAGAATTTTACTGACGTCTGTAAAATTATTAAGTTTTCTGGACTATTAAGCCATGATTGATAGTCAGAGAAATCACGTTTATATAAATCGTACATAAATATTTATAAGTATGCTTCATAGAAAAGGAATAAATCATTTCTTTTATCTCTAACTTGAAAAAAATATTTCTCTAGATCGTAAGAAATAGAATGATCATTTTATAATTCTAGCGGAAAATAAAGTAAATTTCAAAGTTTTTACAAGTTTGTTGTTAATTTTATTTTCATTTGGACATCATTAGAAACATCTTGTTATTTTTAAATTCTCCTTTAGTTTCATATTGTAATATTTCGCCTCCTTAGACTTAGAATGTTCTAACTCCACTTTAAATAACCCCCATGCGTGTATTGAATATGTTCTAATACTCCTCTATCAATTACACACTAAAAATTGTACATTTTGTGGTCAGAAACTCTGAAACCTCGTTCTTCAGAACAGTTTTAATACTATGAATTGGGTAGTACCTAAACATAATTGGGATTTCTTGAAAAATTAAAACAAAATGGAGTTAAAACATCATGGTTCTAAGCAGCCAATTTAGCGTCAATAATCTTTATGATTTTGTTCCGCTATACATGTCGCATTAGGTCAAATTAGAATTTGTTTACTCAAAGAATGATAAATTACAGTGACCTCCATAGCATTTAATTCTGTCTGTAAAATCACTACAAAATAAACATTTTATTTGTTTGCAGAAGGTTTTTGTGAAAGCGATTATTATGAATAATTATAAAAACAGTTGCTGTAACTTCTATTACATGTCCACATGTAAATATGTAAGTAGAGATCGTGTTTTAATTTTATATTCAAATTATTAATATACTTTTCGTATCATTTCCCCTCCTCCATTCTTTATCCTTTACCACGAAAATTATCTAAGGACCACTTGTAGTAATTTGAAATAATCAATACAAACTCAGAGGAATGAACTAAAAATATAAATAAGAAATGGAGATAAATGTTAAGGAGTTGGAATGAATTTACTTGGATCTTGAAAAATTCTCCCAATAACAGGATTGTAAATTTTAATCCGGGAAATATCTGCATGTTCAACCGCTAGGTGACGCGAATGCGGAGATTTTGATTCAGGATCGTTTCACTTCCAAGGAACCATTTATTATAATGTACTTTATTAGAATTTGAAAAACATACAGTGGTGATACATTTTAATTCAAATACCTTTTTCTATTATATATATATATATATATATATACAGTGTGTTTCATAAAGGATGGCGCAAACTTAAATGGTTGAAAGTACACGATAATAGAAGCAACAATGTCCCAATAAACATGGGTCCGCAAACGAGCCGTTTGCGAGATAATTACGAATGTATGGTTACAAGCCGCCACTGACTTCATTGTAAACATCGTCCTAGTTAGTAGAAATTTATTTGAATTTAGGCTTTACTATTAATTTTTCATCTCATTTAGTTCACATTTCACAGTTCACTTCACTTATGGGTTACCTGTTAAAGGAGATGTTAAAGTGTCTTCCTTGCATCTGGATGCAATACTGAGCTCGTCTCTGCAATGAATGTCGAATTCTTTCGAAAACCCCTGGATCATTTCTAAATTTTTGACAAGCATGTACAACTCTCTGCTCCAGTTCTTCAATCGTGTTAACGGGTGTGCTGTACACTTCGCTTTTGAGGTGACCCCCAGACATAAAAATCCAAAAGATTTAGATCAGGTGATCTTGGAGGCCAAGGTACAGATCCGCCTGGACTATCCATCTTTGGCCGTATCTGCGCGTTAGATGCTGTCTCACAGCAGCAGCAAAATGTGCCGGAGCTCCATCATGCATGTACCACAAACTCCGACGTTGTTGAAGGGAAACATCCTCAAGCAATCCTGGAAGATGACGCCGCAGAAACCTAAGGTACCTCCGTCCATTAAGCTTTCGTGGAAGAATGTGTGGCCCAATGGGATAATCACTTAGTACGATGTTACAAACAATGACGTCAGTGGCGGCTAGTAACCATACATTCGTAATTATCTCGCAAACGGCTCGTTTGCGGACCCATGTTTATTGGAACATTGTTGCTTCTATTATCGTGTACTTTCAACCATTTAAGTTTGCGCCATCCTTTATGAAACACCCTGTATATAACAACATTCTATTTAAAAGAAGAGGATGATTTGAAATAGCAAAATTAGTAAAGTTTCATATTTTTATTTTTGTACTTAAAAGTACTCCTTGATATGTTTAGCAAATGTGTACACGTTATATATAAGTCCTCGAATTACTTTAAATAATTATCGGATCATTAGGTGTAGAATAACACACGAAACGAGAATTTAAAAATTGCTTTAGCAGTCGTAAGTTTTTATGTTTCGCACCAAAACTCAGTATATGTTATTAAAGTAAAACTAGAGTCGTATTTTCCAAAAAATTAGGAAATACGACGGTTAGAAATAGGGATTTAACTTACACCCAAAATTTAAAAATCGCACATGCAGCCTCCTTATATTCTAGCCGGCGTGTTTTCTTCCAAACAATATAACAATATACAATGCAATTTAATTACTCTTTAAATTATCAATATCCTATTACATGAATTTGTTTAATTTATCCAATAGTATACTTTAAATAAAATAATAGAACAGATTAATTAACAGAGATTATTAAATGTGTGTCAAATTTTATAATAATATTCATAAAGTAATAACTTAGTTTATGTTATGACTCATGTGGTAGCATGTCTATGTCAAGACGGAGCCCCGGTTCCGTTACCGCCGCCGTAGAAAATGTTTATGATTAAAATTAATTTAATTGCAACATTTTTGAATCTTTGGGTCAGGAGTAATGATGATATACTTATTAATCGCTAGATTGTGCAGCGGAATCGTTAATTAAATTAAAAATCTCTACCGTAGTACATATGTTGAAAATCCATGTGACGAGAAGACTGTAGGGCCTCCATGGTGCTTTTAGTTAGGAGAAGGTTATTACACCGGGTTTCACCTTCTCCCTAGGAGCAGGCTACGTGTTGACAAGGTTTAAAATTATACTTTTTCTTCACCATCATCTGTCATACGATACACTTCACACTAGACAAAACATAGACTCATCATCTACTAATATCTGTACATATTTTTTTGGTCGATGTGACTAATTTCTTATACTTACTAATATTGTTGATACTGGAAGTAAGTCAACGTTCCCACATATAACCTGGTTGCTATGCAAACAATAGAAATCGTAATGCTGATGTGACTCAAAAGCACATGTGCGGTAAATAAAATAATAGTAGCAATATGTATTTTGATATTTTGAATGTGACAGTACAAATCCAAAAATCATTACTAGCTTCATCATTAAGAACACATCATCAGGAGCTTCATTTAAAAACAAATGAATTTCTTCCCTGCTAAAAACACTAGACTTTTTCGGTCGATGACCAACGTTCTTCTTTTTCAAGAAAACAATTAATTTACAAAGAGAGGAAATGTCAATACCATCATTTAACTTTTATTAGCTTTGAGCATTGAGTACTCTGACTATAAACTTCCTGCAGATTCAAGCCATTGTAGTCTGTCCTCCATCCGATGCATGTTCGTCTCAATATCTCGTATTTTTTCATCTACGTTGCACTTTTCAAACCCCTCTTTCACTTCAGTTGACAATTTTTCAATCAGCTTTCTCACTTCTTCCATAATGATTTAACTCCTGCACTCTTCCACCACACTAACAAAAACACGTCCGATCTCCTCGACTGTCTCGACAGAGTTTGGGTAGATTTCTGGACAAAACGCGGAAAATAAGAACAACACTCATTCATGAATAAATAAATATGTTAACAAATTGCAATACCATTAATTCTTAATAATTCTACATAACCAAGTTAATGTATAATGCAATTGTATTGTTATCTAATTGTAATATTATTGTGTTTTCTTTTTTTGTTTTAAGTATATTACTACCAAACATCAACTTATTGTAACGGACTGTCAACAGCACGTACGGCTCACTGCCCGTGCGACCTATATTTGTAAATAACATTGCATGTATTTTACTTTTAGTCTAATAAAGTGATTATGTATTAAAACGTCCTGCAGACTTTAATTTCTCATTCCTCAGAACAAAATATGCAAACAAATTCGTCTCGTTAATCTGCACGCCTTTTTCATTTAACCATTTCTTTAATGTTTTTGTACACTAACTCGTACCTTTCTTTAGACGTTTCCGGAATTAATGCAGAACATCTCACTCTCCAGGCTTCTTCAATTTCTCTATCATCTACCATGACTCCTTCCATAATAAAATTATTAAACAAATTCTAATCACGGTACTACATATAAAAATGTCTCCACAGCCAACAATCCTTGTTTATAATAAAACAAATGAAAAGCTACATAGCAACGATCGCCAAATGTTTCTTTCTCATAGAAGTCATTTACATCCAACCTATATTTTAATTCATTTATTACTATATTTAATAAAAATTAGTCATATCGACAAAAAATAGTATTCAATACACATGAGGTAAGCACGTAATAGATCTCGAAAATTGGAAAAAATTAAAATTAAAAAAACTCGGTGCAAGCGACTCGTTTTTTCAAACTTTTTCTCGATCAGTAAAAAGTGCTTACCTCACTTGTATCGCAATGTACTATAGGAAAACTTCATCCAAGTAAAGTGGTGGGTAAATTATAAATACTAGCGCATTTAATCACGTATAGCGGATCCCGAGTCACGTAGAGTTCAGTGGGTGGCATTAGAACAAACATATATGTTTAATGAATTAGAAGGAAGTATATTTCATTGTGAACAAATATTTTACTTGAAATCCAACTTGAGATCAATTCTAAATAATTTATCAGTTAAATTTTGTACTGTAAATATTGTTTAATAATTATTTAATTTTAATATTATATTTCTGGGAAAACCAATAATATTACCTAACACATATCTGCACTAATCCATTGATATGCCCTTGCATCAAACACTGTTATTTTTTTTTAAAGTAATAGAATAACAAGTGCTAAGAGAATTTTCCAAATTAAAAGTGAATGGGTTAACGGAATTCACGCTGTCCAACTTTCCTGCCTATAAATAGTGCAAGACAATAATCCTCATATTTCACTTATGTCCTGAGGTAGAGCTTATAAACTTAATATACTGTGCTGTAGCCAATATTAAGAATGTGGTAGAAAACAAAAATTCCTGCAAATTAAGTTGGAGTCTCGATAAATATGGAAAGTAATTAATATGACGGGAAATATTTAACAGTTTTTCTGGGACACTTCAGGGCGACGAATGTCTGTATCGTCATCAACCCGCTGCGAGAAGCTGCTCGACAGTGTGTTTCATCCTGGCAGCGGTGTACTTGCTCTGATGAGCATTGCCAGCTTCGGCATTCGGAGCTGAAAGTAAGTATTTATTCTTTCATTTTTTCACACCATTCTCTCCCTACTCTTTATATTCATCTTTCTACTTATCTTATGGAGAAGAACCTTTTCTAGAATAACAAATACAATCTGATCAACATCTCCTTTTAAATATTACTTATATATGCTAGAGGTACAATACATACAAAACAAGCATTCCTGAAGCAATTAACAACTGGCAAAGATTTCATAACACGACATGTAAATATCACGCTGAAGACATATATTTCCAATTGAGGAACTAAAATTCAAATTCTGATCCTTCGATTTTCCTTGCATCCATAATTGCCCTATCAACTATACTGTAGTTAACTCTTATTCTATACTACTGCAAAAAATAGTTTTATTTCAACTGTCTCTATGTTACCTGTTTTTCATATTTCTCCTTCGCCATTGTCAAATATACAGTAAAACTTGCTCCCAGCGGAATCGCATGGGACCAATTTTTTTCCGCAAAAGACAAAATTTAGCATTATAAGAAAAACTAAAATCTATTAATAATTCCACATTATAGAGTACCGTATATGTCTTTTTACGTTGGTTGGATTAATCGTAATTCCGCTGCATTTAAAATATAAAATATAGTGTGTATGAGCGACTTCGACGGTAACGCGCGAAAAACACTGTCCCGTTTCGTAAGCATTAAAAATGGCGCGTATACTGAAATTAAAGTATCCAGTTTCGGTTTCCGCTCACTAACTACACTTTTATCCACATTCTTTGATTCCCGGCAAATTTCATTCCTCAGTACATTGTGTCGTGTTTTAAAACTGTTCAGTCATCCTGAACATGCCTTGAAATCATTATTCCATTGGGATTTAGTAACAGCTAGAGCTAGACTTTGTAGCGTTGGTCCGAAAATTTGGAGATTTATCTTCAATCACTTTCACTTTTTTGATACATACGTTTTAGCTATTTTTATTCCGTCAATTCAGAACGCTACCTGTTAAAGATTAGTCACAGAACTTAAACTAATTTAAGATTTTACAGTGCAATTGTTATTTGCAAGACAGGTATCTGCATATCGCATAACGGGTGTGCAGTAAGGTCCAAATGAAATTTCAGGTACAGGTACAATCTATAATTCACCCGGCGCGGCGGCAGGAATCATTCGTTATTTATTTTTTTTTTTTTTTTTTTTTTTTTGCCTAACGAGATTTCAATGAAGTGCAAACTAATTTATTTCTCTGTCTTTACGCTTTATAAATTTGTTTTTTCATAAATTCTGTAGAAATATCCTTCCGTTTCCGCGTTGGACAGATTCCGTTTTATGTAAAATAAAAACATGTAAAATTACTATTATTTCGCAGGGACCAATAAATTTGTTCACATTCGACAGATTTCCGTATTTCACATTCCGGATTAAACAAGTTCTACTGTACTTCGTCACTTTTGGCAGACGAGATTTGTATAAGATTAATAAAATAAAAAATTCATAATTTTAACATATTTTGTATGATATTATATTGACAAAAATATTTCCACAGTTTAGCTATAAAGAAACTGTATTCAAATTATTATTTTCAGAGATTTTCTGGACTAAGAAACTCTTACCGGAAAAGTACAAGTAAATTTAAAGATGCAGGAAGCCAAGTAATAAAGTGTGGATTAGCTTCCTCAAGATCCAACTGTTTGAAGACTCTAGAAAAGCGTAAGGATACTAAATATTAATTATATATATACATATATATATATATATATATATATATATATATATATATATATATAGTACACCGCTGTAGTCTCGAGGTAGCGTGATGCCTTGTCACGCAGCGGCCCCGGGTTCGATTCCCGGTCGGGACAGGTTCCAGGGTGAGGTTTATTTCGGGGTTATTCCTCATCTGTAAGACAAATGTCAGGAAGCTTAGAGCCCAACAGTCCCTGAAAATCATCTGGCCATCATCATCATCCATATCATTATCATAAGTAATGCCACGAGTGATTTCCAAATTATCGATAAATTCACGACTCACGAAGTGAGGAGTGAATTTATCTAGAGAATTTGGAAATCAAGAGTGGCATTTGTTAGGACTATTTAACGAATAAAATAAAGCTGTTTACTCACAAATCATTATTTAACTACAGTTATTTAAAAATATTTTTATATTTAAAGTAAACGGTGATGTTTGAAAACTAATGAGAAACGATAGGTAGCCTACGCTTCTACTGCTTCTTTTGTTTATCACTGCAACCAGATCATACTATTTATTGCCAAAGGAACGCAATATTGTAAGAATGCTCTCTAGTGGAGAAAAAATGAAACACATCAATCTGTATATTAATTCATTTTTGATGTCGTATACATTTAAGAAAGTGCAAACAGTGGTTTCTTTTTTTGGTGGTATAATCAATTGCTACAAATGTTGACATGTAAGCACTATTATATACAATCTGGTAGCCGTATTTGTTATAGGCTCAGTCACTGCAAAATAACGGTCAGACCTGTTCAGAATATTAAAAAGGAGGAGCTTTGCTTAATATATGATAATCCTAACGTTGATAATTATTTCGTGAAACACGTCTCTGATTGGTTGTAATACAGAAATCATTGAAACGTGATTGGTCATTGACTCCCATTTGGGGCATGAGTTAAATAGTCATCACCATCCTTCATTGGTATGGAAAGCAACGGGAAGCTACCACACCCATAATTCTCTAGTAAAGCTGCAAAGCATAAAATGAAAATGCTATGATTGAAGTGAAAGACTACCCTCGGACATAATTACTATATATATATATATATATATATATATATATATATATATAGTAATTCTGCCAGCGGGCAGGTCATTCACTGCAATCATAGTATTTTCATGCTATGCTTTGCAGCTTTACTAGGAATTGTAGGTGTGGTAACTTCCCGTTGTTTTCCACACCGGTGAAGGATGATGATGATGATGTCCATATGATTTCGGGGACCGTTTGGGCCTTAAAGTTTTTTTTTGACATTTGTCTTACAGGTGAGGAAAAAACCCGATAAAACCTCACCCAGAGAGACTGTCCTGACCGGGCCCGCTGCGTGACGAGGCAGCACGCTACCTCGAGACCACAGCGGTGGACACACACACACACATATATATATGATAACTAAATATATCCATTATAGAATTTAAATGTCTATTCACAATAAAATTTAGAGATAAAAGTAATATCAACACAGAATTTGGAAGCCATTTTACCAATGATATCTTTCACATGGACTGACAAAAATATAGCCGCTAGACATTGAAAATGAAAGTTTGCAATATCCAAACATTCACATCTGTGACTAAGTTAAACTAACAATGGAAATGTCAACCATTGCATGCCGAAACCTACCTTGATATTTCTCCCAGAGATGCGTTGTGATTTACAAAAGCCGTGTTCAAGAAATTATCCGCCACATTTCAAGTGCAAGACACATAAATCGAAGTGATAATCCAGCAATGGTAGCCCACTGTACGGAGCAGATGTACATCCCTGCATGAGTAAAGCACAGAGTGAAGTTAGAAGGGACCAGAGCGGACGGAGGGGTTTTCCAATCTGCCAATACACGAGTTGTATTACTTCCCTATAGTTTAAATGAGAGATTTGGCGCTTGATTTTAGTGTCTTTGACTTAAAATGGGTAGATATTTTTTTGTCACGGCCCTTGTACATTACAACATTATTAAGCAATTGAACATCGCCATTGCTTCATTTTTCTGCGGTTATAAATATTTAAACACCTCTCACATAATACAAGATTACATCATCTACGTAAAGTGAATTTCAGAAGTGGTGCGTAAATTGTGAAATGACCACATCAATGTCATTTATCTACTCAGCACAGAACCCAAAGCACCAAAAATGCAGTGGATGGTATAGAACAAACATATACAAACATAATAATAAAAAATAGTTATATATTTTAAGTCTATAAAAAATAATCTTCAACCTTTTCAATAGAAACGTACAGATCACAGCTTAAAAATAAGATTACAGAGCAGTAGACCTAATATACCGCTCTTTGTTTTAGGGAAGTCTGAAATGAAATTGAATTGATGGCAGACGGCTAAAACGATAAAAGTCATAATATGCCAATTTACATTTTAAGGTTGTAAATATAAAAAATCTAATCTTACAAGGACTATAAAAATTAATAGAATTAAAAAAAACTAATTTTACTACAGATGAAATGAAGGGAACATTTTTATATCTATGAAATGTCGCTATCAACTCGTTTTTTTAAAGTAAAGTGGACTATGATTCTTTTCATCCGTCAGCCTTTATTATTTATGCATAACTAAGTACAATTAACATATTCAAAATTTAAATACAAATGCATATAACAGCTAGATTTTAAGTTAGATTACAAAAACCAGGAACAAATACAACAAAACATCGAAATTAATTTACGTGAAAACTAGATATGATAGGCATATGAATTTTCGCTCGTCTTATAAAGTACTATGTCCAATAATTCCAGCTACATTTGAACAATATTTATAATTAATATAAAGATGCTATCTTGGGCCGCTCCTTCCTTGAGCCACTCTGATATAGAATTTATATGTGTTAACAACTGATAACTTTACTTGATAAACAGCCGTCCAGGATGAGAGATGTTCCATCTAACTATAAGACAGAGGGACAGACAGGAATTGTTTCACGTATTTCTTGTAATTATGTGCTAATAACAGTGAACTGTTAACAGTGATTGTATTTCTACTAACGTCGTTTGAAACAAAGATAAATCTGTGTTGTTTAGCCATTCTTATATTAAATAAATAATAGTTTTAAAAAACTAAAACAACACGCTTTATTAGAAAACCGAACTAAAAAATCAAAAATAATTTTAATTTCCAACATGCTTCTTCTTCTTCTTCTTCTTCTTCTTCTTCACTTCCTGGTTTAGGCAAGAGTTGCCTGTTCCGTCTTCACTAATAGATCTAAGACCATCTCTTCCGAGGACATCCGACATCTCTTTTTCCTCTTGGAAAATAATGGAAGATTTTATTTGGTAATCTACTTTCTTCCATTCTTTCTACATGTTCTTTCCACTGTATCTTGTTGTTAAATATCTTTTCTTTTATGGAGTAGATCTGCAGTTCTTCACGGATATCCTCGTTTCTTATCTGGTCCATTCTAGTGCAGCCTTTTACTCTTCTTAAAAATTTTATCTCGGCTGCTTGGATTTTACTTTCTTGTTTGGTAGTGGTAATCCAAGATTCACTCCCATACAAAAGGACAGGGACAGCCATTGTTTTATAAAATTTTAATTTTGTTTGTTTATGGGCTTTATTATTCAATGTTCTATTTATTGTACCACAAATAGCTTGAAACTGACGTGTTTTGTGTTCAATATCTTTATCATACCCATAGCTGATGTCACATCCCAAATATTTAAAGTGGGATACTTGTTCAATAATTTCGTCTCTAATTACTATTTTTGCACGCAGAGTATTTCTTCCACAAAATGTCATTACTTTTGTTTTACTTATTGAAATTTTAAAATTATAATCGCTACATATTGCATTTAGTATGTAAGCAGCCAAATGTAACAGATTTTCATCATGGTGTAGTAAGACTAAGTCATCGGCGAAAATTAATTTATTAATACTTGAGTTATTGTTCAATCTAAGGCCTTTGTCCGTTATAATTTTCATCATGGTGTAGTAAGACTAAGTCATCGGCGAAAATTAATTTATTAATACTTGAGTTATTGTTCAATCTAAGGCCTTTGTCCATTATAATTATCCATTGTTAATTCTACGCTGAGGTCGTCTTTGGTTAAGTCCGTCCGAGTTTCCATTGTGAATAATACGAGTAATGTGCTTTCCTCTGATCGCGGTATCAACGCTATGCGTGGGGTGCTCTATATCAATTAATATATTTGGTAATAAACAGATATTGGTAAAAGTAAAGTCTCTAAGAAGAAAACGTAAAAACCATAAAAAGCACCCCACGCCTTTGATGGTAAAATTATTTTTTGTAGATAACTCTAGTTTTATTCTAGATGTGTTGGAGATGATTCTTTGTTGACCACTTTAATTTTATCCCAAGCGTGTTGGAAATTAAAATTATTTTTCATTTTTTAGTTGGTTTTCTAATAAAGCGTGTTGTTTTAGTTTTTTAACTTTTTTTTTCAGTTTAATTGATAGTCATAAACCGGAATCCCATGAAAATTTAATTGCTTAACACTCTTCTAAAAAAATCCTCCCAGCCGGATTTGAACCAGCGACCTATTGATTACTGAAATTGTATACCACTACAGTCCACCGCTCTACCAACCGAGCTCTTACAACGATTGACTAAAATGTCGATAAGTTCGCAACCTATTGTACCGGTTTTTATTTTTTTTTCTGATATTCTGGCCAGGATTTTAGAAACAAAATTTGAAATTATTGTATTGTCGTTGGTCCTTTACAAGTATATAAAGTTTCAAGTCGATCCAATTTTTTAAGTGGGTGAATATTGTCTTGAAAGTTTCCGTTACATAGACAGATACAGGTCAAGTTAATATAAAACGTGTAAAAATAACTTTTGTACTAACAAATATATAGCTGAGTGAAACAATGCGTGAATCTTGCTTTATTGAATAACAGCAGTCTCCATGGTGCTTTATTGTGTTAACTGTAACTAATATATATCCAACAGTTACAAATATCTTACTTTATTAGCTTCGTTTTATTAATTTCTAACTCTAAAAGTAACTTTCAATTTAGTTTTTAATTAAATATATTATAACAATTTGTTTACATTTTACTTATCACTTGTCTAAAACTAACTCCAGTGTGGACATAGGCTCTCCAAAAATCCCTAACCGATGTTAGTATTTACTATTTAATCCCCTGAACAATTTTCCTTTCTCAAATTAATTGTAATGTTTTTTCCTCCCATGTAGAAATTTTTCTATCCTCCTTTTCATACTCATTCTTGCGACATGTCCTGTACATCGCATACTAAGAGACACAACTATTTTTATTATATCTGGTTTCCCATTAAGATCATCGAGCTCACATTTACTACTTTTATAAGAACTTTATTCTCAAATAATTAATTTGTCTATTGTGTTATCATCACTATCCATTGATTTGCAAAGAGCCTAAAAAATTATATTAAGGCTTTGTCTTTAGTGAACCGCGCCGTAGCCGAGTAAACTAATTCAACTTGCATCTACGCGATATGCGATTATTTATATTTAAATTTGTATATTTAGATATATTTATTTATTTCATTGTTGTTATATTGCCCTTACATAATTTTATATGGTCACTATAAATGATATGGTTGGTTGGTTGGGGTTTCATGTGCTGCATCTAACACTGAAGATATTAGTTGTATTGCTCCCCAGTACTTTGAAGTTTTGGTAGTTTCCTATTTGACGGTTGTGAGTTGTTCGTCATCCATTTCATCCTCTGAGTGGTTTCATAGAATACATTTTAGTACCTATACGAGATAGACGTACTGAAATTCACTCCAAATTATAATGGGAAGACAAGCATTATTAGAAAATGGTACAATTGAAATATTCACCTGTCCATGTAAATAATTTGTTTTCAATTCTGTGAAGGATCTCATTATAAATGTACACAGATAATTTGTAAACTAAAAACAAGTGAAGAGGCACCAAGATTATTTGGTTAATTCAGTACAAAACAATCCGGAAATATCATGTTTTTAAACCCGATACTGTCATTATTTTAAACTGCTGTAAAACTTGTGTTGTTCCATTACTTGGTGTTTATTCAGCCTCTAAAATGAGTCCCGGTATAAAATGTTTGTTCAAGAAGGAAATGTGTCCTTCAATTCAGGGCTGATAACGCGGCTGGCGTGTAAAAAATGTGGAAGCCTTAACCTCCAACTGCCCCAAATGACTTTTAAGGCCTGTAACGGGATAATTTTACTTTGAATACAAATTAACTGTCAAATACGTGCTGTGGTAAATAACCAAAAAGTAGAACAAATACCTAATAATTAACACAAAAAAAACTTGGGATGCAAACTTTGACATGAGCTCTACAATAAGGGGAGTACCGTAACCTAGTTATAATTTTACATTATCAAGAAACTGACATTCTACTGTTGAAGGTCACGTGTGTGTATATATGATTATTGTATAAAGGATAAATGGAAATATTATGTACAACATTAGAGTATCACATTTTATATTAAGAAATAGTTCGATAATTTGGAAATCATAACAAATCATTTATACAAAAATTAATTATTTAATAATCATTGTAATAACTGTACCCGTCCTGATTTTGACAGTATTTCTTAACTGTGCAGAAAAAAGAACATTTCTTCCTTTTTTTTCAACCTTACATTCAAAACATAAGATTTTACAGACACTTATTTAGAAAATTGTGTAATTTAAACAATGAAGGATTTCACTGATGTCTGTAAAATTATTAAAATGTCCGGACTATTAAGCCATGATATATAGGGGAACCACATTTATATAAATGTTACATAAATATTTATCAGTATGCTGCTTAGAACAGGAATAAATTATTTCTCTTATCTCGAACTGAAAAAAAATGTTCTAGACCGTAAGAAATATAATGATAATGTTATAATTCTAGCGGAAATAAAATAATTTCGAACTATTTGCACGTTTGTTGTAAATTCTATTTTCATGTCGAAATCATTAGAAACTACTTATTTTTAAATATTCCTTTAGTTATATATTTAATATTTCACCTGTTTAGACCCACAATGTTCTAACTTCAATTTAAAAAACTCCTTGCGTGTATCCATTGTGTTTTAACATTTCTGTATCAGTTACACACTTACAATTTACATTTTGGGGTCAGAAAGTGTCAAACCTCGTTCTTCAGAGCAGTGTTAATACCGTGAATTATTTAGTACCAAAACATAATTGGGATTCCTTGAAAAATTAAAACAAAATGGAGTTAAAACATCTTGGTTCTAAGCAGCCAATTTATCTCCAAGAATCCATATGCTTTTTCCGCTATACATGTCGCATTAGGACAAACTATAATGTGTTTACTCAAAGAATGATACATTAGAGTGGACTCCGTAGTGTTTAATTCTGTCAGTAAAATTACTACAAATTAAACATTTTATTTGTTTACAGAAGGTGTTTGTGAAAGCGATTATTATGAATAATTATAAAAACGTGGGCTGTAAATTCTATTACACGTCCACATGTAAATATGTAAGTAGAGGTCGCATTTTAATTTTATATTCTAATTATTAATATTATTTTCTTATCATTTCCCCTCCTCCATTCGTTTATCCTCTAACACGAAAATGATCTGTGGGCCACTTTTATTAATATGAATTAATAAATATATACTCAGAGGAATTAATTAAAAATATAAATAAGAAATAGAGAGGAACGTTAAGCAGTTCCAGTGAATTTACTTTGATCTTGTGAGATTCTCCCAATAACAGGACTTTGATCTTGTGAGATTCTCCAAATAACAGGATTCACAATTTTAATCCGGGAAATAGCCTATTTGCAATTCCAGACGCCAGGTGACGCGAATGCGGAGATTTTGCTTCAGGATCGTTTCGCTTCCAAGGACCAATTTGTATAGTGCATTTGTATTATAATTTAAGAAAAAGAGTGATGATACCTTTTAATTTTTATACAATTTTCTATTATATATTTAATAACATTCTATTTATGAGAAGAGATCATATGAAATAGGAAAATTAGTAAAGTTCCATATTTTTAATTTTGTACTTAAAATTACCCCTTGATATGTTAGCAAATGTGTTCACATTATATATCCATCCATAGTAATTCTGCCCGAAGACAGGTCCTTCACTGCAATCATAACATTTTCATGCTATGCTTGCAGCTTTACTAGGGAATTGTGTAGGTGTGGTAGCTTCCCGTTGCTTTCCACACCGGTGAAGGATGATGATGATGATGATGATGATGATGATGATGATGATAAGGATGATGATGATGATAAAGATGATGGCGGAGACCGTTTGGGCCTTAAAGTTTTCCTGACATTTGTCTTACAGGTGAGGAAAAACCCCGATAAAAACCTCACCCAGAAAAACTGCCCCGACCGGGGATCGAACCCGGGCCCGCTGCGTGACAAGGCAGCATGCTACCTCGAGACCAAAACGGTGGACACATTATATATAAGTGCTCGAATGATTTTAAATAAGAATCGGATCATTAGGTGTAGGAGTACACCCGAACGAGAATTTAAAAATCCCTTTATCTGTCGACGTTCTTACGTTTCTCAAAGTTATTAAACAAAAACTAGAAATGTATTCTCCAAAAATTAGGAAATACGACCGTTAGAAATAGGGATTTAACTTACACACAACATTCAAAAATCGCTCTAGCAGTCACCATATTTTCAGGCCGCCGTGTTTGCTGCGAAACAATATCCATACATCCATAGTAATTCTGCCCGAAGGCAGGTCCTTCACTGCAATCATAGCATTTCCATGCTATGCTTGCAGCTTTACTAGGGAATTGTAGGTGTGGTAGCTTCCCGTTGCTTTCCACACCGGTGAAGGATGATGATGATGATGATAATGATAAGGGTGATGATGATGATGGCCATATGATTTCGGGGACCTTTTGGGTCCTAAAGTTTTCCTGACATTTGTCTTACAGGTGAGGAAAAACCCCGATAAAAAACTCACCCAGAAAAACTGCCCCGACCGGGGATCGAACCCGGGCCCGCTGCGTGACAAGGCAGCACGCTACCTCGAGACCACAGCGGTGGACCGAAACAATATAACGATGTGTAATGCAATGTAATTACTCCTTAAATTAACAGTGCATCCTATTACATGAATTTGTTTAATTTATCTAACAGTACATTTTAAATAAAGTAATAGAAAAAATTAATCAACGGAGATTACTTAAATTTGTATCAAATTGTGTAATAATATTCAGAAAGTACTAATTTAGTTTATATTAAAGCTCATGTGGTAGTATGCCTACTTCAAGACTAGGGGCCCGGGTTCAGTTACCGGTCCCGTAGAAAATGTTTAACTCCTCCTGGCGCGACAGGCCTAGATGGCCCTTAGCCTACCAGCCGGCTGCTGGCCTAATATCCACATGTGTCAATCACAGAGGTAGATGATCATCAGCCAGTGTTGGGGTGACATGTGGTCAGCATGTCGAGTCCCCCAGCCGTTATAGCTGGTTTTCTCAACCTGGAGCCGCTACTTATTGTAGCTACCCAAATGCCTCACGATGCTGGGTGGGCACCGGTCCCATACTGGCCGAAATACCATGAGAAAATTTCTTCCCCCATGGAGACTCGAACCAGCGCAAGTCCCGTAGCTCTGCGCCAAGGCTTCCTGCCTTAACCACTCGGCTACGGCGCGGGACAGAAAATGTTTATGATTAAATTAATTTCACTACAACATTTTGAAACTCTGCGCCAGGAGAGATGGCGGTACACAGTTTTTAATCGCTGGATTGTGCACCGGATTCATTAATTAAATTTAAAATCCATACGTAGTACATATGTTGAGAATCCATGTGACGATGCAACTGTAGGTCTTCATGGTGGGCTTAATTAGGAGTAGGCTGTGACACCGGGTTTTGCCTTCTCGCTAGGGGTAGGTTACGTGGTGGACAAGGTTTCACATTATACCTTTTCTTCATCATCATCTGTTATATAATACACTTTACACTTCACAAAACATAAACTCATCCTGCACTACTATCTGTACATATTTTAGAAAAACTTGATCTAATTAAAGTGTTGCATAAATTATAAACAGACCATATTAACACAATATAACCACGCATAGTGGATCCCGAATCACATAGAGTGCAGTGGGTGGCATTAGAACAAAAATTCAGTTTTAACGAATTAGGAGGAAGTATATTTCATTGTGTACAAATATTTTACTTGAAATCCAATTGGAGAACAATTCTTAATAATTGATCAGTTAAATTTTGTACAGTAAATATTGTTTAATAATTATTTAATTTTAAAATTCAATTTCTGAGAAAACCAAAAATATTACGTAAGACATATTTGCTCTAATCTATTGATATTGTCCTTGTATCAATCACCATTACAATTTTTTAACGTAATATAATATCAGCTGCAAAAACAATTTTCCAAATTAAAAGTGAATGGGCTAACGGAATGCACTCTGTCCAACTTTCCTACCTAAAAATTATGGAAGACAATAAACTCCATACTTCACTTCTGTCCTGAGGTAGGCCCTAGAACATATAAACTTAATATACTGTGTTGTAGCTAATATTAAGAATGTGGTGGAAAACAAAAATCCTTGCAAATTAAGTTGGAATCTTGATAAATGTGGTAAGTAATTAATATGTCGGGAAATATTTAACAGTTTTTCTGGGACATTACAGGGCGACGAATATCTGTATCGTCATCAACCCGCTGCGAGAAGCTGCTCGACAGTGTGTCCATCCTGGCAGCGGTGTACTTGCTCTGATGATCATTGCCAGCTTCGGCACTCGGAACTGGAAGTAAGTATTTAATTCTTCCTTTAATTGACACTCCATTCTCTCCCTACCCCTTATATTCATCTTTTTACTCATTTTATGGAGAAAAACCTTTACTAGAATGACAAATGCCATCTGTTCAACATCTACTTTTAAAGATTATTTATAGACGCTAGAAGTAAAATATATATATATAAAAAACAAGCATTCGTGAAGCGATTAACAACTGGCATAGATTTGAGAACACGAATTGTAACTATCTCGCTGAAGACACCCAGTTCCAATTGAGAAACTAAAATTCAAATTCTGATTCTTGATTTTTCCTTGCATCCATAATTGCCCTACCAACTGTATTGTAGTTCACTCTTACTCTAAACTACTATAAAGAGATAGTTTGTGTTTCTATCGTCTCTATGTTATCTGTTAAATGTATGGAGCGATGGTGGAGCCAGTAATGCACTATGGTAGTGAGATTTGGGGTTTTCGAAGAACAGAAATACTAAATAAGGTATATACGCATTTTATAAAATATATTACAGGACTTAGTAAGGCCGTTTCTAACTGTGGAATTTTATATGAATTTTGGTCATTTCAGGACGATATAAACTGCAAAATTCGTGTACTCAAGTACTGCTTGCGGCTAATCCAAGGTGAACAAACAATTTTCAGAGCAATATGTTACAGCCACCAAATTAGGAACGCAAATGGGAAATTCTGGGCAGACGAGGTTAAGAGAGAACTCCAAAAGATTGGGATGGGTTGGGTATGGGAAAAAGGGACTGAAAAGCGCAAGAATGTGTGGAGAAAAATTAGGATGAGGTACTTAGATATAAACCGACAAAATATTTTGGCCGAATGTGCGGGAAAACGATCACTATTTTTACAAAGAGACCTAAAACAAGTTTGGGGAAAAGAATCGTATATACTCAATCTAGGACTTAAAGAGAGAATAGGGCTTGCTTGGTTCAGGTTAGAGGCATGGAAATTTTTAAAAATTAGCGACGATCACAATATGCGAATATGTCCAATATGCGGGAGCTTTGAAGACGAGATACATATAGTAGGAAAAATGTAGCGATTTAGAATATTGGAGGCATCAGTTATTACCGGAAAGATTTCTAAATTCAAATCGTGAAATATTGGCATGTTACGAGTTATTGGTAAACCCAGAAAATTGGATAAACCTGGGTAGATTTCTGGACAAAACGCGGAAAATAAGAACAACACTTATTCAGGAATAAATAAATATGTTAGCAAATTGCAATGACATTAATTCCTAATAATCCTAGATAACTAAATTAATGTATAATGTAATTGTATTGATGTCTAATTGTAATAGTATTGTGTTTTCTTTTTTCGGTTTTTAAACATCAACTTATTGTAACCGACTGTCAACAGCACGTACGGCTTACTGCCCGTGCGATCCATGTTTGTAAATAACATTGTATGTATCTTACCTTTAGTTAATAAAGTCCTTATGTATACTGTATGTTATCTGTTTATCGTAATTTTCCTTCGCCACTGTCAAATATACTATGTCACATTTGGCAGACCAGATGTGGATAAATTCAATAAAATAAAAACAAATTCATAATTTTTATATACCTATTTTGTATGGTATAATATTGACAAAATATTTCCTCAGTTTAGCTATAAAGAAACTGTATTCAAAATATTATTTTCAGAGATTTTCGGGAGTAAGAAACTCTTACCGGAAAAGTACGAGTAAATTTAAAGAATGCAGGAAGTCAACTAACAGAGTGTGGTTTAAGCCTCCTCAAGACCCAACTGTTGTGAAGACTCTAGAAAACCGTAAGAACACTAAATATTAAATAATTATACATATGATATGTAAATACTTCTATTATAGAATAATTTGAATGTCTACTCACAATAAAATTTAGAGATAATAGTAATATCAACACAGAATTTGGAAGCCATTTTACAAATTTCATCTTTCACATGGACTGACAAAAATATAACCGCTAGACATTGAAAATGAAAGTTTGCAATCTCCAAAAGCATTCATATCTGTGACTAAGTTAAACTAACAATGGCAATGTCAACATTGCATGCCGAAAGCTACCTTGAAATTTCTCCCACAGATGCGTTGTGATGTACAAAAAACCGTGTTCAAAAAATTATACGCCATTTTTTATAGTGCAAGACACAAATCAAAGCCATAATCCAGTAGTGGTAGCCAACTGTTCGGAGCATATGTACATCCCTGCATGAGTAAAGTACAGAGTGAAGTTAGAAGGGACCAGAGCGGACGGCAGGGTTTTCCAGTCTGCCAATACACGTGTTGTATAACTTCCATATACTTTAAATTAGAGATTTGGCACTTAATATTAGTGTCTTGCACTTAAAAAGACATAATTTTTTTTTGACACGGCCTTTGTACATCACAACGCTCCTCTGGAATAATTTTAAGTTTGGTTTCGGCTTGCAATGGTTGACAGTTCCCTTGTAAGAATCAACCAATGACAGATCAAAGATTTAGCAATTGAACATCGCCATTGTTTCATTATTCTGTTGTTATTAATATTTAAAAGTCTCTCTACACAAACCAATAACACAATCTATGTAAAGTGAATTGCAGAAGTGGTGCGTACACTATGAAATGACCACATCAATGCCATTTATTCGCTCAGCGCGGAACCCGAATCACCAATATTGCAGTGGATGATATTAGAACAAACATATCAAAAATAAAAATAAAAAATATTTATATCTATAAAATTAATCTTCAACCTTTTCAATAGGAACGTACACATCACAGCTGGAAAATAAGATTATAGAAGGGCAGACGTAATACAGGCCCTACCGCTCTGTATATTAGGGAAGTCTGAAACGAAATATAATTCAACGCAGATGGCTAAAACGATAAGAGTCATGTTATATTATGCCAATTTACCTTTCAAGGGTGTAAATATATAATCTATCTTACAACAACTAGAAAAATTAATAGAATTAAAAAACTAATTTTATTATTCAGATAAAAAAAGGGAATATTTTTATATTTAAGAAATGTCGCTATCAACTCGTTTTTGAAAATAAAATGGACTATGATTGTTTTCAGCCGTCAGCCTTTATTATTTATCCACAACTATGTAGAATTAACATTTTGAAAAATTAAATACAAATGTATATAACAGCTAGCTTTAAAGTAAGATTACAAAAATCCAGAGTTTGGTACAAATACAACAAAAAATCAAAATTAAATTATGTGAAAAGTAGATATGAATTTTCGCTCGTCTTTTATAGTACTATGTCCATTAATCCCTGCTACTTTTGAATAATATTTATAATTAGTGTAAGGCTGCTATCTTTGGGCCGGCTCCTTCCTTCAGCCACTTTTATATAGTAGTTATATGTGTTAATAACTGATGACTTTACTCGATAAACAGCCGTCTGGGTTGTGAGATGTTTCATCGAACTATAAGACAGAGGTAGAGGCACGATCTGTTTCATTTATTTCTTGTAATCATGTGATCATACATGTGCACTGTTAACAGCGATTGTATTTCTACGAACGTCATTTGAAACAAAAGTAAAATCTGTGTTGTTTAGCCATTCATATATTGAAAAATAACTTTAGTGTGAACAAATACATAGCTGTGTGAAACAAAGCGTGAATTTCACCTTTATTGAACAACATTAGTCTCCATGGTGCTTTGTTGTGTTAACTGTAACTAATATATATCCAACAGTTACAAACATCTTACTTCATTAGCTTCGTTTTGTTTATTTTGTAACTCTAAAAGTAACTTTCAATTTAGTTTTTATTTATATATATTATAACTATTTGTTTATATTTTACTTATCACGGTGGTCATAGGCTCTCCAAAAATCCCTATCCGAAGTTGGTATTTACTATTTGATACCCAAACCAATTTTCCTTTCTCAAATCATTGTTAATGTTTTTTTCTTCCATATAGAAATTTCCATTCCACCTTTTCATACTCATTCTTGCGACATGTCCTGTAGATCGCGTACTAAGAGACGTAACTATTCTTATTATATCTGGTTTGTCATTAAGATAATCGAGCCACATTTAGTATTTCTGTAATAACTTTATTCTCAAATACTCGTAATATTTTCATCATCCTTAACGTAAGATTTTATCTTACCTACCAATATAAAATAAATGAATTATAACACTTCTAGTTAACATTTTTAAGAGAATTTGGAATGACAAGATATCTTGAAAAGCGTAATAGCATCCATATCCAGAATTTAGATTTTTTCTTCGCCTAATTTCTGTTTGTAATTTATTGATTTAAGCATTTTATTTCAGCAATTTATTCAAACTTTTCTTTACTTGTCATCAAATTTACGCTTCCATTATTTGTTTGACAATATTATATTTAAATTTATTGATGTTTACTTCCAGCCCGAATTTCTCATTTTTACTAAAGAAAATGTTTGTAGAGTGCTAATAATACCACATCATATATATATATATATATATATTCCTACTTTTATTTATTGGTTTGTTTTTTTTTTGGCCTCATAACGTACAGTATGTCAATTTGGTATTTATACATAGGAATTTGTATTAATAAAAATCCAATTTTCAGAAAGTTTTTAAAAGTAAAGAAAAAATATTTATTGTGGTTTGAAGGAAACACTAAGTTATATCTAAATATGTAATTCAAAACTTAATTATAAAATAAACATAAAGTAAAGTATTCCCACTACAGGCCTCAGAAGGCCCTTGGGGTAGTGGGAGGTGAAGGCTCCCACTATTTCTAGACAATCGGCACTTGATGTCAGCCGGGTTGTCAGCCCTGCGTGACGGCCGCCTTTACCCCAGAACAAGCGTCTGGTACTCATTTCCGTTAGAGGCTGAGTCGACCCCAGGGCCATAGTGCCGCCAGAAGGTTTGGGTCAGTTTAAAAATCCTGACCCCACCGGGACTTGAACCCTCGATCTTCCGGCTTGTAGTGCAGTGCCTTAACCACTACGCTACGGCGTGCCATAATTTTATCAAAATAAATAATCTTTATTACACCCAAATACAAGCCAATTTGCTATTCATACACTAAAGAAAACACTGCAGTGTATTTGCTTGTCTAACTTGCTTAAACATTAATGCAACATGAATACTCTAAGTTGTGCATTTGTTTACATCTGCCTACTGTGCTGGTTGTGTACATTGACAGTCAGTCGCCTCCAAAATGAGTAAATTTAAGAACTCAGTTCTGATCTCAAGGATACAATTGTAAATCTTGCACTTAAGGGATATTCTTTGAGAAAAACAGGGCGACTGATAGGCAAATATCATGCAACAGTACAGTATATACTAAATAAATTCAAGTATAAAGGTTCAGTAGAGAATGTTCCGAAAAAACCTAAACAAAAGAAGTTAAGTGAAAAGGAGGAGAGAACCATTGTGAGACAAGTGAAATTCAACCCCAGAATTAGTGCTCCAAAATTGCGGTCTACCCTAGAAGTTTCTACTGGTAAAAAGGTATGTACTGAGACAGTTCGGAAGGTGTTACGCAGAAATGGCTATAATGGAAGAATGACTAGAAAACGGTCGTATGTAAGTAAGAAGAACCGTGTTGTAAGACTACAGTTTTCAAAAGAACATGTAAATAAGGAACAGGCATGGGGGTGGGTCCTTAATGTTGTCGGGGTGTATGTCGGCAAAAGGGGTTGGTAATATACAGTCCATTGACAATGTTATGGACAAATTCGTGTATAACGACAATCTTCGTAAGAATGTTAAACAAAGTGCAGCAAAATTGGATAAGCTCCCTACGTACATGTTCCAACAAGATAACGACCCCAAACATACGGCGGACTTAAGTAAGACTTGGTTGATATGGAACGTGCCAAAGCAATTGAAAACCCCTCCTCAATCTGCTGACTTAAACCCTATGGAAACATTTATGGGCGTTTTTGAAACCTAGGGTCCACAGCAGAAATCCTTATTCCAAAGAAGAATTGAAGAAGGTGGTTACTGAAGAATGGTGCAAAATCAGTCCTCAGATATATGATAGGCTTGTTAGATCCATGCAGCGTAGATGTCAAGCTGTTATTTAAAGCTAAAGGTTACCCTACAAAGTATTAAGGACAGTTAATTTTTTTTCTTCATTTTTCCCCCCATTCTGACTGTAAGAATAGAAAAGTGGCTATAAAATTTACAACTTTTAAAGTTTTTTAATATATTATACGTTAAATGTTTATAGAATTTGTTGATTTGTATATATTATCTAAAGAAGTGTACCTAAAAATGTTTAGTTAATGGCAAAATATAATTGCAATATTCTGAGAATTAAAATTGTGCTATTTCAATTATAAACTCTAAGTGTATGAATAACAAATTGACATACTGTAAATGTGTAATTGCTTTCCTACTTTTTACGCGATCAGTGCATGATTTTAAATTGTCTCGTTCCCCGTAGAACAGTTGATTAAAGCAATTCGCTACATGCTGTATGTTCGACGTTTTGAGTCCAGATGTAGGTCAGTATATCTCAATTCATCTAAATATTCTCACCCTCTAACGAAACGTAGCACTAGACATGTAGAAGGATCACATCCGACATTTTGTTTTAATGTTTTACATATTAAAATGTGTGATCCTAAATTTGCACAGTCATCTTACTCGTTTTGTTCTGATAAACAGAGTTTTGCCTCTTTTGTCTCATATTTATCACATCTGAGTTTATGCTTCATTGGTGTGATGCTAGTTGTCATCTCATTTTCAGTTATCAGAATCACATCATTAGCAAGTCTACAGCCTGTTTTATTTAACGACGCTTTTAACATCTGAGCTCAATAGCGTCGCAATTCATATTTTAATCCTGAAACTTTGTTTTGAATTTATCTAGAGAATTTGGAAATCATGAGTGGCATTTGTTAGGACTATTTAACGAATAAAATTAAGCTTTTTACTCACAAATCATTATTTAAATATCCATCCATTGTAATTCTGCCCGACGGTGGGTCCTTCACTGCAATCATAGCATTTGCATGCTATGCTTGCAGCTTTACTACGGAATTGTAGGTGTGGTAGCTAACCGTTGCTTTCCACACCGGTGAAGATGATGATGATGATGGTCATATGATTTCGGGGACCGTTTGGGCCTTAAAGGTTTCCTGACATTTGTCTTACAGGTGAGGAAAAACTCCGACAAAAACCTCACCCAGAGAAACTGCCCTGGCCGGGATCGAACCCGGGCCCACTGCGTGACAAGGCAGTACGCTACCTCGAGACCACAGCGGAGTACATATATATATTTCAACACATCGACATTGTATATAATAATTATATTTTGGTTTATTTGTCATATTATTGTTTGTTGCTATGAGACAGAAGTTATTTAAATCACATATAAAATAGGTACAAAGAAATTATATGAATTTGCGTACAAGTGATTCAAACGAATTGAGTTTTAAAAATGATGCCAGCATTTATTTGACGTATTTCCAGTCCGTCATTGTATAAACGTAAGTAGTTAATAATTTACCTTCCTTGGGTGGTAAATTCTAATCATACGTGAATACAGATCAACATAATAATAAACATAGCATAGCGTAAAACAAGTATTTTATGGTTTATTACTATTCAGAGCATATTAGCAAATAACGCGTAATTGTATCTGTAATATTGACATTAATTCTTCATACTTGTACCAACTTGGTAACAAATAATAATCAAATACCTATTTTTATTGATTTTACAATAGCACAATCAAAGACATCATCAATAATTTAAAATCAATCAGTATGTTGTTCCTGTTTGCTTAAAGAACTGGAGTATATACAGTTAGTGTAGAAAGTATTGATACACTTAAAAATTTCACAGAGAGAAATAAATAATTTAATTATTTCTTCACAAACAAAATTATACATCTTTACATTGCTCTCTATAAAGTTAAATAAACGTACTTTTCTCTGTTTTAACATAACAATTAACGAGTAAAAAAATAGTTTATACACGAACAACAAAAATTAACAAACAAATAGTATTGATACAGTCTCATATTAAAGTTGTTTTGAGTCTTTATGCTTTGAGTTCTAAACTTGGTTGGGAGCCTCTTTGATTCCAAGATACGAGCTTCAAGACTGCGTGGCATCGACTCGACTAAATTTGAAGTTACTGAAGAAGACATATTTCTCCATTCTTCTTCCAAAGCTTTTCTCAGGTCCTGTTTGTTCGAAACCTGCCTTAAACGAATTCTCTTTTTAAGATATTCCCATAAATCCTCTATGGGGTTTATGTCCGGAGACTGCGGAGGCGTTTCCATGTACTTTGGTATGTTATGCGAAATTCATAAACGCGTATTGAAAGCGGTGTGCTTGTAATCATTATCTTGTATAACTACAAAATCTTGTCTGATCCCCTTTTTTCCTCTGCAGAGGTATGAAGATTAGCCTTCAGTATGTTTATATACTGTTTGTGATCCATCACACCATCGATAAAATGTGAGATCCCGAATCCATAGGTACTCGAATATCCCATACTGATAATGAACCACTACCATGTTTCACAGTGGGTTGGAATTTTAATAGTAGCTCTGTATTTTAATTCTTCCAGACTTCTGTTTAACCATCTGAACTGAAAATTTTAAATTTAGTCTCATCAGTAAAAATTACTTTTTTACAAAATATTTGGGGCTGTTTATGTGTGTTTTAGCTAAGTTTTATATTTCTTTCAGCTTTCTTCACTTACAAAGCATTTTCTACGGGCTGTTTTCCCATGCTGTTCGTTAGCTCATACACAATTACGAATATTACTATCAGAAATACCAATATTATAGTCATTCTTGATACTAGCTACTAATTTAGCTGCACTACTGTGAAATTTTTGCTTCACATTTTTCATTAATGCTTTTCAACATTAACTTACAGTTTTCTAGAACGTCCCATTCTGAGTCTATTTTCGAAAGATTTTCGTTCGACAATTCTGTCAGTTATATGCCGAATGATTGCTCTTGGCCTTCCAACTACTTCACTAATTTCATTTAGCGATTTACACAATTATACAAACGAATAATTAATTCAATTTCTTCTACTGTAGTCTATCTACCTTTGCTCAGTCTGCAGCCAGAACACGCACAACTACATGGCAAAATACTCAAGACTAGAGTGAATAACAACACTATCAGACGAACCCTCACTCGACTTCATGTGCACATTCTGTTGATCGAAACTTAGTATTGTATCAATACTTTTTGTCTGTTGCTCGTGTACAGATTATTTTTTTACTCGTTAATTGTCATGTTAAAACAGAGGAAACAGCGTGTATTTAACTTCATAGAGTTCAATTTAAAGGTTATATTTTTGTTTTTGTATGTAGCAAAGAAATAATTAAATTATTTGCTTCTTACTTACTTACTTACTCACTGGCACTATCGAACCCGTAGGTTCATGGCCGCGCGGACATAAGCTCTCCATATATCCCTATCCTGAGCTAATGCTTTCCAATCATTCCCTATATAATCTACTTCCCTCAAATCATAGTTAATGTTGTTCTCCCACCTCATTCTTGGTCTACCAACTGGGCGTTTTCCTTCTGGCTTTCCTACAAGAAGTTTCCATGCACGTCTTTCATTCCCCATACGTGCAACATGTCCTGCCCATCGCAGTCTATGAGACTTAACTGTTCTTATTATATCTGGCTTCCTATAAAGACCATGTAGTTCATTGTTATGTAGCCTTCTCCATTCACCTGTCTGTTAATCTCTCTTTGGTCCAAAAATTTTCCTAAGAACTTTATTCTCAAATACTCGTAATCTCCTTTCCTCCCTTAAAGTAAGAGTCCATGTTTCGCACCCATATAATATAACTGGTAGAATAATAGTTTTATATATTTTCAGCTTAACGTTTTTTGAAAGGAGTTGGGACATCAAAAGTCTCTGCAATGCATAATAGCACGCATTTCCAGAATTGAACCTATGTTTAATTTCTTTGTGCATCTCATTCCTATTTGTGATTATTGTTCCTAGGTATTTGAATTCAGCCACTTCCTCAAAATTTCCCTCATGTGTCATTAGCTGTCCATTTCCATTATATACTGAATTTCTACGTGTGACCATATATTTAGTTTTACTGATATTTACTTCCAGTCCTAATTTCTTAGTGTTACTCAATAGTGTGTGCGTGTTGGCCTTCAGTATCTCCTCGCTATCGGTCAGTAGTACTACATCACCAGCATAAACTAACAGCTTATTAATACCATTCAGTTGTAAGCCTTCCTCATTCTCTAAATATTTAATGGCATGCTCTAGTACAAAATTAAATAGTAGAGGAGATAGTGCATCTCCTTGCTTCAACCCATTCTGGATTTCAAAAGTGTCTGAAAACTGTTTGCCTACACGCACCCTACTCTTTGAGCCATTTTGACACATTCGTATAAGTCTAACTAACTTTTTAGGAATTCCGAACTCCAGCAGGATACTATATAACTTCTCAATCTTAATTGAATCATATGCTTTCTTGAAGTCTACATATAGTTGATGTACAGTACCATTATATTCCCATTTATTTTCTAAAATCTGTCTTATACTAAAAATCTGATCTGTAATTATTTGCTTCTGTCTCTGTGATTTTTAAGCGTATCAATACTTTCTGCACTAACTGTAACATACTCAAAACTAACGGTCTATATAACTTTCTTGATGAACACAAGTCTGGCTTTGGAACGAAACATCACACACACACACCGCACTTCTGAACGTTATAGAGAATATTAAATGTTCTATGGTCAAAAGTGACAACAGTTCTACTCGACTACAATAAAGTATTTGATACTGTAAACATAAACTTACTCCTAGCTAAACTAAAGATATTACATGTCTGACAAAACTCTGCCTTGATTGGTTTAGTTCTTACAAATCATTAGCAATCAACTTCTGTTAACAATCGTAATTTTCCCCTGCATTTGTGAGGACAAGAGTAAATAAAACCTACAGCATTAGTTCTTATCAGTTATCATAAATAATGGCACGAGTGATTTCCAATTTACCTAGAGGATTTGGAAAACAGTAGTGGAATTTGTTAGGACTATTTAACGAATAAAATTAAGCAGTTTACTCACAAATCAGTATTTAAATACAGTTATTTTAAAACTCTGGTGGTAGATTATTTAACTCATGTTCCAAACGGTAGTCAATGGCCAATCACGTTTAAATGAATTTTGTTTTACAACCAATGACTGTCGTATTTCGCCTCGCTCTTTATCGATTTCACTTGTTCAGCCCCTGCTTTTTGTGATAAAGAAAGCTCCTTCTTTTTAATATTCTGAAGAGCTCAGAGCATTATTTTTCTCCGACAAATACATTGAATTTAGCAAATAATGAATAGATTCCTTGATTTTACCGAGTTGTTTACTAAAACATAAATTTAAAACCTATAGTGTTGATTATAATATGCAGTTTAATGCGTTTCATTATTTATCGACTAAGGTGCATTCTTACAATATTACAATCTTATTTGGCAATAAATAATATGATCAAGTTGCAGTGAATATACATAACCTCATATTTTAGATTTGTTTTCAAACATCACCGTTTACATTAAATATATACATATTGTAAAATATCGGTAATGACTTTTCAGTAAACAGCTTAATTTTATTCGTTAAATAGTCCTAACAAATTTCACTCTTGATTTCCAAATCCTCTAGATAAATTGGAAATCACTCGTGGCATTACTTATGATGGTCATGTCATATACATCAAATACTTTTACGAGCCTGAAAATCTTCAGACTCAGATCCTACGGCTAAAAGTCCCTCCCGGAGAACTTTTCCCTTGGATTTTTCTATCCTAAAAATCCATCGAGCACGGTCGGATGTGAACTTATAATCTTGGGAATAGAGGTAAGGAACACAACCATTAGACCAACACGATATTATACAGTGCACTTTAATTTACTTGTGGTCTCGAGGTAACGTGCTGCCTTGCCACGTAGAGGACCCGGGTTCGATTCCCGGTCGCGACAGGCTCTTGGGTGAGTTTCTTTCGGCGTTTTTCCTCACATGTAAGGCACATGTCAGGGAGCTTAAGGCCCAATGGTCCCTGAAAATCTTCTGGCCTTTATCATCATCATTATCACCACCATCCTTCACAGGTGTGGAAAAGAAACGGAAAGCTACCACACCTATAATTCCCTAGTAAAGCTGCAAAGCATAGCATTAAAATGCTATGATTGCAGTGAAAGACCTGCCCTCGGGCAGAATTATTGTGGATGGATAGTTCACTTGATTGTCAATTACTAACTAAACGAAATATCAAATTGCTTTAGAGATTTAGTTTAGAAGCTACCACACCTATAATTCCTTAGTAAAGCTGCAAAGCGTAGCATGAAAATGCTATGATTGTAGTGAAAGACCTGCCCTGAGACAGAATTTCGATGGATGAATTATAGTTATTTATGCTAAATGGTAGGTAACAGCCTTATTCACAGTCGATGACATTTTTAATCCAAGTTGTTTTCAATTCGAAAGACTTTCGCCCCCCCCCCCAAGTCATATTCAAAATTATTTTTAGTCTGAACTTTCAAAGGGCCAAAAATGGGGATCGGGAGTGGTCAACTGCCTTACATCCCAAATTTCTGATAATAGTCTACTATCTCTACCTACTTAATCAATTATTTATTATATGCTAGCGGAACCGGCAGACATTGTCCTGTTCTAACGTTTAATTCTCGTGTCATGGCCGGACGATAAAAATATGTTAGTTTTTTAACGTAAAATTCACTAAGTAATGAGTTCTCAAGAAAACTCCTCACTGTCATCTATTGTGGCTCAAGAAGCGTACACTATGACGTCACATTGCAGTCGCGCGGAATATGTCCGTAATGCGGAGAGTATACATTTGACATAAAAATTTCCTATAACCCGATCTCAGTGGCATCTGCCGGGTCTACTTCTGAATCTTAACCGTTCAGGGAGACACTCAAACACAACAAATGAATAATAATAATAATAATAATAATAATAATAATCAAAATCGGTCCAGTCGTTTTGACAGTTTTTAATTCGGGCTTCAAGTAAACCTCCATTTTCAATTATAGGATTTCACTCAGTTTTTGACAATACCTAACTTGGTTTATTTTAATATGATATTCTGATTTCCATTATGAAATATCGGAAATGTGACCGCTAGAGCTATTTTTAAACGTTCGTTTCAGGTGAACTCGTACACCTAATGACCTTAACACACAATAGATAACGGCTAATCACACGCCCCGTCTGAAAACCTGCATATACAAATTTTCACGAAGATTGGTTGAATGATTCAAAAGTCCATAAAGGACACACACACACACACACACACACACACACACACCTATATATATATATATATATATATATATATATATCCATCCATAGTAATTCTGCCCGAAGGCAGGTCCTTCACTGCAATCATAGCATTTTCATGCTATGCTTGCAGCTTTACTAGGGAATTGTGTAGGTGTGGTAGCTTCCCGTTGCTTTCCACACCGGTGAAGGATGATGATGATAATGATAAGGATGATGATGATAAAGATGATGGCCATATGATTTCGGGGACCGTTTGGGCCTTAAAGTTTTCCTGACATTTGTCTTACAGGTGAGGAAAAACCCCGATAAAAACCTCATCCAGAAAAACTGCCCCGACCGGGGATCGAACCCGGGCCCGCTGCGTGACAAGGCAGCACGCTACCTCGAGACCACAGCGGTGGACTATATATATAATGATAACAAAGTTATCATTATCAATTCTTGTTAAGATAGCTTTGCTGTTGGAACTCGTTGACTATTTTAATTATTGTTCTATTTTTTTGTTTAGGATTACATATAATAATTCATATATATATATATATATATATATATATATATAATAGTAATTCTGTCCTAGGCCAGGTCTTTCATTGTAACCATAAAGTTTTGATGCAATGCTTTGCAGCTTTGCTAGGGAATTATAAATATGGAAGCTTCCCGTTCCTTTCCTCGCTGGTGAAGGATGATGATAATGATGGTGGCCGGATTATTTTCGGGAACAGTTGGACCCTAATCTTCCTGACATTTGTCTTACAGGTAAGGAAAAAACCCGAAAAAACCTCATCCAGGAGCCTGTCCCGACTGGGATTCGAACCCGAGCCCGCTGCGGGACAAGGCAGCATGCTACTTCGAGACCACAGCGGTGGACAGTGATATATATATATCAACACCACGAGTTTGTATATAATAATTATATATTGGTACATTCGTTATTGTCCAACAGGGAAGAGATCTCTGGGCAGTCCAAGGAAACGCAGGATACAAAATTCACCAGTGAGATTGTAACAGGCCTATAAGCCTAAGACTTGGTTGGGTGAAGAAGAAGAAGAATGGTATTTTTTTGTCAGAGTGTTGTTTGTTGCTATGAGGCAGATATTCTTTAAATCACATATAAAATAGGTACAAGCAAAATATATGAATTTGCGTACAAGTGATTCAAAGAATTGAGTTTTAAAAATTGTGCCAAAATTTGTGAAAGTTCGTTCACATATGTTCAGTCCGTCATTGTATCGAGGTAAGTAGGGAGGTAAGTAGTTAATAGTTAACCTTCCTTGGATGGTAAATTCAAATTACTCGTGAATAGAGATCAACATAGTACTAAACGTAGCATAGCGTGAGGGAAAACAAGTATTTTATGGTTTATTATTACGGAAAGGACTTTACGGTGCTAATTTTGGTCGGAAAAGCAGGAAAAATATTATAAAATTTCATATAAAAAGGTGCTAAAAAAGGTGCTGCTGAAACAATTGAATTAAGGTTTAAACAATTTACATGAACTCTGTTGATATAATATGCAAATCATTTTGCACCAATTGTTGTTCTTCATAAAGTCCATAAGAGGTAATTCATAGTTCTTTAGTTTATTGCAATATTTGCTTCGCAGATGGAACATCAAAGAATGATGCCATCAGTTTCCATAAATTACGTTTTGAATTGTTCTAAAATTACATACAACTTATCCTTCTTAACATTCGCCATGTTATTGCTGTGAATACCGAATTGTAATACTAATAAAAATGCGATGTGGTTCAGACTAGTAAAATACAGTCAACAACAAGTCGGTAGATAGAAAACTGTTAAATTATTGCCAGTATTAACTGAATTGATTTTAAACTGTTAGGCAGCAACCCTGTTGAAATATAAATTTGACTTCACGGCAGCAGATTGGCCATTGTTGGTGGGATATATCGTAATTTATTGGTGGTTTACACAAATTTAATTTAATATTTATTTAATAATGTTAATTTCTCATTAAGATTTGGAAATACTGTTCATGAAGAAAAAATAAACATTTAAGTCAAATATTTTAAAAACTCAGAGAAGAATGCAGGAAAAGGTGCTGAAGCATAAAATATAAGGGAAAAGGGGTGAAATGTAGTAATTTCACGAAAAGGTGAAAAAGGTGCAACAATTTGTGTTCATTTTGCTTCATTTTATCCCATCACACATATATTAGTATGAAAACAGCTATATATATTTGGAAAGATGCCGCACCTCAAAATCTTTTCCCTATTTATTACTATTCAGAGCATATTAGCAAATAACGCGGAATTGTATTACATTAAGTATTAAGACTTTTCCCCATCCTTGTAACAACTTGGTAACAAATAATAATGAAATATATTTTTCCTTTTCAAAATGAAATGAATTGAATTTGAGCCATTCAACTAATGAAATTATATCTGGAATATATTTTAATCCAATATAAATTGTATTTTGATACACAGAATTTGATCCATAATCTTTTTTTGTCATCATCATCATCATAGTCAATTCAGGAATTTAGATAGTTTGTTGGCCTGTTTCCACTTCAATAGAAACACCATCCAAAAGTAGTAGTAGTAGTAGTAGTAGTAGTAAGAATTTATTAGTCAAAAAGTAAGATATTTACAATATTATTTACAAATATGGGTCGCACGGGCAGTAAGCCGTACGTGCTGTTGACAGTCCGTTACAATAAAGTAATAATTGGTACTAGTGTAAAGAAAAACAAAAAAAAATAACATTACAATTACATATAGACAACACGATAATATAAAATTACATAATAACACAATAGCATTATACACTAATTAAGTTATGTATAATTATTAAGAATTAATGGTATTGCATTTTGATAACATCTATTTATTCATGAATGAGTGTTGTTCTTATTTTCCGCGTTTTGTCCAGAAATTTACCCAAGTTTATCCAATTTTCTGGATTTACCAATAACTCGCAGCATGCCAATCTTTCCCGATTTGAATTTAGAAATCTTTCCGATAATAACTGACTCTCCAATATTCTAAATCATCACATTTTCCTAATATATGTATCTCATCTTCAAAGTTCCCGCACATTGGACATATTCGCATATCGTGATCGTCGCTAATTTTCACGAATTTCCATGCCCCTAGCCTAAACCAAGCAAGCCCTGATCTCTCTTTAAATCCTAGGTTGAGTATATACGATTATTTTCCCCAAACGTGTTTTAGGTCTCTTTGTAAACACAGTGAGCGTTTTCCCGTACATTCGGCGAAAATATCTTGTTGGTTTATATCTAAGTACCTCCTTCTTATTTTTCTCCACACGTCCTTGCGATTTTCAGTCCCTTTTTCCCATATCCAACCCATCCCAATCTTTTGGAGTTCTCTCCTAACCTCGTCTGCCCAAAATTTAACATCTATGTTTCTAATCAATTGAGTTGGTGTTTACTTGATGAAAATCTATATGTATTAATTAAATAAAAATAAAACTTAGTTTTATTTGATTTTCATATTTATTATATAATTCAGTGACAGCTGTTTCGGTACACTGTACCTTCTTCAGACATGTTAACAAATTATGAATTGTGTTCCAACTGATCTAAGCAACAATACAACAACATTTATTAAAAGTTTTAAATTTAACAAAGGGGATTCATTCAAATCAAGTTGAGAATTTAACAGTTTGTTACTACTTTTCAATTTATTAATTTCTACAGCAATATTTTTCAAACATGGCCTAATGCAAAATTAACAAGTAACTATTGCATAATATTACAACTAATAAAACAGATCGAATGATGAATTTACCCTTAAATTGGCGAAAAAAATAATTTATCATGACAGTAATTTCACAGCGAGAACAATATCATAAAAAACTAAGTAATTGCTGTACGTTGTGTAATTCGAGATACATTTAAATATATTGTACTCACTCGTATTTATATTGTTTTGTATAAATATTAAATAAATTAAACCATTTTATGTTATGGGATAAGTTGTCAATTTAAGGGTTAAAGCCAATATACATACAAAACCAATTGATAGACCTATTACTAGAAAATTGGATGGCTTAGGCACAATTATGGATAATCTTTGATAACCTATGGTGATTTTTAAGACAAAGGAAAAGTGAATTATAATACACAAGTATCCTGTTTATTTCTGGTCTTCTCTTATAGAACTTAGTATAGTTAAGCTCTTGGCATAACAAAATGTGTACATCTTCATATTACTACTGTATAGTGTTACTTCAAATAATTGTCTCGTAGAATTTTCTGCTTCAAAGACAAAACCTTTCACATCTATTTAAAACAACAGTTGGTAATTATGAAGAAAGATACGCTTTTGAACTGGTGAAGTCGAGATGAACATTTATGAATATTGCAACATACCACTGGTTGTGAACTATATTTATAGTTATAGAAATTTACCAACATGATTATTCAAATTTCAGTCACAGCTAATAACCAAAATGTTTATTTAGTAACGTTTCGTAGTTTAGATGGCCTTTTGTGGGAAGTACCCTGTACCTAACAAAATTGTTTTGGACGATGAAATTTTGGAAAGAGTAAATTAATTTAATTATTTGGGTTATAATTTATCATTTCAAGGTGAAGCTGATATATCAAAGAAAATCACAAATTTTACAAAAACAGTATACTGAAACCATCTTTAGTACAAAATAACACAAGATTACGGCTATAAAAGTTTCTCGCAAGACCAGTATTAAGATACGGTAGTGAAGCATGGACAATACAAGAAGAGATGAAAGCTGAATAACAGTAAGTGAGATGCGAATTGTACGCCGTACAGTGGGCTATACGAAGTGGTACCATAAAAAATTAGGATATTATGGAGAGTTGTATGTAGAACCCATTCTTCACCATATACAAAACTACCAGAACAACTTAAAGGCCATCTTCAACGAATGTCATCTCATAGAATTCAAAAAAGTCATGTTTCGTTACTGTCCCAAGGCATAAGATCACTGGGACGTCCAAAAAAGCGCTGGATGGAAAATTCCTCTTTGAGACCGTAACAGACCACGTGGCCTAATACTTGCTTGGATGATGTTGATAGTTTAGATTTCATTAGTAGGTAGCACAAATTGTAAGTATCGATTACCGTCTTTTTTTTTCGTTAGCATATATCTTATTTGTTACACACTCAGTTTTTCAAATCATCCTGCTATAATATGGTGTCATTTACATTATTTTTACATCAACTTGCGATTTAATTTTCAGGCATTTTTTGCGATTTTTTAAAATACACATATATAGCTGATGTAGTTCTTTAATTACATATATATAAATTTATAAATATTTTATTAAACTTCTCCCAATTGGAGGTTGCTTGATGACAAAGCATACAATTCAACTAAAATAACGAGAGACGAAAACAGGTGCATGTGAATATAATAAAACAAATACAAAAAATTGAGACAATGTAATACACAATCATTTGTAGACGGTGTGAATGAGATGTTCTGTAAAGGCGATTTTCCATAAGATGTTCAAAGATTCACGAGCAACTGTGATGGCTACATCTTGTCAATGGTTGTTTGTTAAGTACAAACCTTTACAGAAGGTAGTGGTTAAATCAAAATTATAAAAAGTACCACAACTTTGTCACGAACTACAAACCTAATATACCTGAAGTTGACATAGGATTTAAACATATCCAATAATAATAAATAAATGTAATTTGACATACCTCTCACGTAATGTCTATGTTTTTCTTTCTTTACTCGAATCTACGTAGGTGATAATCCCTACGTATTACAGGGCCACCCGTAGCTGCAACCTCTCTACAAAAAAAATTAAAATGCAAATTTATACAGCAATTATAATCCCATTAATATTATATGGATACAAAATATAGATTCTTACTTTCAGGGAGGGGATAATGTTACAAGTACTAGAGAATAAAGCTTTTAAGAACTTTTTGGACCAAATAGAGACAAACACACAGGTGATTGGAGAAGACATCTTAACAGAGAGCTAAATTACCTTCGTTGGAAGTCAGATGTATTAAGGACAGTTAAATCTCCTAAATTGCTAAGGGCATGGCTTGTAGAACGGATGGGGAATGAAAGAGGGAACTGGAAACTACATACAGAAAATAAGAAATAGAGGTAACAATACATATTGCAAATAATGAGGTGGGAGAATAACATTAACCACGTTTTGAGTGAGGAAAATAGATATGAATGACAAATAATATATCAGTTCGGGATATGGATATATGGAGAGTTTATATTTGCTCAGCCGTGAATCTACGGATTCGGTAGTGTCAGAGAGTTATCTTCATCACCTCGCATACAACCCCAAGCTAATTTTAGTTAACGATATCAAGATGACCAGCAACTCCGTTCATCTTACTATTTATACGTAATATGCTTAATTTTGGTTCACATTTTAACAGATCGGTATTTAGTTTAAAAGCTAACAAAAATGACTCATTCTAACTCCAATTACATTCCCCGACAGGCCTACAAGGTCATTGGCTTACCATCCGACTGCTGGCTTTACATCCACATGTGTCCATCACATATGTAGACAATCATCCAGTCAGTGTAGGGGCGACATATGATTTGCGTGTCGGGTCTTCCCAACTGTTATAGCTGGTTTTCTCAATGTGCAGCTGCTACTTATTGTAGCTACCCAAATCCCTCACAATGCTGGGTTGCACCGATCTCATACTGGCCCAAATTCCATGAGAAAATGTCTTCCCCATGGAGACTGGTACCAGCGCAAGTCCTCTAGCTTTGCACCAATGTATTCTACCTTAACCACTCGGCTACGGCGCGGGACAAATATTACTCGTACTGTACCTGATATTTGACTTTTTATGTAGCATACACTATTAGTTAGGTTGAATTTAGTCTGTTAGTTTTTAAGATGACTTCATCTCCATAAATTACTGTCTATTATAACCTTATTGTTTATCAGAATCGTCACTAGAATAACGTAAATAATGTTCATGTTGTAATTCACTGAATTGAACTAGTTCAAAACCTACTACATAATTATCAAATTATTATGAAACAAATTAATTTACATTAAATTCGTTTGTTACGTAAATTCTGGAATTATAGCACAGATGACTTGTTAATGTTTTCAATTATTTACTTGGCTAATGCCTGTGTACTTTTATGTTCTAGAGTTTATTGGATCATTATAGAAGATAATTATATGTGCACAACATAGTGGTAAACACTAGCAGAACTCTCAAGAAATAATTATTACTTGTTTTCTTCGCCAATTTAGAGAGCGTCCCAATCGAAGTGCAAGAAGAAAACTTGGTGAAATGTTTCATCCTCATCTACAGAAATGTCGTCAATTTACAGCACTTCAAATCTCTAAACCTTAAAATGCTTATAGCATAATCCCTAAAATAATGACTGATAAATGTAGTTTCTTAAAATTTTACTATAGTTAAGAATTATGTATGCATTATACGAGAACAATATTTAGAAGATAGTAAAATATCCAGTTCTTAATATTACAGATTTTATCTTTAACATTAATCGAGATTATTGGTCAAATAAAGCGTTACAACTTCTATCGCACAACATACCGTATTCAGTGTCACAGGTAACGTTATAAATGTATATAATTTAACGCCTTGACTTTAGGAGCAAAGTCACTTATCGGTAAACTTCCCATTATAATTCGCCATCAGATTAAATTGAAGGTTTTCAAAGCAGTACTTAGTTTCATAAGGTCCTAATTCATGACACTGTCGCTATCACAACACAAAACACCACTAAGTGATAGGAAGATGTCAAGTTGGTGTAGATGTTCTGCAAGTTGGTCATGGACAGTTAAGATTTGAAACGCTGCTACGGATTTTTTCCTTGGCATTTTTGGTACAATGTGAACGTGCTGCAAGTAGCGTGATCCATTTTTCCAATCCAAGGTCATGTTTCTATATTATATGGAGCCGAAACATGGACTCTTACTTTAAGGGGGGAAAAGAGATTATGAGTATTAGAGGGAAAGTACTTAGGAAAATTTTTGGACCAATGAGAGATGAACAGGCAGTTGAATGGATAAGACTTGATAACAGTGAACTATCTGGTCTTTCTAAGAAGTCAGATATAATAAGAGCAGTTAAGTCTCGTAAACTGCGATAAGCAGGACATGTGGCATGAAGGGGAATGAAAGACGTGCATCGAAACTTCTTGTAGGAAAACCAGAGGGAAAAAGCCCAGTTGGTAGACCAATAATGAGGTGGGAGAATAATATTAACTATGATTTGAGGGAAGTAGATTATACAGGGAATAATTGGAAAACAATAGATCAGGACAGGGATGTATGGAGAGTTTATGTCCGCGCGGATATGTACTTCCGGGTTCGATAGTGACAGTGAGATAGTTATACACCGATAACAACATTATCTCCAACCACTAACTGAAAGTCAGTATGTGTGTACAGTATATATTTATATCATTTTCTTCTTCCAAACAAGTTGAAGGCCCAAAGCCCATAATGGTTTCAGTGATGTATTCTCGGTCTATCTCTTCTATGACATCCCAAAGACCTCTTCCTTTGAGGACCATATTGAAGCATGACTTAACCTATAATCATGATCTTAAGAAAACAATCTGTTAACAGTTCTCAGTACCGTTGTTTCAGTTTCATGTTTCCTAACATATTTTGCCAATATTAGGCTGTAAGACCCATAGTGCGCGATAAACTTAGAATCATGTCCAGAGCGATGTATTTTGTTTCTTTCCGAGACCTACAAAACGCAACAAACACGATAATCTACAGATAAGTTTCAAATAGAAATAAATTAGTGATTGTGTCACTAGCAGTTAATCTTTCTATGAACAATTAAAAAAATAAACACTGCACGATCTAATATTTATACAGTAATAACTAGTTAAAATAAACAAATGCGTTTATTTCTTAATTTTAATTTTCAATCAATATATAATGAAAGTGATATTACACAGCATACATAAGGATTTACTCTCTGAACTGAAAGAACGCAGTTATTTAAAAAAAATATATATATGAAGTTAAAGATATGATCTGTAAGATTTAAGAATTTGAAATACGCTCAAAATAAGATTAATGGAAAATGTATATACATTACTTTCTCTCATCACAAAAGTCTGTAAATATTATACAACATATAAAGCCAGTGCTTATGATACAAACACATTATGACCTGTATGTGCACTTAGCAAAAGAAAAAGAAAGAGCGAACTCTTGATCTTGAATATTTCAAGTTTTAACGCGTGATTCACACGAGTAAACTAATTTGCACAGTACAGCTACAACACGTTCCCCTTTGTCCAATGAAGACCATTCTTTTATGTACAGCAAGCCAACGAACACTTAGCTCAGTGCCTTATGGCTTACTTCGTATGCAAGATATCACAGGTTCGGTTACCGATGAGGTTAAATTTTTTAATTGTTAAAATGTTTTCTATTGTATTCTGTGTGTCCATTCTTACAGAAAAAACGAACTAACTATTTGGAAATATTACTTCTTACTTTTTATTTCAGAATTGTTTCTATTATTTACACAGGTATCCCCAACCAAAATATACATTTTTTCTTCTATGCATTCCCGGTCTTGTATGCATTATTACAATTTATAATTTATACTATATTTATAAATATTATTACTATATATAATTATTATAATTATTATTAATATGATAATATTATTAATATTATAATTATTATATATATTATTATAATTATTATTAATATTATTATATTATTATTAATAGTATTATAATTATAATTTATTATAATTAATTATAATATTATTAAATTATTATTAATTATTATTAATATTATTTAATTATTATTAATATTACTTATTATTATTTGTATATTATTATTATTATTATTTTATTATTATTATTATTATTATTATTATTATTCTTATTATTATTATTATTATTATTATTTATATTAGTATTATTATTATTATTATTATTATTTTATTATTATTATTTATTATTATTCTTATTATTATATTATTATATAGTTGTGTTCCCTCCTGTCTGGGCTCTTCTTCGGCTGGCCCTGCCCTATATACACTACATTCTCAAATCAAAGGATGAAAGGTTTTCCTCACAAATACGTAATAAATAAATTCATAGATATATGAAGTTATATTAACTTTTATTACACACATTTATAGCATTGTTATTCAAACGTGCTACTGCATACACAATCAAATTCATTCCGGTTACTAAATAGTGTAATAGAGTTTATGATGGCAGCATTATTACCTAACATAGTGTAAAGTGAATACAGATTACGTGGCAAGAACTAAATGTTATCGGATCAATTTTGCGAAAATACAAATAAACTGTAAAATCATCGTCGGGAATTTGAACCCTGGCTATCGTATATATATTTAATTTATTTTCGTAATTGGTTTAACGATCTACGTTCCTTGCACGTCGATAATAGTTACCTAATCCTGGTTGTCTTGTTTATTTTTACCCTATGCACGAGAGTTGAACTTTAATCGAAATGTTGATTTTGAGTAATTTACAAAAGTCGAAAACACGTAAATTTCTAGAAATATGTCTCCTTCATTGATCACTAACTATTTATGACCATTAGAGCTAAATACAGCGTATTTAAAATATTTAACAATGTGTTAAATTGCGAAACACAGCTTTATTTCTTGCATACGCAGTGGGTCATAACAGGGACTCTGCATTTTTATCCGATCTATTTTTTTTTTTTTTTGCTAAGTGTACATTAATTTTATTTGCTGGGTAATTCTAAAGGTTTCTTGTTTTAAACACAATTATTATTCAAAAATGTTGCAAGTTTTTTGTAACAATTTTTAAACAGATAGGTAGCCACATATGTTGTTATGTAAGCTAATCTTCAACACCTAATATATTTTTAAAAAACTACTAAGAATTTATCTTGTTCTAGGGATGGCGAGAGAAACAAGATACACGAATTGCACAGTGATCTACAATGAGAAGAAATCGGCAAAAATCTGAAGTCAGTATTTGGCTGCCAAATTCATCCACATGCGTAACATTAAAAATTATAATTGATGCCAGAATTTTGATTAGTTGTTACACGCAATGTTAGTTAATGACTGATTTTAACAAATAACTTATTTGCGAGAAACTTAGAAAAATGTTTTAATCTATAATCATAGACAGGCGTATTAATTTAGAAAAAAATGATAATTACTATCTATTTATTTATTTAGAGATTTTCAATGTTTACATATCTCCCTCTGCTTAAAGTTATATTTCACTTCTCCATTCGTACATATCCTACCACCCCATAATGCCCATTCCTCTTGTTTTCGTTATTACTTGTTCCATGATCTTCCTGACTCTCATAGCCAGGCGGAGGGCATGCGGAAGTCTGGCGGAAGTCTGGCGGAAGTCTGGCGGAAGTCTGGCGGAAGTCTGGCGGAAGTCTGGCGGAAGTCTGGCGGAAGTCTGGCGGAAGTCTGGCGGAAGTCTGGCGGAAGTCTGGCGGAAGTCTGGCGGAAGTCTGGCGGAAGTCTGGCGGAAGTCTGGCGGAAGTCTGGCGGAAGTCTGGCGGAAGTCTGGCGGAAGTCTGGCGGAAGTCTGGCGGAAGTCTGGCGGAAGTCTGGCGGAAGTCTGGCGGAAGTCTGGCGGAAGTCTGGCGGAAGTCTGGCGGAAGTCTGGCGGAAGTCTGGCGGAAGTCTGGCGGAAGTCTGGCGGAAGTCTGGCGGAAGTCTGGCGGAAGTCTGGCGGAAGTCTGGCGGAAGTCTGGCGGAAGTCTGGCGGAAGTCTGGCGGAAGTCTGGCGGAAGTCTGGCGGAAGTCTGGCGGAAGTCTGGCGGAAGTCTGGCGGAAGTCTGGCGGAAGTCTGGCGGAAGTCTGGCGGAAGTCTGGCGGAAGTCTGGCGGAAGTCTGGCGGAAGTCTGGCGGAAGTCTGGCGGAAGTCTGGCGGAAGTCTGGCGGAAGTCTGGCGGAAGTCTGGCGGAAGTCTGGCGGAAGTCTGGCGGAAGCCTGGCGGAAGTCTGGCGGAAGCCTGGCGGAAGCCTGGCGGAAGCCTGGCGGAAGCCTGGCGGAAGCCTGGCGGAAGCCTGGCGGAAGCCTGGCGGAAGCCTGGCGGAAGCCTGGCGGAAGCCTGGCGGAAGCCTGGCGGAAGCCTGGCGGAAGTCTGGCGGAAGTCTGGCGGAAGTCTGGCGGAAGTCTGGCGGAAGTCTGGCGGAAGTCTGGCGGAAGTCTGGCGGAAGTCTGGCGGAAGTCTGGCGGAAGTCTGGCGGAAGTCTGGCGGAAGTCTGGCGGAAGTCTGGCGGAAGTCTGGCGGAAGTCTGGCGGAAGTCTGGCGGAAGTCTGGCGGAAGTCTGGCGGAAGTCTGGCGGAAGTCTGGCGGAAGTCTGGCGGAAGTCTGGCGGAAGTCTGGCGGAAGTCTGGCGGAAGTCTGGCGGAAGTCTGGCGGAAGTCTGGCGGAAGTCTGGCGGAAGTCTGGCGGAAGTCTGGCGGAAGTCTGGCGGAAGTCTGGCGGAAGTCTGGCGGAAGTCTGGCGGAAGTCTGGCGGAAGTCTGGCGGAAGCCTGGCAAAAGTCTGGCGGAATTCTGGCGGAAGTCTGGCGGAAGTCTGGCGGAAGTCTGGCGGAAGTCTGGCGGAAGTCTGGCGGAAGTCTGGCGGAAGTCTGGCGGAAGTCTGGCGGAAGTCTGGCGGAAGTCTGGCGGAAGTCTGGCGGAAGTCTGGCGGAAGTCTGGCGGAAGTCTGGCGGAAGTCTGGCGGAAGTCTGGCGGAAGTCTGGCGGAAGTCTGGCGGAAGTCTGGCGGAAGTCTGGCGGAAGTCTGGCGGAAGTCTGGCGGAAGTCTGGCGGAAGTCTGGCGGAAGTCTGGCGGAAGTCTGGCGGAAGTCTGGCGGAAGTCTGGCGGAAGTCTGGCGGAAGTCGGCGGAAGTCTGGCGGAAGTCTGGCGGAAGTCTGGCGGAAGTCTGGCGGAAGTCTGGCGGAAGTCTGGCGGAAGTCTGGCGGAAGTCTGGCGGAAGTCTGGCGGAAGTCTGGCGGAAGTCTGGCGGAAGTCTGGCGGAAGTCTGGCGGAAGTCTGGCGGAAGTCTGGCGGAAGTCTGGCGGAAGTCTGGCGGAAGTCAGGCGGAAGTCAGGCGGAAGTCAGGCGGAAGTCAGGCGGAAGTCAGGCGGAAGTCAGGCGGAAGTCAGGCGGAAGTCAGGCGGAAGTCAGGCGGAAGTCAGGCGGAAGTCAGGCGGAAGTCAGGCGGAAGTCAGGCGGAAGTCAGGCGGAAGTCAGGCGGAAGTCAGGCGGAAGTCAGGCGGAAGTCAGGCGGAAGTCAGGCGGAAGTCAGGCGGAAGTCAGGCGGAAGTCAGGCGGAAGTCAGGCGGAAGTCAGGCGGAAGTCAGGCGGAAGTCAGGCGGAAGTCAGGCGGAAGTCAGGCGGAAGTCAGGCGGAAGTCAAGGCGGAAGTCAGGCGGAAGTCAAGGCGGAAGTCAAGGCGGAAGTCAAGGCGGAAGTCAAGGCGGAAGTCAAGGCGGAAGTCAAGGCGGAAGTCAAGGCGGAAGTCAAGGCGGAAGTCAAGGCGGAAGTCAAGGCGGAAGTCAAGGCGGAAGTCAAGGCGGAAGTCAAGGCGGAAGTCAAGGCGGAAGTCAAGGCGGAAGTCAAGGCGGAAGTCAGGCGGAAGTCAAGGCGGAAGTCAAGGCGGAAGTCAAGGCGGAAGTCAAGGCGGAAGTCAAGGCGGAAGTCAAGGCGGAAGTCAAGGCGGAAGTCAAGGCGGAAGTCAAGGCGGAAGTCAAGGCGGAAGTCAAGGCGGAAGTCAAGGCGGAAGTCAAGGCGGAAGTCAAGGCGGAAGTCAAGGCGGAAGTCAAGGCGGAAGTCAAGGCGGAAGTCAAGGCGGAAGTCAAGGCGGAAGTCAAGGCGGAAGTCAAGGCGGAAGTCAAGGCGGAAGTCAAGGCGGAAGTCAAGGCGGAAGTCAAGGCGGAAGTCAAGGCGGAAGTCAAGGCGGAAGTCAAGGCGGAAGTCAAGGCGGAAGTCAAGGCGGAAGTCAAGGCGGAAGTCAAGGCGGAAGTCAAGGCGGAAGTCAAGGCGGAAGTCAAGGCGGAAGTCAAGGCGGAAGTCAAGGCGGAAGTCAGGGCGGAAGTCATGGCGGAAGTCAAGGCGGTAGTCAAGGCGGTAGTCAAGGCGGTAGTCAAGGCGGAAGTCAAGGCGGAAGTCAAGGCGGAAGTCAAGGCGGTAGTCAAGGCGGAAGTCAAGGCGGAAGTCAAGGCGGAAGTCGGGCGGAAGTCAGGTGGAATTCTGGCGGAAGTCAGGCGGAATTCTGGCGGAAGTCTGTCGGAAGTGTGTCGCAAGCCTGGCAGAAACCTGTCAGAAGAACGACGGAAATTTGGAGGATGTCTCTCGGATGTCTGGCAGAAGCCTGTCAGAAGACCGACGGAAGTTTGGAGGATGTCTAGTGGAGGTCTCTCGGATGTCTGGCAAAAGCCTGGCTGAAGCCTGTGGGAAGTCGGCAAGATGAAGGACTATTGGGCTCACTGGCTGTCTGGTTCTCTGTTTCTTACTTTTATTATGAATTTCAGTACTGATGAGTTACAGATAGGGACATAGAGCAGACACGGAGATATGGGCATTATGTCCTAGGTTGGGGTTTATGGTGTTGGTAAATGTCACTGGGTCAATATTTAAATTGGAATAGTTTGTTGATTGCCCTAGATCGGTAGTCAGACGGTTCCAACTTGCTTTTGGATAGAAGCGTTCGGACCCTTATCAATATAGGGACCGGAAGGAGAGTTGCGTGGAAAGATGACAATTGTTCATAATTAAATTATTTTATTTCTGTTCGTTGACACACTTAAATGCACTTTACACTTGTTTAATGAAATATTCTGTTACACACACTCATTATCCCAAATTTACAAGGACTCCAGCTATCTGATGATTTAGAAATCGGGGGGATTTTTACTAAGTTCCGTGACTGTTATTTCCAGACCTTATTCAAGAAACCAATTTAGATCTTCTCTCCTCAAACTATTAAATGTAATTCTCATTGGTTTGTCTCGAGTTCAGTATGGTAGGCCGGACCATTTATATTCATATTTGTTTGTACATCCTAATTCTGATTTAATTGGCTATTTTAAATTACATGTCTCATGGAGACGTATACTTTATTAAAATCTACCTATATATTTTTTTCCTTCCCATTGGTACAGTAGCATGTTTACCTAGTTTTGGCTTCCCGTAGGTGTAAATTTTGAGTTTGAAGTTTCTCCAAACGCGATGTTAGCAAACAAATCTAGCTTAAGGATTTATGGTCTAATTGCAGGCTTTTTCGCATTAAGCTTTATTTCTGCTAACCATGGAATCTGACGATTGCAGATTTCCCTAAATAAGATATTACTTCATTTCTTCATATTCTATTTTCAGTTCATTCTTTAGTTCTTGATTAATCTTATTTATTAATCTTTATACTACACTGCAGCCACTGATTCTCCGGCCTTGACTTTTCACGACAGTGTTGCCGATATGGATATTCAGTGGGAGTGGCCGCTTTATGCATGCGGTTAGCAGACATACAGCTGACAACATCTCAGCAATTTCAAACCTTACTAGCGAGCTATAGCTGCGTCAAGAGCAGTGATTGGTTGTGGCAAACGTTCACTCCCACTACAAACATTTTCTTATTGGCAATAGAGGGCGAGTTCTCCCTTTACCCCTCGTACAACCTAAATTTCAAGGCCGGAGAATCGGCGGCTGGGGTATAAATTCAGGGTTACATCTTATCCGTTACAAGGTAACCCGGGGCTGGTGGCGGGGCTCTAATTAATAATAATGTTCTCGGTTCCTCCGGATATCTGTCCCTCGGGCTCTGTTCAATAATATGAATGCATAAGACTGTTTAACACAATTGTACGAAGTGAGTGGCATTAAAATAACTATTAGAAAAATTGTTAATAATTTGACTAAAATGTGGAATAAAAATTCAGTTCTATAACGCTTAATTAGATCTAATAATGAGTATAAAGGTTTATTTCTTTTGCATAATTTTGTAGAAAACTCTTCACATTTCTCCCCTATAACGAAACGTAAACATTTTGATTTTTGCCGGTTCATTGACATTTTGAATCACTGTGCACTGGGCGGCTGCATTAGCGGAACCACATCTGACACTAGCCACGTCTGCGGCAGGTGAGCAATCCCACAATTTCAATATTTTTTTAGAGAAACCCCCATGCTCTTTAATATATAATTTGTTTGACCTGTGAATTTGGATTAAATATCTGAGTTAAAAGATGCAGGAGATTAAGATGATAATGAAAAAAACTCAGAGGGAAAACTTACATTAGATATTCACTATTAAAACGGTTGTGACACTTTGACTTTTTTATAAACACTGCTTACAACTTATATATTATTTTCCCTAGTTACTATAAAAGTTTATTCCAAAAACACTTTTTAAAAAATCAGTCAGAAGAACACACTTCAAGTTTAAATATGATCATTTAATAATGACAAATTTTGATATTAAATATGTTAGGGACAAAGGGTAGTCCGTGAATATCTGATAATATCTGGTCTATACAAATTATATTCTACCAGAGTACTGGATATATGTATTATATGCAAATATGTAGAGTCAATATTTTATTAGTTATACTCTTCTCTGTTTAAACTAATTAGTGTGAAGATTATTAAATGTAATATTTTAAATGTGTTATTTGGTATAATGTTTCCTTTGAATTGCTCAGGAACATGGACAGTTGGAGCGCGATGTCAGAGAAGTCGTGGAGGAAGCATATTTATCGAATACCTGCATAGGTAAAGTTTATATTTTAATTCTATATTTGTTTTAATTTATCAAATTTACTCATAGGTAATTTATTGTTTTAAATTAATTTCTTATTAAAAATATGCATAACAACATAGTTAAAACCTTTCTGTTTTGTTGTAATGTGAAGTGTTCTGTATGTCAAGTACAAAATAGAACAAATCTCTGTAACAACTCTAATATCAAAATATTTTCAGAACGTTGTTTGAAACATAATATCCAGCAAACCTTGTCATGCACTCGTAGAGGTATAACTGTTAGGGTATATGACATTTTTCCTATGAATAATATTTTTCTTTGCTACTAATATTTACAGACTTCAGACAATGTGATGTTCTGTTTGTTTTCTCGAATAAGTCACAGAATAGTTAAAACTATTAAAATATTAATTTTAATATCAAACTGATCTTTGGAAAAAAAAGAGAATACTGCATAAAAAATACTGCATAATTTTGGTTAGATCTACAAACATATGTATATATATTGTAAACCTGTAAATAAATAATAATTGTTATTCAAATTCATATTTTCTATTATTACATTGTTATTGTTGTTTTTACCCGAAGAGAACCAAAACTAACAGATGCTGCCTTAGAGCTCAGTGTTGTTTCTCTAAAGGCTAGTAGAAGACAACCTCGATCACAAATTATCTGGTCCTCCAGGTTGGACATTTTAGCAATGGACCAGCTCCCTGTTCTAGATATATAAAATGTTTACTAATACAAGTCCAAAAGAGAATAAAGTAGGACTGATCAAACCGAGCAAGGTTTCAGTTATAGGCCTACGATAAATATAAACAAACTTGATGTATTGGCTGCGTTTTCATAGGTTGAACAACTGATTACATTTAAACGTGTAAGAAAATGTATTTCGCTTTCTAGCTCTCGAAATGAATAAAATAAAAATAATACACACGCACATTATATATATACATATATATATATATATATATATATGACATGAAAAGAAATACAAAAGCCTGAATTGGGATTTTAACATTGAGCTCTAAATTGATACCTGAGTGCGCTACAATTACGCTATTCAGACACCTTAGTACAAATATTTAATTTTTTATATTTATGTTTTTATATTTATATTCTCTGTCCACCGCTGTGGTTTCGAGGTAGCGTGCTGCCTTGTCACGCAGCGGGCCCAGGGTCGATTCCCGGTCGGTACAGGCTCCACACCTGTAAGACAAATGTCAGGAAGTTTAGGGCCCAACGGTCCCCGAAAATCATCCGGCCATCAACATAATCCTTATGATTATTATCATCATCCTTCACAAGTGTGGAAAGCAACGGGAAGCTACCACACCAATAATTACCTGGTAAATCTGCAAAGCATAGCATTAAAATGCTGTAACAGCATTCAAAACCTGCCCTCGGGTGAATTACTATGGATAGATTTACATATTCTCTATCAGCAGAGGTAGCGAGAACTCTATCTCACAGCCCTCTAGTGGCTACTATATCTTATATAAATTTAATTATAACATCTAAATAAATAAATAAATATATATATATATATATATATATATATATATATATATATATAAGGGCTAAATAGGACATGTCTCCATACGTTATATGGGAGAATCTTAAAATATACGACCTATAATAATTTTAAAAGATTAAATAAACATTGACCGCGGTGGACAAGTGGTTAATATGCTCCTTACCTCTGTCCTGAGGACCGCGGGTTCAAACCTACACGGGGTCTATGGAATTTTTTAGGATGAAAAAATCCAAGGGGCAAGTCCTCCGGGAGGGACTTCAAGCCATGGGATCACAGTCTGAATATTTTCAGGCTCGTAAAACATCCTTCAGACTGTATAAGAAGGCTTCTAACCAACATTTATCAAATGTTCCCATCCTTGTACTACCTTGATTTCCTATACGTCACATGAGGCGGAACACTGACCACGAACCACGCTGACATCTATCCGAAAACAAGTACAACTAAATTAGTATGGTTGAATTTCTGCCCTACTGTAGGGGGAGATTTTTACAGGTAAAAAAGCATTGAGCATGTATCTGTTTGAAGATTTAATGAAATTGGAAATACAGGATATCTACCGACACCATGCAAAAAGTGTAAACGTCTTGTTAGGTAGGCCCATTTATATTATTTTTCTTAAATAATTAAGAAATTAAAATTCTAATTATTGATACCATCTTACCTTGTATTCATTCTTATTTCCACTAGTTATACGGTATAACCTAAGAAATATGTTTCCATCATTGACATTTCCGTACAGTCATATGGCGTTGTTTACAGTACAACTTGAACTTAGATATGATACAGTATAGCAGTTAATGAACATTGGGTGTTGGGACAATCACGGGATTTCAGACAAGATTAATGTAATTCCAAAAATGAATTTGACATTTGACAACAAAAATTATTGATGGGTGGCGTCAGGTTAAGTATGAAGAGAATGGAATTAGCAGACGAAAATGCGGAAGTAATAAAATATAATCGTAATAGAATGAAAAGCTAATTGTTTTATCAAACTCTTAGGTTCACATCCGCGCGGACATAAGCTCTTCATAAATCCCTAATCCGAGCCAATGTTTTCCAATCAAACCCTGTATAATCTTCTTCCTTCAAATCATGGCTAATGTATTTTCCCAACTCATGCCTGGCTTACCTACTGGTCATTTTCTCTTATTTTTCCTATATCGAATTTCCATGACCTTCTGCCATTCCCCATTCGTCCTTCATGTCCTGCCCATCGCAGTCTACGAGACTTAATTTTCTTGTTATATCTGACTTCCCATAAAGACAATGCAGCTCAACTGTTACTTAGTTTTCTACATTCTGCTGTTTCATTATCTCATTTCTTTTTCCAATTATGGCTCCTAAAAGTATTTGAACTTTTTTTAAATTTTCTTCATTTGTCATTAACTGTCCATTTCCATTATGCAACATTCATCAACTATCATATCATCGGGGTAACGTTTCTCCGCCTTCAAGGCGTCCCAACCTAAGAAATGGATTGCACTTCCTGAGATGAAACCAGGAATGTCAAAGACAACCTGGTGGCATTGGTAATATATTGAAATGAGTTAATAATAATAGTAATAATATTAATAATAATAATAATAATAATAATAATAATACCTTAATAATTTACTGGCACGATCGAACACGTTGGTTTATGACCACGTGGAAATAAGCTCTCCATACTTCTCTAACCTGATCTAACGTTCTCCAATAATCTCCAGACCTCAATCTTGCTCTACCACTGGACGTTTCCCTCTGGTTACCTTACAAGTGGCTTCCGTGCCACTCCTTCATTCCCCACTCATGTCACATTCCTGCTCATCGAAATCTACGAGACATAACTCTTTTTATTGTATCTGCTTTCCTATAAAGACCATCACTGTTAGAAAGTCGCCTGTCTGTTCATGTCTCTTTGATCCAAAAATTGTCCTTAAAGCTTTATTCTCACATACCGCTACTCCTATTCTTTTCTCCTCCCTTAAAAGAAGAGTCCACGTATCGCATCCATGGAATATAACTGGGAGAATAACAGTTTTATATATTTTCAGTTTAACTTTTTAGAGGAGTTGGGACGACCTGTATCCCTGTAATACATAATAGCATACATTTCCAGAATTAAGCCTATGTTTAATTTCTTTGTGCATATCATCCTATTTGTAATTATTGTTCCAAAGTATTTGAATTCAACCACTTTCTCAAAGTATCCCTCATTTGTCATTAATTGTCTATTACTGTTTATTACCATTAGGTAACATATTCCTATGTGTGACCGTATATTTAATTTTGTTGATATTAATAATAATAAAATAATAATAAAATTAATAGTATAAGGAATAATTATTAATACCAATTAATTTTCAACACTTCTTCACACCCGACTCTTGATATGTAATTATTTACTTTATAAAGAAAGTCTACAGTGTTCATGAAACATGCTCTAACATTCTAAGTAATTTCTGATTTGTATCAAGAGGAGCACAATTCCCAGCATAACTAATAATTTGATAATAGGTTTTTAGTTATAACATTTTATACAAGCTCTTAATGTCGATTTACACATCATTAATTAATATAGATTGGTTGAAATAATGAATTATAAATAATAGTTTTAAAAAAACTAAAAAAAACACGCTTTATTAGAAAACCGAACTAAAAAAATAATTTAACTTCCAACACGCTTGGAATAAATAATTTTACCATCAAAAGCGTGGGGTACTGTTTACCAATTAATATATTTGATAATAAACAGATATTGGTAAAAGTAAAGTCTCTAAGAAGAAAATGTAAAAATCATAAAAAGCACCCCACGCTTTTTATGGTAAAATTATTTATCCCAAGCATGTTGGAAATTAAATTATTTTTCAATTTTTTAGTTCGGTTTTCTAATAAAGCGTGTTTTTTGAGTTTTTTAAACTACTATTTATTTTTTTAGAATAACAGAATAAGATAAAAATGTAAAAATCTTTAAATTCGATATGCTACTAGTGTAGTATGAGCTAAAAGTAATACTCTTCTAAAAAAAACTCCCAGCCGGATTTGAACCAGCGACCTATCGATTACTGAAATTATATACCATTAGAGTTCACCGCTCTACCAACTGAGCTGTTACAACGATGGACTAAAAAGTCGACATGTCCGCAACCTATTATACCAGTTTTCATTTTTTTGATTTTCCGATGATTCTGGCCAGGATTTTAGAAACAAAATATGACATTATTGGATCCTTTACAAGTACACAACATTTCAAGTCGATCCAATGTCTCTAAGTAGGTGAAAATCGTGTTCAAAAATTCCGTTACATAGATACAAAGGTACTTTTTTTTTATTTTCTGATGATTCTGGCCAGGATTTTACAAAATAAATATGCATTTATTGTATTGTCACGGGTCCTTTACACGTATACAAAGTTTCAAGTCGATCCAATGTTTCTAAATGGGTGAAAATCGTGTTCAAAAATTCCGTTACAAACACACTTTTTTTTATTTTCTGATGATTCTGGCCATGATTTTAGAAACAAAATACGAAATTATTGTATTGTCACGGGTCTTTTACAAGTATACAAAGTTTCAAGTCGATCCAATGTTTTTAAGTGGGCGAAAATCGCGTTAAAATTTCAGTTACATAGATAGATACAGGTCAAGTTAATATAAAGCGTGTAATAACAGAATCCATACGGGATAAGAGAGTGAGTGCTACAGCTAATTCTTGAGAGACGCACGACCCGGTTTCTGCAAGTTCTATACACACGGGAAAATAACGTGTCACAACATTTACTGCCTTCTTATAATTAATCAATGAAGATCAATTAGAATTGATCGAAGTTTCACTGCTCATTTTTTTTCACAAACATGTCTGTAAATTATAATCATTAACCATACAGTGATATTTTTGCTTAGTAATGCTAGCAGGCTGTCTTTACGACATGTTTAGTATTCTCTCCTGGCATGGTTGAACTGTAGCCCACTTATATTAACCAATTCGCCTCGAAAGACGAGTTTTAACTATGTCTCTGTTATGGCCGATAATTGAGTACCAAGGAAAAACTCTACAATATGTTGTATAGCACTTGAAAAGATATTTTTTATGTAAACAGGTCGTACTGATTGACTAGTGATTTTCACGGTCATTTCAGGTTTCGAGTATCGCAGGTGCAATCTTGGCATAGGTGAATGGATTTGTAGGGACTTAAAATTCCTGAATACAACTTTCTTCGAAAGGGAAACGAGCCATGAACTCGTATCGTACATTTACAGCTCTTAAAAAGATCCTAACCCCCCCCCCAAAATAAAATAATATAAAAAAGAGACCTCTTGAAAATTCATCATTCAATTATCTCTCTGATTTTAACTGGACGCTAATTATCTCAGTCGTATCCTATTTCATTTAACCCCCAAGAGCGACAGGCCTAGAAGGCCCTTGTCTGACAATCCGGCTGCTGGCCTCACATCTACGTGTGTTAATCACAGAGGTAGACGATCATCTAGCCACTGTAGGGGTGACATCTGGTCAGCATGTCGGGTCCCTCAGCCTTTATAGCTGGTATTCTCAACCTGGAGTCGCTACTTACTGTAGCTACCCAAATGCCTCACGACGCTGGTCGATATTCCATGAGAAAAATATCTTCCCCCATGGAGACTCGAACCAGCGCACGTCCCGTAGCTCTGCGCCAAGGCTTCTTGCCTTAACCACTCGGCTACGGCGCGTATTTTGTTAGAGTTTACTATTTTAATATAGAGAACTCAGCTTTTCCCTTACTTTTTCGATTTTAATAAAAGAATTTTTGAATATTTAAACCTTAAGCGAATGTGTTATGTTGGGGCGCCTGGAAGTCCGAGTTACGTTTCCCCGATGACATGATGGGTGATGAATGATGTTAAAGTACCAGGAAAGTCTTTAAACAGAAACTTAGTTCAAATCCAGACCATGAGCGACCATAGGAAAACATTCCAGTGGCCTGGCTGGGAATCGAACATGAGACCCCATGAACTGTAGTCAGAATCTCTGACCACTAGCCCGTGTGGCTGGTCACTATACAATGTTAATTGTATTTTCAGTCTACAATAACATACAACATTCATTTTCTAATAATTTTTAGTTTTTAAAGGTTTGTATTCAACATTATTTTATTTATCATAATAGATATTTCTTAATAATATAGAGTATAGATATATTTATAAAGCACTAACAATAAGCAAAATGTGAATGTATGGTACAGAACAACCTTCTCTCCACGGCGTGACAAGCCTAGATGACCCTTAGCATACCAGCTGACCGCTGGCCTCACATCTACGGGTTAATCACAGAGGTAAGCGATCATCCTGCTAGTATCGGGGTGACTATCAAAATTCCTCACGATGCTGGGTGGGCACAGGTCTCATACTGGCCGAAATTCCGCGAGAAAATTTCTTCTCCCATCGAGACTCCAACCAGCGTAAGTCCCGTAGCTTTGCGCCAAGGCTTCCTGTCTTAAGACTCGGCTACGGTGTGGGACACAGGACAAACACTCGATCACAATATTTAATCCCGAAGAGATATCACGAAAAATAAAATTTTATTTATTTGTTTAATTAATGGTTGTGTACAAAGTAATATTACTTTTGAAAGCAAAAGTTATTCTTGAGCTCCAAATTTCGAGGCTTTATGTGGGCTCAAAACTGATTTGGATAATTATAATTTTGTTTTCATTACGTCTTCCTCTTCTTAAACTTAATTTGTAGGATTTTCATCCTGTTTTATTTCCAAAATCACTCCTCGGAGGAAGACGTATTGGATGTGAATTCACTGTCTATGCATCTCTTGGTTGGTCTTCCTCTTGTTCTTCTCCCGTCCATTGGTCTATATTCTTTAACTCTTTTTTGCAAGCCGGTTTTCTTCCATTCTTTCTATATGACCCTTCCAATATGTTCGTCTATCTATAATATATTTTGTTATGTATTGAATATGGCATTTGTCCCTAATTTCTGCGTTGTGTATTTTATCAAATAATGTTTTCCCCCTGAATAGTTCTTAAGATTTTCATTTCGCATGTGCATATTACTTGTTTAGTTTTTGTTGTATCAGCCCTAGTTTCTGCTCCATACACGATAATTGGTCGAACTATCGTTTTGTATATGCGGATTTTGCTTTCTATTGACATATGTTTGTTGCGCCAAATTAAATCTTTCATATACCCTGATATTTGTGCTGCTTTATCACCTTGTTCCTTTACTTATTTTATTAAATGTTTGGTGTTTGTTATTAATACACCTAAATAATTAAATTCTGACACTTGTACTATAATTTTTCTTTCCACTTCTAATTTGCATCTTACTGATTCTTTTGATATTGTTAAGCATTTGTCTTATTCGTGTTAATATCCATATTGTATTTTCTGGCATTTATATTAAATTGATGTAAAGATCTTTGTAAATTATCTTCAGATTCTGAAAGGAGAACGACATCATCTGCGTAACATATTAAGTGAAATCTAGTGTTTCCCATTTTATAACCCAATCGTGGTTGTATGTTTTCAATAATTTTATCCATTTTAATATTAAATAAGAATTTCATTACATGAGTAGCCAAATATAGGATTTGCCAGATATCTGAAAGCATGAAAACCGTTATGGCCAGACTGCGGACTGCTTCATTCTCATGTCTGTTTCACTTCTAATATTCTAACCCGCAAAACGTATTTTGCCATAAACTGTTCGTAGTGAACAGCTGTAGTAAAAGACCGATACTTTCCACTTCTTTATTAGCACAGATAAGATATTTTTTTCTATTTATTAGCCTTAATGAGGAAGAGATAGACACCCACAGAGACAGAGAGCAATACCTATCTAATACTCTCTAACGTCAGTCATACTCTCAGTTATATGGCGACACATGTACCAAAGTTATTTACATTTTGACAAAAATAATTGAACATTTCGGTTAATCATCTATGCCACAGAAGGTAAGTATTAAAATTTTAGAATGATATGACGGTCCCTTCTAAATTTAAAAATTATGTAAAAATATGAGCATCAAGCACATTTAACATAATTATAAAAACCTTTCAAGATGATCATGTATTGTTTTTAGAGTGAAAAGAAAATCATTCATTGTTGTATCATATAGGGTAGAAACAAAATTATAACGTTAAGAGAGAATATTTTAGCTACTTAAGCCATAAAATCATCCTGCAGTTCACATGTAGAAGGGATTAATAATAATATGACAAAGAATCCAAGTAAAAGCTTGATATTGAGCGATTCAATGAAAATGTCATGCTGAGGTGAACATTAAAAAATTGTCGCAGGAATAGCTTTTTGACGCAATACAACTTACATCTTTAAAGATAAAAATTTCTGATTCTACAAGAGAATACTTCAAATATTTACCATATTAATCTAAACCTGTAAAACACGCATTTTTTTAATGAATTTGTTGTTTAACTATTTGGTCGTATTACTGTGTTTTATTTAACAAACTCTTTTGTTAAACCATATTTTGGTCCTTTTAGTCGTTACTGTAACAATATTAACTGTATTTTAATATCATGGATATCTTAAATGTGCTCTATTACTGTTAAATGTATGCAATGGTCAGTCAGTCAGTCACGGAAAACGTATAGAAATCATTGTACACAATTTAATAATTGATGGATTAAAATTTCTTCCTGGATTCTAGGTTATCGGTATATAACTAAGTAACTCACTGGCCCTATCGAACTCCAAGGTTCGTAGCCGCGCGGACATATACATACCTATTCTCAGATGTTTACTAATCGTTCCCTGAATAATCTACTTCAAACAAACCATGGTTCATGTTGTCCTCCCATCTCATTCTTGGCCTATTTGTCGGACGCTTTTTTTTAAATACATACCTTGCTTTATTTTAATAGGATAATCTGAGTTTTGTTGTGAAACATCGAATAATGGACCGCTAGAGCGATTTCTAAATTTTCGTTTCAGGTGAACTCCTACACCTAATGATTTTAACACACAATAGATAACGGCTCATCACTCGCAGCATATATACATATTTAATGAATTATATATATTATATTATATTAATGTATCGACTTACCCATACACAGTCTATTTGTCCACCCATCTATAGTAATTCTGCCAAAAAGACAGGTCCTTCACTGCAGTCATAGCATTTTCATGCTACGCTTGCAACTTTACTAGGGAATTGTAGGTGTGGTAGCTTCCCATTGCTTTCCACACCGATGAAGGATGATGATGATGGCCATATGATTTCGGGGATCGTTTGGGCCTTAAAGTTTTCCTGACATTTGTCTTATAGGTGAGGAAAAACCCCGATAAAAACCTCCCCCAGGAAAACTGCCCCGACCGGGGATCGAACCCGGGCCCGCTGCGTGACAATGCAGCACGCTACCTCGAGATCACAGCGGTGGACGTCTATTTGTCAAAGTTGATTATATATATATATATATATATATATAATATTTATAATTCCAAACACCAAACAAAAATTTTAAAATAATCAACGCGTTTCAATAACAAAGTTATCATTATCAAGACTTGAAAAGATAGCTTTGCTGTTGGAACCCGTTGACTATTTTTTTTTGTTTGGTATATATATATATACATTCTATAGCAATTCTGCCCTAGGGCAGGTCTATCATCGCAATCATAGCATTTGCATGTCATGCTTTGCAGCTTTACTAGGGAATTATAGGTGTATTAGCTTACCGTTGCTTTCCACACCGGTGAAGGGTGATGAAATTATAAGGAAGATGATGATGATGGCCGGATGATTTTCGGAGACCGTTAGCCCTAAGCTTCCTAAATTGTGTCTTAGAGGGAGGAAAAACCCCGAAAGAACCTCACCCAGGAGCTTGTCCCGACCGGGAATCGAACCCGGGCCCGAGCGTGACAAGGTAACACACTACCTCGAGACCACAGCGATGGACTATATATAGATATATGAACACCATTAGATTGTATATAACAATTATATATTGATATATTTGTCATACTGTTGTTTGTTGCTATGAGACAGAAGTTATTCCAAACACATTTAAAATAGGTACAAACAAAATATTAATTTGCATACAAGTGACTCAAATAAATGAGTTTTAAAATTTGTACCAACATTTGTGAAAGTTCGTTGACGTACTTTCAGTCCGTTATTTTAACGAATTAAGTGGGGAGGTAAGTAGTTAATAACACTGAGCAACAAGAAAGAAACGTTTCTTTGTCTGAGAAAGAGAAATTTGTGACTGTGATACTATTTTTTTCTCCTGAATTCAAATATGATATCGGTTTTTCTCCATCACTCAAGGTTTCCGAGAGAGGCATTTATAATATCAAACACTTTAATATTTTCTACATTCGCAACTACATAATATTTGAACATTCGGTCTCACCTAGAAAGCAAGAAAGCGATTATCTGCTATATTTCGCTTGTGGAGCATCCTTCTTGATGATCCAACAATAATCGGTCAGCATATTAGGATTCCATTTGCCTCGATATATATTTTCCATAGCTGAAATCAGTTGAGTTAGCTCATTTGGTTTTATTTTGCAGTGGACAAATGAACGAAAAAACGTTTATTAAAAATAACTATTTAAAGCTATTAATTTAAATTGAAATAAAAAAACTGTGGATGTTGGAGAAATTCCGAATACATATTTCAAAACACGATAAAAAAAACTGCATTATGTACAACTATTGGTACTCATGAGACAATAGTCACGTTGACCAGTGTAATTTACCTTCCTTGGGTGGTAAATTCTAATTACTCGTCAATACAGATCAAGATAATACTAAACGTACTACAGCATGAGAGAAAACAAGTATTCTATGGTTTATTACTATTCAGAGCGTGTTAGCAAATAACGCGTAATTGTATTAGTAGTACTGATATTAAGTATTAAGACTTTTCTCCATCCAATCAAATACATTTTTTTTCAATAGTAAAATCAAAGACATTCTCAATCATTTAAAATCAATCAGTATGTTTTCCTGTTTGTTTGAAGAACTGGATTATATAATATACTCACAACCTAACAGTCTATATAACTTTCTTCATGAACATGAGTCTGGCCTTGGAACGAAACATCACACAAACACCGCACTTCTGCACGTCATAGAGAACATTAAATGTTCTAATGAACAATTGTGACAATAGTTCTACTCGACTACAGAAACGTCTTTGATTTATAAACTTACTCCTAGCTAAACTAAAGATATTGCATGTCTGAGATAACTGCCTTTTATTGGTTTAGTTCTTACAAATCATTAGCAATCAACTTCAGTTAAAATCGTAATTTTCCCCTGCATTTTTTGAGGACAAGACTAAATATGACCCACAGCATTAGTTCTTATCAGTTATCAAGTTAACATCACATCTTTATCATAAATAGTGTCACGAGTGATTTCCAATTTATCTAGAGAATTTGGAAATCAAGAATCGCATTTGATAGGATTATTTAAGGAATAAAATTAAGCTGTTTACTCACAAATCATTATTTAAATATATTTACCGGTATTTTAAAATATTTATATATACATAATGTAAACGGTGACGTTCGAAAGCAAATCAGAAATGTGAGGATATGTATATTCACTGCAACTTGACCATATTATATATCGCCAAATAGGATCGCAATATTCTAAGAATGCATCGTAGTGGAGAAATAATTAAACACAAACTGTATTTTATTATAATCAATATTATAGGTTATTAATTATTTTTTTAGTAAACAACTCAGTAAAATGAAGGAATCTATTCATAATTTGCTATATTCATTGAATATGTTGGAGAAAAAGAATGCTCTGATCTGTTCAGAATATAAAAGAGAAGAAGCTTTCTTTAATACAAAAGCAGGAGCTGATAAAGAGAAATCGATAGAAAGCGAGGTCATACAGGACTGTTATTGGTTGAAAAACAAAATTTAATGAAAATGTATTGGTCACTGACTACCATTTGGAGCGTGAGTTTAATAGTCAAACATTATTAAGCCTATTATTATAATGGAAGAAGGTGTAGTAGAAGTAAGAGTGGGGAAACTAGTGCTCTGCGGGCTGAGCATAAATTATCCATTTTGATTTGCTATAGAATAACTGTGATGAAGAGGTAATATTTTGAGTTATTTAATCACATTTAAAATGTAACGAACCTAAAAGCTTACCTAATTCAATTACCCTAATCTAGGTTAATCTCATCGACCTCCCTTTTTTTTTATTTTATGCGATTAAATATGTACATTTGTTTGTGTTTACGCGGTTAAATTCGGACATAAATCTTTGTTACCGGCAGAGAAGCACCATTATCGGCAGAGCTTTGTTGTTGAAACGAGTTATAATCGACAGAGATGGGTTTATCGCTGGTTAGTAATGTGCTTATCGCTTGTTATTTGTGTCGTTATCGCTGGTTATTAGTGTGGTTATCGCTGGTTAATGACGTCAGCACTCACCTGTTACGCGATCTGATATTCAAACTAGCCATTATTTCATTCTCTATGGCAATGATAGTCCCGCAGAACACTCGAACAGCCGTAAGAGTAAAGTAGTAGTAGTAGTAGTAGTAGTAGTAGTAGTAGTAGTAGTAGTAGTAGTAGTAACAGCAGCGGTGGCGGCAGCGGCAGCGGTAGCAGTAGCAGTAGTAGTAGTAGTAGTAGTAGTAGTAGTATCATAAATAACTCACTGACACTATCGAACTCGTAGATTAATGGCCTCGCGGACATAATCCCTCCATACATCCCTATCCCGAGCTAATATTTTCCAATCATCTCTTGTATAATCTACTTCCCCAAGTCATAGTTAATGTTATTTTCCCCATCTCATTCTTGGTCTACCAACTGAGCGTTTTCCTTCTGGTTTACCATGCTATTATGCATTTCAGCGACTCTTGTCGTCCCAACTCCTTTCAAAGAACCTTAAACTGAAAATATATAAAAACATTTATTCTCCCATTTACATCATGTGGGTGCGAAACGTGGACTCTTACTTTAAGGGAGTATTTGAGAATAAATTTCTTAGGAAAATGTTTGGGCCAAAAAGAGATGAACAGACAAGTGAATGGAGAAAACTATATAATAGTGAACTGCATGATATGTGAAGGAAGCCAGATATAATAAGAACAGTTTAGTCTCGTAAACTGCGACAGCAGGACATGTGGCACGTATAGGGAATAAAAAAGATGCATGATAGCTTCTTCTAGGAAAACCAGAGGTAAAACTCATAATTGGTAGAACATTAATGAGGTGGGAGAATAACATTATCCACGATTTGGGGGAAGTAGATTGTACAGGAGATGATTGGATAATAACAGCTCAGGATAGGGATGTATAGAGAGATTATGTCCGCCCGGCCATGAACCTACGGATTCGAAAGTGCCAGTGAGTTAGTTAGTAAGTTACGCTTTAAACAGTATGAGAGAAAATGTAATTAAAGGAAGGTGTAATTTGTTCAAATTAAAAAAAAATTAAAAAATGAAGTTTATTTAATACTCTGACAGACAATGAATAAGCACTTTAGGAATTTTTCAAGTGGGTTTATAGGTAATTTGTTAAGTATGAACAAAGCTGCTGTTTTGAAGAAAGGTATCAGTAAACTTTATCAATCGTATAGAGAATTTGATGTCATATATCATTAAAAGTTAACTTCCCTCATTCCCATCTAGAATTATTCCCAGAATCTCTGTGAATTTATGAACAATTGGAAGGTTTTCACCAGGACATAAAGAAAATGGAGGAAAATTACCAAGGTTTCTACAATGGTTGTGTAATGGTAGATCAATGCTGGATGCTGTACTGGGATGCTCCAGAAACCATGTACCAGAAAAACAGGAAGTCAACATCATTTAAATGACAGAAAGTATGTTTATTTATCATTTAGTCTTGTTTTAAGTCTTAGATTTTGAATATCAACATAACCTGACACAGTAATATATAATATCTGTATAGAAAAAAATGTTCTTGCTAGAAAAAATTGAAAAGTGGTTTCGTAATCAGCATGAAAAACTGGTCTAGAGTTGTACATTTTTATTTTCTTTTAATTTCAGGACTGTTTCTATTATTTACACAAGTATCCTCAACCAAAATATACAATTTTTTTCTTCCATACTTGCCGGTCTTGCGTGTCTGCTTCTGTCATATTTCTCTTCTTCGTGTTGTCTTGAATTCCTTTCATCCATATTGGATTTGGTCTACCACGTTTCCCTTTTCAGTACCTTTTTGTTTGTATTTGTGTCCCTTCTTCTCATTATATGTCCCTTGGGATGGGCCAAAAAAACACATTTTTTTTTCGAAGTTGTAATAGCGCGGAAAAGTTGCAAATTATATAGACCAAAAAGATATAAAAAAATAACAAAATTGGTTGACATCTTCCGTTCGCGCAAGGGTCTAATGTTTGACAAATATGAAAAAACTTCATATTTATAATTATTTCCTAAATTTTTTAATTAGATGTTTTCGTAATGTAAGAGTTTGTAACGCCTTCAAATACTTACTCACTGGCACTATCGAACCCGAAGGTTCATGGCCGCGCGGACATAAGCTCTCCATATATCCCTATCCTGAGCTAATGCTTTCCAATCATTCCCTATATAATCTATTTCCCTTAAATCATAGTTAATGTTGTTCTCACACCTCATTCTTGGTCTACCAACTCGGCGTTTTCCCTCTGGCTTTCCTACAAGAAGCTTCCATGCACGTCTTTCATTCACCATACGCGCAACATGTCCTGCCCATCGCAGTCTACGAGACTTAACTGTTCTTATTATATCTGGCTTCCTATAAAGACCATGTAGTTCATTGTTATGTAGTCTTCTCCATTCACCTGTCTGTTCATCTCTCTTTGTCCAAAAATTTTCCTAAGAACTTTATTCTCAAATACTCGTAATCTCCTTTCCTCCCTTAAAGTAAGAGTCCATGTTTCGCACCCATATAATATAACTGGTAGAATAATAGTTTTATATATCTTCAGCTTAACGTTTTTTGAAAGGAGTTGGGACATCAAAAGTCTCTGCAATGCATAATAGCATACATTTCCAGGATTGAGTCTATGTTTAATTTCTTTGTGCATCTCATTCCTATTTGTGATTATTGTTCCTAGGTATTTGAATTCAGCCACTTCCTCAAAATATCCCTCATTTGTCATTAGCTGTCCATTTCCATTATATACTGAATTTCTACGTGTGACCATATATTTAGTTTTACTGATATTTACTTCCAGTCCTAATTTCTTAGTGTTACACAATAGTGTGTGCGTGTTTGCCTTTAGTATCTCCTCGCTATCGGCCAGTAGTACTACATCATCAGCATAAACTAACAGCTTATTAATACCATTCAGTTGTAAGCCTTCCTCATTCTCTAAAGATTTAATGGCATGCTCTAGTAGAAAATTAAATAGTAGAGGAGATAGTGCATCTCCTTGCTTCAACCCATTCTGGATTTCAAAAGTGTCTGAAAACTGTTTGCCTACACGCACCCTACTCTTTGAGCCATTTAGACACATTCGTATAAGTCTAACTAACTTTTTAGGAATTCCGAACTCCAGCAGGATACTATATAACTTCTCCCTCTTAATTGAATCATATGCTTTTTTGAAGTCTACATATAGTTGATGTACAGTACCATTATATTCCCATTTCTTCTCTAAAATCTGCCTTATACTGAAAATCTGATCTGTTGTAGACCTGTTTCTTCTAAATGCACATTGATGATCTCCTAGAATGTCATCAATATAGGGAGTAAGTCTGCTTACTAATATATTTGTTAGAATTTTGTACGAAGTTGAAAGTAAAGAGATGCCCCTGTAGTTGTTGCAATCGGTTTTATCTCCTTTCTTATAAATTGGTATGGTAATTGATTCCTTCCATTCATCTGGAAGAGCTTCTTTTTCCCAAATCATACTAAGCAACCAGCGTATCTTGTCCATCAATTTTTCTCCCCCTGATTTTATCAGTTCTGCTGGGATCTCATATGAACCTGATGCTTTATACATCTTCAATTTTTCAATCGCCATTTCAACCTCTAATGCACTTGGCTCCGCGACTAGCATTTCTGATGTCTGTAACTTATCCTCCTCAATGTCCTGTTCTGTATGTACATTTAATAGCTGATTAAAGTAACCTTTCCATCTATTTAATATACTCTTAGAATCTGCAATCATATCCCCATTTTCATTCCGAATTATGTTTGTTCTAGCCTGAAACCCCTTCTTCTCTATACTAATTCCCTGATATAATTCTCTAATGTTCCTATTTTTGCATCATTTCAAGATCATTAATCTTCTCTCTCAAATATTCCCTCTTTTTACTCTTTAGTAACTTGGTGGTTTCCCGCCTAACACTACCCAATTGCTCTAAATTTACCTCTTATGGCTCGTGTAACCATTTAATTTTTGCTAGCTTTCTTTTCTTTACAATGTCGGCACATTCCTCATCAAACCATTTCTTGTTTTGCCTTTTTTTTAAACAACCTATGCTTTCTGATGCTGACAATTTAATAGTATTTCTTATTGCCTCCCATTCTTTATTTATATCAGTTTCTTCTTCGTTTGCCACATTGCCATCTGAAGATTCCAGTACATCAAATCTATTAGCAATTTTGATTTGGTATTCTTGCCGCATTTCATCATTTTTCAAGTTTTTTAATTCATATTTTACAGAATCATCTTTAGCGTTCGTTCCTCTCATAAGCGATAGCCGTTGTCTGATTTTCACTCTGACCAGATGATGATCCGAATTGCAGTCTGTCCCTCTAACTGATCTAACATCAATGATGCTATTATGCCAGCGTTTATCCACTAATACATGATCTATCTGGTTCCGAGTTTCTCCATCTGGGGACGTCCATGTGTATTTATGAATATCCTTATGCTGAAATGTTGTGCTCTTAACAATGAGATTCTTTGATGTGGCAAATGTGACTAATCTAACCCCGTTGTCGTTACTATCTTCATGAAGACTGAATTTGCCTATTGTTGGTTTGAATATATCTTCCCGCCCCACTTTTGCATTAAAATCTCCTAAGACGATTTTCATATGATATCGTGAAAGGCTATCAAATAAGCATTCTAATTCTTCATAGAACTCATCCTTGATCTTGTCATCTTTATCTTCTGTGGGGACATGTACATTTACAATTATAAAATCATGTCGTTTACCCTTTAGAATTATGTATGATATCCTATCACTAACAAATTTAATATCTCGGATAGCGGATAGGATCCTCCTTCTGACTAAAAAACCCGTTCCAAATGCAGGTCTTTCTGCACCCCCATAGTATAATGCAAAGCTTCCTGATTCCTGACTACCTTCTCCTGGCCACCTAACTTCCTGTAAAGTGACTATATCCAAGGGCGATTTATCTAATTCCCGCGTTAATATCTCTAGTGCCCCGCTATTGTATAAAGTCCTAACATTCCATGTTCCTAGGAACATGTCCCTGTGTTTGAGCCTTTGGCATGGGTTCCCTGAAGTAGTCCCCGCCCGGAGAACCGAATGGGGGACTATTTGACCTCCGGAAAATTTTACCCCAGATGAACCCATGTCCGCATTTCTTGACGGTTATATTTTTACGGTGAAAGATCGTCACTCTTTCGCCCAAGGTACTTTTTTCGTCTGGCTTATCACCTTCGACCAGTCCGGCATGGGTAACCCTATCGGCAGCAATGCTACCGCCGGCATAGCTCTCAGGATCATTTAAGCACGCAAGCCACTCCACCACGACAAGGTAAAGATACCATGGAAGAGCCTAAAAACATTGTGTTTTAATTTGGTTTCGATCAATTGATACCTCCCGGTCGCGCATAAGACCCAAAATTTGCCAACATAATGAGAAAGTTACATTTTTAGGCATTTTTGGTATTTGATAAATAACTTCCAGAGCATTGATTGTCAGATCCCACAGGTAGACATAAACGTGCTTAGTAAAGTTCAACAATACCTATTTCATATTTCAAAGGCAATAAAATCAGGACCCTGTAAAGATGATTTGGCTTTACGAGATCCTGGGCACTTATCACATTCGAGGTGGTTGACATAAGCAAATAGAACTGCCCTAAGATTGTACATAAGCGAAGAAAGTCCTCACCTGAACTTCAGGAACTAGTTTTGTTTGTATTGAAATCATACATACCAATGTGGTTTACTATCAAAACAAGTAAACACTTTACAGACAGCCCGAAACTTGTTTATCAAGCAATACAATCTACTAGGTATTTGCCAGAACCTTTAGGGTACGCTTTTGAACTGGTGAATCCGAGATGAACATCTATCAATATTGCAACATACCACTGGTTGTGAACTATATTTATAGTTATAGAAATTTACCTACATGATTATTCAAATGTCAGCCACAGCTAATAGACAAAATGTTTATTTAGTAACTTTTGGTAGTTTAGAGTGAGTAAGTACCTACCAAAATTGTGTTGGACGATGACATTTTGGAAAGAGTAAGTTAATTTAATTATTTGGGTTACAATTTATCATTTCAAGGTGAAGCTGATATACAAAAGAAAATCATAGATTTTACAAAAACTACAGTAATAATTAACAGTATAATGAAACCATATTTAGTACAAAACAACACAAGATTACGGCCTTATAAGTTTCTAGCAAGACCAGTATTCAGATATGGTAATGAAGCATGGCCAATACGAAGAGGAGATGAAAGTCGAATAAAAGCAAAAGTAATGCGATCTGTACGCCGTACAGCGGGCTATACGAAGTGGGACCATAAACGAAATGAGGAAATTATGGAGAGTTGTATGTAGAACCCATTCTCCACCATATACAGAACTACCAGAACAACTGAAAGCCCATCTTCAACGAATGTCATCTCATAGAATTCAAAAAGTCATCTTTCGTTACTGTCCCAAGGCATAAGATCACTGGGTCGTCCAAAAAAGCGCTGGATGGAAAATTCCTTTTTGAGACCGTAACAGGCCACATAAACTAATGGCTTGATGATGATAGTTTAGATTTCATTAGTAGGTAGCACGAATTGTAAGTATCGGTTACCGTCTTTTTTTTTTCGTTAGCATGTATCTTTTATGTTGGACACTCAGTTTTTGAAATCATCGTAGATATGATCGGCGATAATATGGTGTCATTTACGTTATTTTTACATCAACTTGCGATTTAATTTTCAGGCATTTTTGCGATTTTTGAAAATACACATATGTAGCTGATGTAGTTATTTAATTACATATATATCAATTTTTAAATATTTTATTAAACCTCTCCCAATTGGAGGCTGCTTGATGACAAAGCATACTATTACAACTAAAATACTGAGAGATGAAAACAGGTGCATGTGAATATAATAAAACAATTACAAAACCTGAGACAATATAATACGCAATCAGTTGTATACGTGTGAATGAGATGTTCTATAAAGATGATTTTCCATAAGATTTTCAAAGATTCACGAGCAACAGTGATGGCTAGATCTTGTCAATGGTTGTTTGTTAAGTACAAACATTTACAGAAAGTAGTGGTTTAGATCAAATTATAAAAAGTACCACAACTTTGTCACAAACTACAACCCTAATATACCTGAAGGTGACATAGGATATATATATATATATATATCCTGAAGGTGACATAGGATATATATATATATATATATATATATATATATCCAATAATAATAAATAAATGTAACTTGACATACCTCTCACGTAATGTCCATGTTTTTCATTCTTTACTTGAATCTACGTATTACAGGGACACCCGTAGCTGCAACTTCTCTAGAAAAAATAATTAAAATGCAAATTTATACAGCAATTATATTCCCATTAATATTATATGGATACAAAATATATATTCTTACTTACAGGGAGGGGATAAGTACTAGAGAATAAAGCTTTCATGAACATTTTTGGACCAAATAGAGACAAACAGACAGATATCATAACAGAGAGCTAAATTACCTTCGTTGGAAGTCTGATGTATTAAGGACAGTTAAATCTCGTAAATTTCAAAGGGCATTCCTTGTAGAACGGATGGGGAATGAAAGAGGGAATTGCAAACTACATACAGAAAATGAGAATAGAGGGTAACAATACATATTGCAAAGAATGAGGTGGGAGAATAACATTAACAACGATTTCTGTGAGGAAAATAGATTTGAATGACTTAAATAATGCATAATAATATTTAATAATACTTCGTAATATGGATATATGCAGAGTTTATATTTGCGCAGCCATGAATCTATGGATTCGGTAGTGTCAGAAAGTTATCTTCATCACCTCGCACAGAACAACAAGCTAATTTGACTTAACAATATCAATATGACCAGCAACTCCGTTCATCTTACTATTTAAACGTATTATGCTTAGTTTTGTTTCACACTTAAATAGATCGGTATTTAGTTTAAAATTTAATTAAATGACTCATTCTAACTCCAATTCCATGACGCGACAGGCCTAAAAGGCCCTTGTCTTACCAGCCAACTGATGGCCTTACAACCACATGTGTCCATCACATATGTAAATCATCCAGTCGGTGTAGGGGCGACATATGATCAGCGTGTAGGGTCTTCCCAACCGTTATAGCTGGTTTTCTCAAACTGCAGCTGCTACTTATTGTAGCTACCCAAATCCTTCACAATGCTGGGTTGCACCGGTGCCATACTGGCCAAAATTCCATGAGAAAATGTCTTCCCCCATGGACTCTGGTAAAACCGCAAGTCCTCTAGCTTTGCACCAATGTGTCCTACTTTAAGCACTCGGCTACGGCGCGGGACAAAAATTACTCGTACTACCTTGATATTTGTCTTTCTTATGTAGCATATACTATTAGCTAGGTTGAATTTTAGTCTGTTAGTTTTTAAGATGACTTCATCTCCATAAATCACTGTTTATTATAACCTTATCGTTTATCAGAATCGTCACTAGAATAACGTAAATAATGTTCATGTTGTAATTCACTGAATTGAACTAGTTCAAAACCTACTACATAATTATCAAATTATTATGAAACAAATTAATTTACATTAAATTCGTTTGTTACGTAAATTCTGGAATTATAGCACAGATGACTTGTTAATGTTTTCAATTATTTACTTGGCAAATACCTGTGTACTTTTATGTTCTAGAGTTTATTGGATCATTATAGAAGATAATTATATGTGCACAACATAGTGGTAAACACTAGCAGAACTCTCAAGAAATAATTATTACTTGTTTTCTTCGCCAATTTAGAGAGCGTCCCAATCGAAGTGCAAGAAGAAAACTTGGTGAAATGTTTCATCCTCATCTGCAGAAATGTCGTCAATTTACAGCACTTCAAATCTCTAAACCTTAAAATGCTTATAGCATAATCCCTAAAATAATGACTGATAAATGTAGTTTCTTAAAATGTTACTATAGTTAAGATTTATGTATGCATTATACGAGAAAAATATTTAGAAGATAGTAAAATATCCAGTTCTTAATATTACAGATTTTATCTTTAACATTACTCGAGATTATTGGTCAAATAAAGCGTTACAACTTTTATCGCACAACATACCGTATTCACTGTCACAGGTAACGTTATAAATGTATATAATTTAACGCCTTGACTTTAGGAGCAAAGTCACTTATCGGTAAACTTCCCATTATAATTCGCCATCAGATTAAATTGAAGGTTTTTCAAAGCAGTACTTAGTTTCATAAGGTCCTAATTCATGACACTGTCGCTATCACAACACAAAACACCACTAAGTGATGGGAAGATGTCAAGTTGGTGTAGATGTTCTGCAAGTAGGTCATGGACAGTTAAGATTTGAAACGCTGCAACTGACTTTTTCCTTGGCATTTTTGGTACAATGTGAACGTGCTGCAAGTAGCGTGATCCATTTTACCAATCCAAGATCATGTTTCTATATTATATGGGGGCGAAACATGGGCTCTTACTTTAAGGGAGGAAAAGAGATTATGAGTATTTGAGGGAAAGTACTTAGGAAAATTTTTGGACCAATGAGAGATGAACAAGCAGGTGAATGGATAAGACTTGATAACAGTGAACTATCTGGTCTTTCTAAGAAGTTAAGAGCAGTTAAGTCTCGTACACTGTGATGGGCAGGACATGTGGCACGAATGGGGAATGAAAAATGTGCATGAAAGCTTCTTGTAGGAAAACCAGAGGGAAAAAGCCCAGTTGGTAGACCAATAATGAGGTGGAAGAATAATATTAACTATGATTTGAGGGAAGTAGATTATACAGGGAATAATTGGAAAACAATAGCTCAGGGTAGGGATGTATGGAGAGCTTATGTCCGCACGGATATGTACTTCCGGGTTCGATAGTGACAGTGAGATAGTTATACACCGATAACAACATTATCTCCAACCACTAGCTGAAAGCCAGTATGTGTGTACAGTATATATTTATATCATTTTCTTCTTCCAAACAAGTTGAAGGCCCAAAGCATGTAATGGTTTCAGTGATGCATTCTCGGTCTATCTCTTCTATGACATCCCAAAGACCTCTTCCTTTGAGGACCATATTGAAGCATGACTTAACCTATAATCAATTATCTTAAGAAAACAATCTGTTAACAGTTCTCAGTACCGTTGTTTCAGTTTCATGTTTCCTAACATATTTTGCCAATATTAGGCTGTAAGACCCATAGTGCGGGATAAACTTAGAATCATGTCCAGAGCGATGTATTTTGTTTCTTTCCGAGACCTACAAAACGCAACAAACACGATAATCTACAGTAAGTTTCAAATAGAAATAAATTAGTGATTGTGTCACTAGCAGTTAATCTTTCTATGAACAATTAAAAAAATAAACACTGCACGATCTAATATTTATACAGTAATAACTAGTTAAAATAAACAAATGCGTTTATTTCTTAATTTTAATTTTCAATCAATATATAATGAAAGTGATATTACACAGCATACATAAGGATTTACTCTCTGAACTGACAGAACGCAGTTATTTAAAAAAATATATGAAGTTAAAGATATGATCTGTAAGATTTAAGAATTTGAAATACGCTCAAAATAAGATTAATGGAAAATGTATATACATTACTTTCTCTCATCACAAAAGTCTGTAAATATTATACAACATATAAAGTCAGTGCTTATGATACAAACACATTATCACCTCTATGTGCACTTAGCAAAAGAAAAAGAAAGAGCGAACTCATGATCTCGAACATTTCAAGTTTTAACGCGCGATTCACACGAGTAAACTAATTTGCACAGTACAGCTACAACACGTTCCCCTTTGTCCAATGAAGAGCATTATTTTATGTACAGCAAGCCAACGAACGCTTAGCTCAGTGCCTTATGGCTTGCTTCGTATGCAAGATATCACAGGTTCGATTACCGATGAGGTTAAATTTTTTAATTGTTACAATTTTTTCTATTGTATTCAGTGTGTTCATTCTTACAGAAAAAACGAACTAACTATTTGGAAATATTACTTCTTACTTTTTATTTCAGAATTGTTTCTATTATTTACACAGGTATCCCCAAACAAAATATACATTCTTTCTTCCATGCATCCCGGTCTTGTATGTATTATTACAATTTATTTATAACTATATTTATAAATATTATTACTATATATAATTATTATAATTATTATTAATATAATTATTACTAATATTATAATTATTATTAATATTATAATTATTATTATTATTAATATTATCATTATTATTATTATGATTATGAATATTATTATGAATATTATCATTATTATTATTATTATTATTATTATTATAATTATTATTATTATTATTATTATTATTATTATTCCAGTTGTTGTCCATCATATATGGGCTATTATTAGGCTGGACCTGACCTATATACACTACATTCTCAAATCAAAAGATGAAGCGTTTTCCTCACTAATACGTAATAAATACATTCATATATATATATATATATATATATATATATATATACATGAAGTTTTATTAACTTTTATTACACACATTTATAGCATTATTATTAAAACGTGTTACTGCATACACAATCAAATTCATTCCGGTTACTAAATAGTGTAATAGAGTTTATGATGGCAGCATTAACACCTAACATAGTGTAAAGTGATTGTAGATTACGTGGCAGGAATTAAATGTTATGGGATGAATTTTGCGAAAATACAAATAAACTATAAAAATCATTGTCGGGGGATATGAACCCTTGCTATCGTATATATATTTAATTTATTTTCGTAATAGGTTTAACGATCTACGTTACTTGCACGTCGATAATAGTTACATAATCCTGGTTGTCTTGTTTATTTTTACACTATACACGAGAGTTGAACTTTAATCGAAATGTTGAATTTGAGTAATATTATAATAGTCGAAAACACGTAAATTTCTAGAAATATGTCTCCTTCATTGATCTCTAACTATTTATGACAATTAGAGCTAAATACAGCGTATTTAAAATATTTAAGAATGCGTTATATTGCGAAACACAGCTTTATTTCTGGCATACGCAGTGGGTCATAACAGGGACTCTGCATTTTTATCCGATCTATTTTTTTTTGCTAAGTATACATTAATTTTATTTGCTGGGTAATTCTAAAGTTTTCTTGTTTTAAACATAATTATTAGTCAAAAATGTTGCAAATTTTTGTAACAATTTTAAAACAGATAGGTAGCCACATATGTTGTTATGTAAGCTATTCTTCAACACCTGATATATTAAAAAAACTACTAAGAATTTAATCTTGTTCTAGGAATGGCGAGAGAAACAAGATACAAGAATTGCACAGTGATCTACAATGAGAAGAAATCGGCAAAAATCTGAAGTCAGTATTTGGCTTCCAAATTCATCCACATGCGTAACATTAAAAATTATAATTGATGCCAGGACTTTTGATTAGTTGTTACACGCAATATGTTAGCTAATAACTGATTTTAAAAATAACTTATTTGCGAGAAACTTAGAAAAATGTTTTAATTTATAATCATATAAGCGTATTAATTTAGAAAAATGATAATTACTATTTATTTACTAATTTAGATGTTTTGAATGTTTACACATCTCTCTCCGCATAAAGTTATATTTCACTTCTCCATTGGTATATATCCTTCCACCCCATAACGTCCAGTCCTCTAGTTTTCGATATTACTTGTTTCCATGATCTTCCTGACTCTGAAAGCCTGGCGAAAGTCAGCCTGGCGAAAGTCAGCCTCGCGAAAGTCAGCCTGGCGAAAGTAAGCCTGGCGAAAGTCAGCCTGGCGAAAGTCAGCCTGGCGAAAGTCAGCCTTGCGAAAGCCAGCCTGGCGGAAGCCATGCTGGCGGAAGTCAGCCTGGCGGAAGTCAGCCTGGCGGAAGTCAGCCTGGCGGAAGTCAGCCTGGCGGAAGTCAGCCTGGCGGAATTCAGCCTGGCGGAAGTCGGCCTGGCGGAAGTCGGCCTGGCGGATGTCGGCCTGGCGGAAGTCGGCCTGGCGGAAGTCGGCCTGGCGGAAGTCGGCCTGGCGGAAGTCGGCCTGGCGGAAGTCGGCCTGGCGGAAGTCGGCCTGGCGGAATTCGGCCTGGCGGAAGTCGGCCTGGCGGAAGTCGGCCTGGCGGAAGTCGGCCTGGCGGAAGTCGGCCTGGCGGAAGTCGGCCTGGCGGAAGTCGGCCTGGCGGAAGTCGGCCTGGCGGAAGTCGGCCTGGCGGAAGTCGGCCTGGCGGAAGTCGGCCTGGCGGAAGTCGGCCTGGCGGAAGTCGGCCTGGCGGAAGTCCGGCCTGGCGGAAGCCGGCCTGGCGGAAGCCGGCCTGGCGGAAGCCGGCCTGGCGGAAGCCGTCCTGGCCGAAGCCGTCCTGGCCGAAGCCGTCCTGGCCGAAGCCAGCCTGGCGGAAGCCAGCCTGGCGGAAGCCAGGCTGGCGGAACTCAGGCTGGCGAGAGTCAGCCTGGCGAGAGTCAGCCTGGCGGGAGTCAGCCTGGCGGGGTCAGCCTGGCGGAAGTCAGGCTCGCGGAAGTCAGCCTCCCGGAAGTCAGGCTGGCGGATGTCAGCCTGGCGGAAGTCAGCCTGGCGGAAGTCAGCCTGGCGGAAGTCAGCCTGGCGGAAGTCAGCCTGGCGGAAGTCAGCCTGGCGGAAGTCAGCCTGGCGGAAGTCAGCCTGGCGGAAGTCAGCCTGGCGGAAGTCAGCCTGGCGGAAGTCAGCCTGGCGGAAGTCAGCCTGGCGGAAGTCAGCCTGGCGGAAGTCAGCTGGCGGAAGTCAGCCTGGCGGAAGTCAGCCTGGCGGAAGTCGCCTGGCGGAAGTCAGCCTGGCGGAAGTCAGCCTGGCGGAAGTCAGCCTGGCGGAAGTCAGCCTGGCGGAAGTCAGCCTGGCGGAAGTCAGCCTGGCGGAAGTCAGCCTGGCGGAAGTCAGCCTGGCGGAAGTCAGCCTGGCGGAAGTCAGCCTGGCGGAAGTCAGCCTGGCGGAAGTCAGCCTGGCGGAAGTCAGCCTGGCGGAAGTCAGCCTGGCGGAAGTCAGCCTGGCGGAAGTCAGCCTGGCGGAAGTCAGCCTGGCGGAAGTCAGCCTGGCGGAAGCCAGCCTGGCGGAAGTCAGCCTGGCGGAAGTCAGCCTGGCGGAAGTCAGCCTGGCGAAAGTCAGCCTGGCGAAAGTCAGCCTGGCGAAAGTCAGCCTGGCGAAAGTCAGCCTGGCGGAAGTCAGCTGGCGGAAGTCAGGCTGGCGGAAGTCAGGCTGGCGGAAGTCAGGCTGGCGGAAGTCAGGCTGGCGGAAGTCAGGCTGGCGGAAGTCAGGCTGGCGGAAGTCAGGCTGGCGGAAGTCAGGCTGGCGGAAGTCAGGCTGGCGGAAGTCAGGCTGGCGGAAGTCAGGCTGGCGGAAGTCAGGCTGGCGGAAGTCAGGCTGGCGGAAGTCAGGCTGGCGGAAGTCAGGCTGGCGGAAGTCAGGCTGGCGGAAGTCAGGCTGGCGGAAGTCAGGCTGGCGGAAGTCAGGCTGGCGGAAGTCAGGCTGGCGGAAGTCAGGCTGGCGGAAGTCAGGCTGGCGGAAGTCAGGCTGGCGGAAGTCAGGCTGGCGGAAGTGAGGCTGGCGGAAGTCAGGCTGGCGGAAGTCAGGCTGGCGGAAGTCAGGCTGGCGGAAGTCAGGCTGGCGGAAGTCAGGCTGGCGGAAGTCAGGCTGGCGGAAGTCAGGCTGGCGGAAGTCAGGCTGGCGGAAGTCAGGCTGGCGGAAGTCAGGCTGGCGGAAGTCAGGCTGGCGGAAGTCAGGCTGGCGGAAGTCAGGCTGGCGGAAGTCAGGCTGGCGGAAGTCAGGCTGGCGGAAGTCAGGCTGGCGGAAGTCAGGCTGGCGGAAGTCAGGCTGGCGGAAGTCAGGCTGGCGGAAGTCAGGCTGGCGGAAGTCAGGCTGGCGGAAGTCAGGCTGGCGGAAGTCAGGCTGGCGGAAGTCAGGCTGGCGGAAGTCAGGCAGGCGGAAGTCAGGCAGGCGGAAGTCAGGCAGGCGGAAGTCAGGCAGGCGGAAGTCAGGCAGGCGGAAGTCAGGCAGGCGGTAGTCAGGCAGGCGGTAGTCAGGCAGGCGGAAGTCAGGCAGGCGGAAGTCAGGCAGGCGGAAGTCAGGCAGGCGGAAGTCAGGCAGGCGTAAGTCAGGCAGGCGTAAGTCAGGCAGGCGGAAGTCAGGCAGGCGGAAGTCAGGCAGGCGGAAGTCAGGCAGGCGGAAGTCAGGCAGGCGGAAGTCAGGCAGGCGGAAGTCAGGCAGGCGGAAGTCAGGCAGGCGGATGTCAGGCAGGCGGAAGTCAGGCAGGCGGAAGTCAGGCAGGCGGAAGTCAGGCAGGCGGAAGTCAGGCAGGCGGAAGTCAGGCAGGCGGAAGTCAGGCAGGCGGAAGTCAGGCAGGCGGAAGTCAGGCAGGCGGAAGTCAGGCAGGCGGAACTCAGGCAGGCGGAAGTCAGGCGGAAGTCAGGCGGAAGTCAGGCGGAAGTCAGGCGGAAGTCAGGCGGAAGTCAGGCGGAAGTCAGGCGGAAGTCAGGCGGAAGTCAGGCGGAAGTCAGGCGGAAGTCAGGCGGAAGTCAGGCGGAAGTCAGGCGGAAGTCAGGAGGAAGTCTGGAGGAAGTCTGGCGGAAGTCTGGCGGAAGCCTGGCGGAAGCCTGGCGGAAGCCTGGCGGAAGTCTGGCGGAAGTCTGGCGGAAGTCTGTCGGAAGCCTGGCGGAAGTCTGTCGGAAGCCTGGCGGAAGTCTGTCGGAAGCCTGGCGGAAGTCTGGCGGAAGTCAGGCGGAAGTCTGTCGGAAGTCTGGCAAAAGTCTGACTGATGCCTCGTGGAAGTCGGAGGGAAGACGGACTATTGGGCTCACGGGATGTCTGGCTTTCGGTTTCTTACTATTATTATGTATTTCAGTAAAGATGAGTTACAGTAAGGACATAGAGTAGACACGGAGATATATCGGCATTATGTCCTAGGTTGGGGTTTTTGGGTGTCGGTAAATGTCACTGGGTCAATATTTTAATTGGAATAGATTGTTGATTGCCCTACCTCGGTAATCAGACGGTTCCCACTTGTTTTAGGATAGAAGCGTTCAGATCCTTATCAACATAGGGACCGGAAGGGAAGTTGCGTGGAAAGAAAACAATAGTTCATAATTAAATTATTTTATTTCTGTTCGTTGCACACTTAAATGCACTTTATACTTGATTAATAAAATATTCTATTAAACACACTCATTATTCCCAATTTACAAGGATTCCAGCTATCTGATCATTTAGAAATCGGGGGGGATTTTAATTTCCGTGACTTTTATTTCCAGGTATTATTAAAAAAAACAATTTAGACCTTCTCTCCTGGAACTATTAAGTGTAATTCTCATTGGTTTGTCTGGAGTTCAGTATGGTAGGCCGGACCATTTATATTCATATTTGTTTGTACATCCTAATTCTGATTTAATTGGCTATTTTAAATTACATGTCTCATAGAGACGTATACTTCATTAAAATCTACCTATATTTTTTATTTCCTTCCCATTGGTACACTAGCGTGTTTACCTAATTTGGGCTTCCCGTTGCTGTAAATTTTGAGTTTGAAGTTTCTCCAAACGCGATGTCAGCAAACAAATCTAGCTTAAGGATTTATGGTCAAATTGAAGGCTATATATTTATGGCTATTTCGCATTGAGGTTTATTTCTGCTAACCATGGAATCTGACGATTGCAGATTTCCGTAAATAAGATATTACTTCATTTCTTCATATTCTATATTCAGTTCATTCTTTAGTTTATTGATTAATTGTATTTATTAATCATTTTACTACACTGCAGCCACTGATACTCCGGCATTGACTTTTCACGACAGTGTTGCCGATATGGATATTCAGTGGGAGTGGCCGCTTTATGTATGCGGTTAGCAGACATACAGCTGACAACATCTCAGCAATTTCAAACCTTACTAGCGGGCTATAGCTGCGTCAAGAGCAGTGATTGGTTGTGGCAAACGTTCACTCCCACTACAAACATTTTCTTCTTGGCAATAGAGTGCGAGTTCTCTCTTTACCCCTCGTACAACCTAAATTTCAAGGCCGGAGAATCGGCGGCTGGGGTATAAATTGAGGGTTACATCTTATCCGTTACAAGGTAACCCGGGGCTGGTGGTGGGGCTCTAATTAATAATAATGTTCTCGGTTCCTCCGGATATCTGTCCCTCGGGCTCTGTTCAATAATATGAATGCATAAGACTGTTTAACACAATTCTACGAAGTGAGTGGCATTAAAATAACTATTAGAAAAATTGTTAATAATTTGACTAAAATGTGGAATAAAAATTCAGTTCTATAACGCTTAATTAGATCTAATAATAAGTATAAATGTTTATTTCTTTTGCATATGGTTACAACATCTAATTTTTTAGAAAACACATCACATTTCTCCCCTATAACGAAACGTAAACATTTTGATTTTTGCCGGTTCTTTGACATTTTGAATCACTGTGCACTGGGCGGCTGCATTAGCGGAACCACATCTGACACTAGCCACGTCTGCGGCAGGTGAGCAATCCCACAATTTCAATAAATCTTTAGAGAAACCCCCATGCTCTTTAATATATAATTTGTTTGACCTGTGAATTTGGATTAAATATCTGAGTTAAAAGATGCAGGAGATTAAGATGATAATGCAAAAAACTCGGAAATTTTACATTAGATATTCACTATTAAAACGGTTGTGACACTCTGACTTTTTTATAAACACTGCTTACAACTTATATATTATTTTCCCTAGTTACTATAAAAGTTTATTCCAAAAACACTTTTTAAAAAATCAGTTAGAAGAACACACTTCAAGTTTAAATATGACCATTTAATAATGACAAATTTTGATATTAAATATGTTAGGAACAAAGGGTAGTCCGTGAATATCTGATAATATCTGGTCTATACAAATTATATGCTACCAGAGTACTGGATATATGCATTATATGCAAATATATAGAGTCAATATTTTATTAGTTATACTCTTCTCTGTTTAAACTAATTACTGTGAAAATTATTGGCTGTAACATTTTAAATGTGTTATTTGGTATAATGTTTCCTTTGAATTGCTCAGGAACATGGACAGTTGGGGCGCGATGTCAGTGAAGTCGTGGAGGGAGGACATTTATCGAATACCTGCATAGGTAAAGTTTATATTTTAATTCTATATTTGTTTTAATTTATCAAATTTACTCATAGGTCATTTATTGTTTTAAATCAATTACTTATTTAAAATATGCATAACAACATAGTTAAAACCTTTCTGTTTTGTTGTAATGTGAAGTGTTCTGTATGGCAAGTACAAAATAGAACAAATCACTGTAACAACTCTAATATCAAAATATTTTCAGATCTTTGTTTGAAACATAATATCCAGCAAACCTTGTCATGCACTCGTAGAGGTATAACAAAGTATATTTGACATTTTTCCTATGTATAATATTTTTCTTTGCTACTAATATTTACAGACTTCAGACAATGTGATTTCCTGTTTTTTTTCTCGAATAAGTCACAGAATAGTTAAAACTATTAAAATATTAATTTTAATATCAAACTGATCTTTGAAAAAAATAGAGAATACTGAATAAAAAATACTGCATAATTTTGGTTAGATCTACAAACATATGTATATACATTGTAAAATTGTAAATAAATAATAATTGTTATTCAAATTCATATTTTCTATTATTACATTATTATTGTTGTTTTTACCCGAAAAGAACCAAAAATAACAGTTGCTGCCTTAGAACGCAGTGTTGTTTCTCTAAAGGCTAGTAGAAGACAACCTCAATCACAAATTATCTGATCCTCCAGGTTGGACATTTTAGTAATGGACCAGCTCCCTGTTCTAGATATACAAAATGTTTACTGATACAAGTCCAAAAGAGAATAAAGTAGCACTGATCAAACCGAGCTAGGTTTCAGATATAGGCCTACGAGAAATATAAACAAACTTGATGTATTGGCTGCGTTTTCATAGGTTGAACAACTGTTTACATTTAAACGTGTAAGAAAATGTATTTCGCTTTCTAGCTCTCGAAATGAATAAAATAAAAATAATACACACGCACATTACATATATACGACATGAAAAGAAATACAAAAGCCTGAATTTGGATTTTAACATTGAGCTCTAAATTGATACCTGAGTGCACTACAATTACGCTATTCAGACACCTTAGTACAAATATTTAATTTTTTATATTTATTTTAGATTATAGATTTAGAGAAAGCTTATGACTCAATTTCGAGGAACAAATTATGGGAAGTATTGGAGAAATACAATATTGATAGAAATCTAATAGAAGTTATTAAACAAATCTATAAAGATAACTCCGCTTATGTTAAAATTGGAAATATAATGTCTAATCCTATAAAAATCACAAAGGGATTGAAACAAGGGTACAGTCTATCACCAATTTTATTTAATATTTACGTAGAATTTATATTAATGAAATGGAAACAAAGCTGCAAAGGTATGGGGATCCCAATAGGCAACAGATTTTTGCTCACATTACAATTTGCCGATTATCAACTGGTTTTAGCGCAAGACAAATTTGATATGGAATTCATGATAAAAAGGTTGAAAAATACATATGAATCATGGGGTCTCACAGTAACTTTACAAAAAACAGAATATCTGGCAATAAATAGCAATGAAAGAGAAAATTTAATATTGAAAGAAAGAATCCAAATAAAGCAAGTGAAACAAACTAAATATTTGGGAATAATTATGGATAACATTGAAGGTATAGGCAAAGAGAACATAAAACATAGAATTGAATTGAGAAGCAAAATAATATAATCGTTAAATTCCATATGGTGGGATAAGCATATTTGGACAGACACAAAAAAAAATATATTGGTAAAACATTGGTCGAATCTGTTGCAATGTATGGAAGTGAGGTATGGAAAATCAGTAAGTACTACAACAATAGACTAATCGCTTTAGAAATGGATTATTTACGCAGAAGTACCAGAAAGTCTAAATTAGAACATGTCACAAATAAGGAAATTAGAAACATAATGGAATCAGAAGAAAGCATAATTGAAAGAATTGAGGAGAAGGAATTAAAGTGGTTAGGACATGTTTTAAGAATGGAAGATGAGCGATGGCCGAAGCAACTATATGAATGGCATCCGAACAGAAAGAAGAAAATACGAGTAGATAGAACAAGGTTAACATGGAAAGAAAACATGAAGACAGTAATTCAAGCTAGAGGGCTAAACATCGAAAATGCCTAAGACCGTAGGCTTTGGAGGTTTGGCACGGGAAGACGGCAGCAGCTGTAAAAACCCGTAGATAGATATATAGATATTTATTTTTTTATATTTATATTCTCTGTCCACCGCTGTGGTCTCGAGGTAGCGTGCTGCCTTGTCACATAGCGGGCCCGGGGTCGATTCCCGGTCGGTACAGGCTCCTCACCTGTAAGACAAATGTCAGGAAGTTTAGGGCCCAACGGTCCCCGGAAATCATCCGGCCATCAACACCATCCTTATGATTATTATTATCATCATCCTTCACAAATGTGGAAAGCAACGGGAAGCTACCACACCAATAATTACCTGGTAAATCTGCAAAGCATAGCATTAAAATGCTATGACTGCAATCAAAAACCTGCCCTCAGGCAGAATTACTATGGATAGATTTATATATTCTCTATCAGCAGAGGTAGCGAGAACTCTATCTCACTGCCCTCTAGTGGCTACTACATCTTATATAAATTTAATTATAACAGTATATATATATAAAGTGATCCCACAACAGGCCTCAGGAGGCCCTTGGGGTAGTAGGAGGTCAAGGCTCCCACTTTTTCTAGACAATCGGCACTTGATGTCAGCCGGGTTGTCAGCCCTGCGTAACGGCCGCATTTACCCCAGGTATATATATATATATATATATATATATATATATAATAAAATAGCACATGTCTATATACATTATATGGGAGAATCTTAAAATATACGACCTATAATAAATTTAAAAGATTAAATAAACATTGACCGCGGTGGACAAGTGGTTAATATGCTCCTTACCTCTGTCCTGAGGACCGCGGGTTCAAACCTACACGGGGTCTATGGACTTTTTTAGGATGAAAAAATCCAAGGGGCAAGTCCTCCGGGAGGGATTTCAAGCCGGGGATCACAGTCTGAATATTTTCAGGCTCATAAAAGATCCTTAAGCCTGTATAAAAAGGCTTCTAACCAACATTTATCAAATTTTCCCATCCTTATACTACCTTGGTTTCCTAGATGTCACATGAGGCGGAACACTGACCACGAACCACGCTGACATCTATCCGAAAACAAGAACAACTAAATTAGTATGGTTGAATTTCTGCCCCACTGTAGGGGGAGATTTTTACAGGTAAGAAAGCATTGAGCATGTATCTGTTTGAAGATTTAATGATATTGGAAATACAGGCTATCTACCGACACCATGGAAAAAGTTAAAACGTCTTGTTAGTAGGCCCATTTATAATATTTGTCTTAAATAATTAAGAAATTAAAATTCTAATTATTGACACCACCTTACCTTGTATTCACTCTTATTTCCACTACTTATACGATATAACCTAAGAAATATGTTTCTATCATTGACACCACGGTTCCCCCAACAGACGGGATCGGCGGAGTAATATCTTAAGCAAGTTTGTTTACAGTACAACTGGAACTTAGATCTGATACAGTATAGCAGTTAATGAACATTGGGTGTTGGGACAATCACGGGATTTCAGACAAGATTAATGTAATTCCAAAAATGAATTTGAATTAGAATGGTGAAACAAGAAGTACAAGAGAAAACCCACAAAAATTATTGATGGGTTGCATCAGGTGAAGTATGAAGAGAATGGAATTGGCAGAAGAAAATGCGGAAGTAATAAAATGTAATCGTAATACGAATGAAAAACTAATTGTTTTATATCCGCGCGGACATAAGCTCTTCGTAAATCCCTAATCCGAGTCAATGTTTTCCAATCAAACCCTGTATAATCATCTTCCTTCAAATCATGGCTAATGTATTTTCCCAACTCATGCCTGGCTTACCTACTGGTCATTTTCTCTTATTTTTCCTATAAGGAATTTCCATGACCTTCTGCCATTACCCATTCGTCCTTCATGTCCTGCCATCGCAGTCTACGAGACTTAATTTTCTTTTTCAAGTACGATTCCTAAAAGTATTTGGACTTCTTTCGAAATTTTCTTCATTTGTCATTAACTGTCCATTTCCATTATGCAATATTCATCAACTATCATACCATAGTCCACCGCTGTGGTCTCGAGGTAGCGTGCTACCTTGTCACGCAGCGGGCCCGGGTTCGATCCCCGGTCGGGGCAGTTTTTCTGGGTGAGGTTTTTATCGGGGTTTATCCTCACCTGTAAGACAAATGTCAGGAAAACGTTAAGGCCCATACGGTCCCCGAAATCATATGGCCATCATCATCATCATCATCATCATCATCATCTTCATCGTCATCATCATCATCATCTTCATCGTCATCATCATCATCATCCTTCACCGGTGTGGAAAGCAACGGGAAGCTACCACACCTACAATTCCCTAGTAAAGCTGCAAATCATAGCATGAAAATGATATGGTTGCAGTGAAAGACCTGCCCTCGGGGAGAATTACTATGGATGGATGGATCATACCATCGGGGTAACGTTACTCCGCCTTCAAGGCGCCCCAACCTAAGAAGTGGGTTGCACTTCCTGAGATGAAACCAGGAATGTCAAAGAAAACCTGGTGGCATTGGTAATATACTGAAATAAGTGAATAATAATAGTAATAATATTAATAATAACAATAATAATAATAATAACAATAACAATAGTAATAATAACAATAGTAATAATAACAATAGTAATAATAATAATAGTAATAATAATAATAATAATAATAATAATAATAATAATAATAATAATAATAATAATAGCTTAATAATTTACTGGCACGATCGAACACGTTGGTTATGGCCACGCAGAGATAAGCTCCCCATACTTCTTTAACCTGACCTAATGTTTTCCAATCATCTCCAGACCTCAATCTTGCTCTACCGCTGGGCGTTTCCCTCTGGTTACCTTACAAGTGGCTTCCATGCCCCTCCTTCATTCCCCACTCATGTCACATATCCTGCTCATCGAAATCTAAGAGACATAACTCTTCTTATTGTAGCTGCTTTCCTATAAAGATCATCACTGTTAGAAAGTCACCTGTCTGTTCATCTCACTTTGTTCCAAAAATGTTCCTTACAGCTTTATTGTCACATACCGATACTCCTATTCTTTTCTCCTTCCTTAAAGTAAGAGTCCACGTATCGCATCCATGGAATATAACTGGGAGAATAACAGTTTTATATATTTTCAGTTAATTTTTTTTAGAGGAGTTGGGACGACCTGTATCCCTGTAGTGTATAATAGCATACATTTCCAGAATTAAGCATATGTTTAATTTCTTTGTGCATCTCATTCCTATTTGTAATTATTGTACCAAAGTATTTGAATTCAACCACTTTCTCAAAATATCCCTCATTTGTCATTAATTGTTAATTAGTGTTTATTGCCATTATGTAATATATTCCTATGTGTGCCCGTATATTTAATTTTGTTGATATTAATAATAATAAAATTAATAATATAGGAAATATTATTACCAGGTAATTATTAACACTTCTTCACACCCGACTCTTGAAATTACTTTATAAAGAAAGTCTACAGTGTTCATGAAACATGCTCTAACATTCTAAGTAATTTCTCATTTGTGTCAAGAGGAGCACAATTCCCAGCATTACTCATAATTTGATAACAGGTTTTTAGTTATAACATTTTATACAAGGTCTTACTGTCGATTTACACATCATTAATTAATATAGACTGGTTGAAATAATGAATTATAATAGAATCCATACGGGACATGTTACAGCTAATTATTATTCAGAGACGCACGACCCGGTTTCTGCAAGTTCTGTAGACGGGAAAATAACGTGTCACAACATATACTGCCTTCTTATAATAATCAACGCTGATCAATTAGAATTGATCGAAGTTTCACTGCTCATTTTTTCACAAACATGTCTATAAATTGTAATTATTAACCATACAAACGTCTTTTTGTTTAGTAATGCTAGTAGGCTGTCTTTACGGCATGTTTAGTATTCTCTCCTGGCATGGTTGAACTGTAGCCCACTTATTTTAACCAATTCGCCTCGAAAGATGAGTTTTAACTATGTATCTGTTATGGCTGATAATTCAGTACCAAGGAAAAACTCTACAATATGTTGTATAGGACTTGAAAATATATTATTTACGTAAACGGGTCGGTACTGATTGACTAGTGATTTTCATGGTCGTTTCAGGTTTCGAGTTTCGCAGGTGCAATCTTGGCTTGGGTGAATGGATTTGTAGGGACTTAAAATTCCTGAATACAACTTTCTTCGAAAGGGAAACGAGCCATGATCCCGTATCGTACATTTACAGCTCTTAACAAGATCCTAACCCCCCCCAAAATAAAATGATATAAAAAGGAGACCTCTTGAAGATTCATCAATCAATTTTCCCCCGGATTTTAATTGGACGCTAAATACCTCAGCCGTATCCTATTTAATTTAACTCCAAGAGCGACAGGCCTAGAATGGCCTAGTCTGGCCAGCCGGCTGCTTGCCTCACATCTACATGTGTTAATCACAGAGGTAGACGATCATCTAGCCAGTGTAGGGGTGACATGTGTTCAGCATGTCGGGTCCCCAACCGTTATAGCTGGTATTCTCAACCTGGAGTCGCTACCCAAATGCCTCACGACGCTGGTTGATATTGGTCGAAATTCCATGAGAAAAATGTCTTCCCCATGGAGAATCGAACCAGCGCACGTCCTGTAGCTCTGCGCCAAGGCTTCTTGCCTTAATCACTCGGCTACAGCGCGTATTTTGTTTGAGTTTACTATTTTAATATAGAGAACTCAGTTTTCCCTTACTTTTTCGATTTTACTAAAATAATTTTTGAATGTTTAAATCTTAAGCGAATAGGTTACGTAGGGGCGCCTGGAAGACCGAGTTACGTTTCCCCGATGACATGATGAGTGATGAATGATGTTAAATTACCAGGAAAGTCTTTAAACAGAAACTTAGTTCAAATCTAGACCATGAGCGACCATAGGAAAACATTCCAGTGGCCTGGCCGGGAAACGAACATGAGACCTCATGAACTGTAGTCAGAATCTCTGACCACTAGCCCGTGTGGCTGGTCACTATACAGTGTTAATTGTATTTTCACTCTAGAATAACATACAACACGCATTTTCTAATAAGTTTTAGTTTTTAAAGGTTTGTATTCAACATTATTTTATTTATCATAATAGGTATTTCTTAATAATATAGAGTATATATCTATTTCTAAAGCACTGACAATAAGCAAAATGGGAATGTATGGTACAGAACAACCTTCTCTCCAAGGCGTGACAGGCCTAGATGGTCCTTAGCATACCAGCTGATTGCTGGCCTCACATCTAGATGTGTTAATCACAGAGGTAGGCGATCATCCTTCTAGTATCGGGGTGACTATCAAAATTCCTCACGATGCTGGGTAGGAACAGATCTCATACGGGCCGAAATTCCGCGAGGAAATTTCTTCTCCCATCGAGACTCGAACCAGCGTAAGTCCCGTAGATTTGCGCCAAGGCTTCCTGCCTTAAGTCTCGGCTACAGTGTGGAACACAGGACAATCACTCGATCACAATATTTTAATCCCGAAGAGGAATTACGACAAATACAATTTTATTTGTTTGTTTAATTAATATTTGAGTACGAAGTAATATTAATTTTGAAAGCAAAAGTTATTCTTGAGCTCCAAATTTCGAGCCTTTATGTGGGCTCAAAACTGATTTGGATAATTATAATTTTGTTTTTATTACGTGAATAGTCAAATATAGAGACTGTCAGATATCTGAAAGCATGAAAACCGTTAATGCCAGACTGCGGACTGCTTCATTCTCATGTCTGTTTCATTTCTAATATTCTAACCCGTAAAACGGCTCTTATCATTAACTGTTCGTAGTGAACAGCTGTAGTAACAGACCGATACATTCCATTTCTTTATTATCGCACATAAAATATTTGTATCTATTTATTAGCCTTAATGAGGAAGAGATAGACACACACAGAGACAGAGAGCAATACCTATCTAATACTCTCTCATGTCAGTCATACTTTCAGTTATATGGCGCCACATGTTTCAAAGTTATTTACATTTTGAAAAAATAATTGAACATTTCGGTTAATCATCTCTGATACAGAAGGTGAATATTAAAATTTTAGAATGATACGGCGGTCTCTTCTAAATTTAAAAATTAAGTAAAAATATGAGCATCAAGCACATTTAACTTAATTATAAAAACCCTTCACAGTTATCATGAATTGTTTTTAGAATAAAAAAAATCAATCGTTATAATATATAAAATGATGACGTTAAGAGAGGATATTTTAGCTACTTAAGCCATTAAATCATCCTGCGGTTCACATGTAGAAGGGATTAACAATACTCGTATTACAAAGAATCCAAGTAAAAGCTTGATATTTAGCGATTCCATAAAAATGTCATGCTGAGGTGAACATTAAGAAATTGGTGCAGGAATAGTTTTGTCGTCGGAATATAACTTATATATTTAAAGATAAAAATTTCTGATTCTACAAGAGAATATTTCAAATATTTACCATTTTAATCCAAACGTGTAAAACACGCAATTTTCTTTTAATTTGTTTAAACATTTGGTCGTATTACTTTGTTTTATTTAACAAACTACTTTGTTGAACCATATGTTGATCCTTTTCGTCGTTACTGTAACAATATTAACTGTATTTTAATGTTATAGATACCTTAAATGTGCTCTATTACTTAAAGTGTATGCAACGGTCAGTCAGTCAGTCACGAAAAACTTATACAAATCATTGTACACTACTTAATAATTGATGGATGAAAATTTCTTCCTGGATTCTAGGTTAACGGTATATAACTAAATAACTCACTGGCCCTATCGAACTCCAAGGTTTATGGCCGCGAGGACATATAGGCTACATCCCTATCCTGAGATATTTTCTAATCGTTCCCTGCATAATCTACTTCCCACAAATCATGATTAATGTTACTCCCTTCTAATTCTTGCTTATCTGCTGGACGCTCATTTTTTGAAAATACCTACCTTGGTTTATTTTACTAGGATATTCTGAGTTTCGTTGTGAAACATCGAAAAATATGACTTCTAGAGCGATTTTTAAATTTTCGTTTCAGGTGAACTCCTACACCTAATGATTTTAACACACAATGGATAACTGCTAATTACTCGCCGCATCTGAAAAACCTGTATATACAAATTTTCACGAAGATCGGATGAACGGTTTAGAAGTCTATGAAGGACAGACATTATATATATATATATATATATATATATATATATATATATATTGTGGAGAGCAACGGGAAGCTACCACACCTATAATGGGTGAATATATATATATATATATATAATATATATATATATATATAGGGTGCCCCATTCAATACAATATAGATTATTTTAATGTTATATTAATTTATGTCCACCGCTATGGTCTCGAGGTAGTGGGTCCTAGTTCGATTCCCGGTCGTGACAGGCTCCTGGGTGAGGTTTTATTCGGGGTTTTACCTCACCTGTAAGACATATGTCAGGAAGCTTAAGGTCCAACGGTCCCCGAAAATCATTCTTATCATTATCATCATCATCCTTCACCGGTGTGGAAAGCAACGGGTAGCTACCACACCTACAATTCCCTAGTAAAACTGCAAAGCATAGCATGAAAATGCAGTGAAAGACCTGCCTCCGGGCAGAACGCTATGGAAAATTAATTTTTTATAAGTTAATGGATCGACTTACCCATTCACAGTCTATTTGTCATAGTTGATACATATATCATCATTATAATTCCAAACACCAAACAAAAATTTAAAAATAATCAACGCGTTTCAATAACGAAGCTATCATTATCAAGTCTTGACAAGTTAGCTTTGCTGTTGGAACGCGTCGACTCTTTTTATTTATTTATTTATTTATTTATTTGTGTTTGGGATTATATATATATATTCTACAGTAATTCTGCCCAAGGGCAGTTCTTTCACCACAATCATAGCATTTGCAAGCCATGCTTTGTAGCTTTACTAGGGAATTATAGATGTGGTAGCTTCCCGTTGCTTTCCACAGCGGTGAAGGGTGATGAAATTATAAGGATGATGATGACCGGATGATTTTCGGGGACCGTTGGGCCCTAAGCTTCCTAAAATTTGTCTTACAGGTGAGGAAAGACCCCGAAAAAACCTCACCCAGGAGCCTGTCTCGACCGGGAATGAACCCGGGCCCGCTGCGTGACAAGGCAGCACGCTACCTCGAGACCACAGCGATAGACTATATATATATATATATATATATATATATATATATATATGTCATAGTTCATAGTGTTGTTTGTTGCTATGAGACAGAAGTTATTTAAATCACATATAAAATAGGAACAAACAAAATATATTAATTTGCGTACAAGTGACTCAAATAAATCAGTTTCAAAAATGTTACCAACATTTGTGAAAGGTCGTTTACGTATTTCCAGTCCGTCATTTTATCGAAGTAAGTAGGGAGGTGAGTAGTTAATAATTTACCTTCCTTGGGTGGTAAATTCTAATTACTCGTGAATACAGATCAACATAGTACTAAACACAGCATAGCGTGAGAGAAAACAAGTATTTTACGGTTTATTGCTACGGTATTCAGAGCGTGTTAGCAAATAACGCGTAATTGTATTAGTAATATTGGCATTAATTGTTAAGACCTTTCTCCTTCCTTGTAACAACTTGGGAACAAATAACAATCAAATACTTTTTTATTTTTTTACAATAGTAAAATCAAAGACCACTCAATAATTTAAAATCAATCAGTATGTTTTCCTGTTTGTTTAAAGAACTGAACTATATAATATACTCACAACTTATAACTTTCTTTATGAACGTAAGTCTGGCTTTGGAACGAAACATCACGCACACGCCGCACTTCTGACGTTATAGAGAATATTAAATGTTCTATGGTCAAAAATGACAACAGTTATACCCGACTACAGAAAATCACTGATACTGTAGACATAAACTTACTCCTTGCTAAACTAAAGGCATTACATGTCTGAGACACTCTGCCTTGATTGGTTTAGTCCTTACAAAATCATTACCAATCAACTTCTGTTAAAAATCGTAATTTTACCCGGCAAATATGAGAACAAGAGTAAATAAAACCTACAGCATTGGTTCTTATCAGTTATCATAAGTAATGCCACGAGTGATTTGGAATTTATCTAGGATTTGGATATCAAGAGTGGCATTTAACGAATAAAATTAAGGTGTTTACTCACAAATCATTATTTAAATATAGTTATTTTAAAATATTTATATATTTAACGTAAACGACGATATTTGAAAACAAATGAGGAATGTTAATGTTTCATTTGTTCATCAGTGCAACTTGTTCATACTATTTATTGCCAAATAGGATCGCAATATTGTAAGAATGTATCCTACTGGAGAAAATATGAAACACATCATATTGTATATTATAACCGACATTATAGGTTATTAATTTATTTTTTAAAACAACTCAGTAAAATCAGTATTTAAAACACAATTATTGAACACACAAATATTAAATGTGTAGGTCGAATGAACCTGTTCATTATTTGCTACATTCAACGCATTTGTTGGTCATTGACTCCCATTTGGGACACGAGTTCCATCCATCCATCCATCCATCCATCCATCCATCCATCCATCCATAGTAATTTTGCCCAAGGGCAGGTCATTCACTGCAATCATAGCATGTTTATGCTATGCTTTGCAGTTTTACTAGGGAATTATAGGTGTGGTAGCTTCCCGTTTCTTTCCACACCCGTGAAGGATGATGATGATGGCGGGAGTTAAAGAGTTATAAATACCACGAGTGATGTCCGTAATATCTAGAGGATTTGAAAATCAAGAGTCGCTTTTGTTAGGACAATTTAATGAATAAAATTGAACTGTTTACTCAAAAGTCATTATTTAAATATAGTTACCGGTATTTTAAAATATGTATATACTTTATGTATGAAAACAATGATGTTTGAAAAGAAATCAGAAATGGAAGGTTATGTATATTCACTGCAACTTGATCATATTATTTATTGCCAAATAGGATCGCAATATTTTAAGAAACACCCTAGTGGAGAAATAATGAAACACATAAACTTTATATTATAATCAACATTATAGGTTATTAATTTATTTTTTCAGTATACAACTCTGTAAAATCAAGGAATCTGTTCATTATTTGCTATATTCAGTGTATCTGTTGGAGGAAAATGATGCTCTGAACTGTCCAGAATATTAAAAAAGGAGGAGCTTTCTTGATCACAAAAGCAAGAGCTGATAAAGACAAATCGATAAAGAGCGAGGTGAAACACGACTGTCATTGGTTGTAAAACTAAATTCATTGAAACGCGATTAGTCATTGACTACCAATCGGGGCATGACTTAAATAGTTAAATATTATTATATGTCTATTATTATTGTGATAGTACGTGTAGTAGAAGTAAGAGGGAAGTAGTAATAGTAGTACCAGCTCTAGTAGTATCATAACTAACTCAATGGCACTATCGTACCCGTAGGTTTATGGCCTCGCGGATATAATCTCCCCATACATCCCTGTCACCAGCTAATGTTTTCCAATCATCTCATGCATAATCTACTTCCCCAAATCATGGTTAATTTTATTCTCCGATCTCATTCTTGGTCTACCAACTGAGTGTTTTCCTTCTGGTTTACCTACATAAAGTTTCCATGCCCTCTTCCGTGTCACATGCCCTGCCCATTGCAGATTATTAGACTTAACTGTTAGTATATGCAATTATATCTAGTAGTATCATAGTCCGAAATAATATCAGTCTATTATAAGATATCGTTATCCAATATTAGTTATATTATTAGTTATTCAGATAGGCTTTAAACAGTATGAGCGAAAATAAAATTAAAGGAAGGTGTCTCTTGTTCAAATTCAAAAACTTTTTTAAATTGAAGTTTCTTTAATACTCTGACAGACATTGAACACGCTCTTTAGGAACATTTCAAATGGCTTTTGTAAGTATTTTTTTAAGTTTGAACAATGATCCTGTTTTCAAGAATGGTATCAGCAAACTTTATCAATCGTATAAAGATCTTGATGTCATATATCATTAAAAGTTACCTTTCTGCATTCCCATCTATTTCTTGCCAGAAACTTTGTAAAATTATGAACAAAAGAAAGGTTTTTCACCAGGACATAAAGATAATGAAGGAAAGTTACCAAGGTTTCTGGAACGATTGTGTAATGGTAGATCACTGCTGGATGTTCAAAAAGCCATGTACCAGTGAAACAGGAAGTCTATATAATTTAAATCACAGAAAGTTTGTTTATTTGTCATTTAGTCTTGTTTTAGGTCTTAGATTTATGGATATCAATATAACCTGCCGCAATAACATATAATTATGATAGTAAAAACTGCACGTGCTAGAAAAAAGTGTGAAGTGTTTTCGTAATCAACATGAAAAACTGGACGAGAGACACATATTTTTATTTCTAATGATTAAAAAATAAAACAAGAAGAGATTTTAACAAATATAGATATTCGACAATGGTGTAGTATATCACCCACCCATTTTAATGTATATATTAATGACCTAGTACAAAGCTGGAAAAAAATGTTAACAAAGGAACAAGAATAAATAATACAACAAAATTTAATAATTCTGACGATGTTATTTCAATGCAAAATACAAAAAAACCGATTTACACTTCTCTCTACACTGCTTAAAGTAAATAAGTAAAGAGTACAATTTTAAAATATCTATAGAGAAGACAAAAATAATGACCTTATTAGGAAAATCGCTCATAAGATCGAAAATAATAATCGAAAACAAACCTCTATCACGAGTGTTAAATTTTAATTATCTAGGTTGGGAATTGTCTTCTGGATATGGAATAGTAAATGATGTAGACAATATATTATCAACATTTCAAATGATGCGACACCATTCATAGAATGCCAAAACATAAAACAAGGAAGGATACGAGATTGATGTCCTATAAAACAATGGCGGTACCGGTACTTTTATACGGTAGTAAGTCCTGGGTAACAAATAAGAGTTCGAGTAGAATACAAAGCACAAATGACTTTTCTAAGAAGGACCGAAGGATGCACAAAATTGGACTACATAAGAAATGAATAAATAATAGGTAAATTGGAAATATATTAAATAAATAATAGAATTCAACAACACCGCGTCGGCTGGGAAGAGCATGTTCAGAGAATGGAAGAAACAAAATTGCCCAAGATAGCATATCATTATAAACTAAGCGATGTAGGAAGACCTAAAAAGAGATGGAAGGAATCATTGTGAAATGGGAAACAGGCGAATCACCTAAACCTTGAAGTGAAGATGATGATGATTAAAAAAAAAGTTTTATTTTCTAAACAAGTGTTATTCTTTCCTCTTAAAGGCCTCAAAGTTCCCTAATGTTATTGTTTTCCTAAACTAATCTAATACTTTCCAGAGTGTTATGGTGTATTAAAAAACTATAGTAACAAATTGTTGGATATTAATGACTACATAAACTATAGTAACAAATTTGTAAGGAAAATAATTATTTCACAAATCGCACATCGGTATGTTCTGTAACTGCTTTTAAAGATGTATTCCTTAATAGTATTGCTAGAAGTGTATTAATGGAAAGGAAAATGTATTATAAATAGAGTCCTGGTTCAGAAGGGAAACACAGTATTATAAATGTACGGAAAAAGGTAAGGTTTTTGAAAACTCTTAAAAGGGAGCATAAGGAAAAAAGTAAAGGAATGCATAACCATTCCTACTTTCATTTGACTATTTTAAGAAAAATTATACTTCATTACATTCATTTTTTAATATGTTTGGAAGTTAGATTCCATTCCTTTCTTATGTAGAATGCTTTGTACAAGGAAGGTAATCATATAATAAAAACCACTTTGGATTTGAAGCAGCAGCTTGATACTGGCATTTTGTTGATCCATCATCATCCATAGTTATTCTGCCCGAGGGCAGGTCCTTCACGGCAATCATAGCATTTTCATGCTATGCTTGCAACTTTACCAGGGAATTGTAGGTGTGGTAGCTTCCCGCTGCTTTCCACACCGGTGAAGGATGATGATGATAAGAGTGAGGATGAGGATGGTGATGATGGCCATATGATTTCGGGGACCGTTTTGGCCTTAACATTTTTCAGACATTTGTCTTACAGGGGAGGAAAAACCCCGATAAAAACCTCACCAAGAAAAACTGCCCCGACCGGGGATCGAACCCGGGCTGTTGAGGAAGATAAATAAAGAAACATAATATTATTTATCTAATATATTTAGTATATTTGACTTCCAATCAAAAATTTGTATTTACAGTGCTGTAAAGTACTTGGTTTTGACTCTGAATTTCAATGCACTGCACTCTACTAGTTTTTCAAGGTAGGATTCTTTAAAAACTGTTGTATAACCTCGTCACGTTTATGAATTCGATAATCAAAGTACCTAAATTGACGAGATTGATGTTAAATCTTATTAAAATACATCCGAACTGATTAAAAATATGAACCTACATAAAAATCATAATAACCCGGGAAATTAAAAACCACGTAATCTTGAGTAATTTAGAAAGTTACAAACTGCTGTATAGGATATTTCGGTTTCTATCGCGATAAAAAGTATCTCCTTTAACATCCGGTAAATGTAAACACTCTACTCGTGTCCGGTAGACAGACGAGACAAAGCCCTTGTTATTTAACCCATTCGCCTCAGAAGACGAGGTACACTTGCTTAACTCTGCCTGTTATATATTTGTAATAATGTGTACATCCCTTGGCAGGGTAAACTTTTGTTAACATTTATAAATAGTAGAGGAATGTGTTTTGGTCTTAACTCTTATTGCGATCTCGTGTACCGTTATCCTTTGTTCGTTTTGAATATCTCAAAATTGACTATACAATTTACGGTGATTTATATCCGGGTTCTGGGGAAACACATTGAGCATTAAAACTTGAAGTGAATGGGTTATGGACTGTGATACTGGTTGAACAAACACAGCAGCAGAAGAAATAAAATGAATGACATGAGTATGGAGAAGTGATGGAATTAAGTTTTTGGTAGGAAGAAAACGGTAGAAACCCCGAGAAAAACCTATTCTGGCTCCGATTCGTTCATCACGGACCCAATACGGAGTGACAGAGAAGCTAATTCCTATCCTATAGCCCAGCCGCTGAATTTTCAGCCCTGACGTTTAGGTTGTACGAGAGGTAAATGGAGAAACTCGCCCTCTACTGCCAATAAGGAAATAGTTGAAGTTTGTGTGGACGTCTGCCACAACCAATCACTGCTCTTGACGCCGCTATTAAGGTTTGAAATTTCTGCGTTATTGTAGGCTGTATTTCTGCTAACCTCATGGTACATAAACCTTAGTGATGCTGCATTTTGACTATTGTGACGTTCTACTACCTGACATAAGTGACGTATTGTCGGACAAACTTCAGCGTGTATATAATTCATATTTAATGACCGAAAATACGATCACATTTCTCCATTATTCCACGAATTGTCGTGGCCACATCTAAAAGAGAGAAGAAAATCGCCCTGTCTAATTCTCTTTTTAAAATCCTACATACCTCGACTCCCTATTATTTATCATCTCGTTTTTTCCAGTATCTATCCTCCAACCATAACTTAAACACAAGATCACAACATAGTCTCTTCCTAATATACCGCAACATAGGACATCACATCACTCCATGTCATATACTATCTTCACTTCTCGAAACTGGAATTCTCTACCACAAGAAATAAGGGACTGCCGGACATTGACATCTTTTAAAAGAAATCTAAATTTATATTTGCTCTATCCTCGACTTCATCATTACCCAGTGTAAGGTACATATATTAATTGGTGTTTCTCGTATAATTTATCATGCTTATAGTATTATTATTATCATTATCACTATTATTAATAATAATAATAATAATAATATTATTATTATTATTATTATTATTATTATTATTATTATTATTATTATTATTATTATTATTATTATTATTATTATTATTATTATTATTATTATTATTATTATTATTATTATCGTAAGTATTATTAGGCCTATTGTTATTATCGTATAAATGTTGTTTCCATACGAAATTTACATGGCAACATGTATCTATATTGTGAAATATTTATTTGTATTTGTGCTGGTTGAGTGGAAGAGAAGGCCTTATGGCCTTAACTCTGCCAGAATAAATGAAACATTTTTTTTTTTCAAATGCCCCATGATTGTCTTTCGACATTCCTGGTTTCTCTCCTGCCATGCCGTACTTGTAACCCACTTCTGAGGTTGGGGCGCCTGGAAGGCGGGGTTATGTTGCCCCGATGATATGAAAGGTGATGATGATAATGGTGCGCCAGAAGAGTCCCTAATCCTAAGCTTAACCAAAGATGCATATGAATGACGATGATTGCGATGGACATATGATTTCGGGAACCGTTTGGGCCTTAAAGTTTTCCTGACATTTGTCTTACAGGTGAGGAAAAACCCCGATAAAAAACTCGCCCAGAAAAACTGTCCCGACCGGGGATCTAACCCGGGCCCGCTGCGTAACAAGGCAGCACGCTACCCCCAGACCACAGCGGTGGACATTATTGTTATTATTATTTTTTTTAAATTGCGGATGAGCCCATGTAGGACTACGCAAAGTACATAGAGGCGTTTCCTTTGAGCTCAAATTTCTTTCATTCTTTTCCTATGAGCTTGTTTTCTCTCATCTGTCCAAGTTGTTCCAGTTGTTTTCTTCGGTTTGTCCTCTTGGTCAACTTGCCACTTATTCACCTTAATTCTAAATATATCTCTGTTTGGGATATCTTCTTTAGTAATTCCTGCCAATTTTAAGTCCTTTTTGACTTCATCAATCCACTTCATAGTATCCACTGTAGTTTACTTCTGTTTTCGTAGAATTCCATTATCTGTTTTGTAAGCCTATTTGAGTTCATTCGTTTAATATGGCCATAAAATTTTAACCTTCGTTTTCTAATATCACTATGAATGTCTGTATATATTTTTATTTCCTTTTACTTCTGAGTCTAAATGCTTCACCTATGATTTATGGATCTAAAACTTTTCTTATAATTTTGCATTCTTTTTTCACTATATTTTCGATATCTTTTTTTCTGTTCAAAATTAATGTTTCTGCTCCATAGAGGCACTCTGGTTTAATTACAGTGTTATAGTGTCGTAATTTTGTATGTAAAGATATGCATTTTTTATTATAAGTGTTGTGAGTATGCCGAAATGCTATTTCCATTTTTTGGCACATACTTTTATTGGCTTTGGTTTCAATTCCATTTTCCTAAATTATTTCACCAAGATATTTAAATTGTGAAACTCGTTCAATTTTTCCATATTTGGTTTCCAGGTATTTTGGTGCTTGTTTATTGCATGAAATATATCCCGTTTTTTTCAAAAGAAATCTGCAGACCAACTATCTCTGCAATGTCATTTAATAATTCAATCTGTTTTTGTGCTGTTACAACGTCACGGGTTAAGATTGCTAGATCATCACCATATGCTAGGCAATCAATCTTCAATTTTCCTCTTCCTAATATGATTGGTCGATTACATTTAAAAATTGTTTTCTGTTTACGCCATTCTTGTATTACTTTATCAAGAACACAATTGAAGAGTAGTGGAGAAAGTCCATCTCCTTGTCTTACCCCTGTCTTAATTTCAAAGGATTCAGAAATTTCCCCCATTGAATTTAACTTTAGCCCTTGTATCTGTTAGTGTCTGTCTAATAAGAGCAAAAGTTTTACGGTCTAAACCTTGTTCTTTCAATATTTCAAATAGTGATTCTCGGTCAACCGAATCATAAGCTATTTTAAAGTCAACAAATATACACACTAAATCATTGCTACAAATCCTCTGGTGTCTAAGGATTAGCTTAAGGTTTAGGATTTGTTCTGGACATGATCTGCCTGGTCTGAATCCTGCTTGATATTCTCCTATATTCGGTTCGAGTTGCCGTTGCGCTCTGTCGAGCAGACATTGAGATAAAATTTTGTATGGGACTGATAATAATGAAATCCCTCTATAATTGTTCACATCTGTTCTGTCTCCTTTTTATGTAACGGGTGCATTAATGCAGTCTTCCAATCCTCTGGAATGTGTTCTGTTTGCCACATTTCTTGCACAAGCGTTGTGATTTCTTTTATGGTCTTTGGTCCTGCCACTTTGAGGAGTTCTGCCACAATTATTATTATAAAACGGCCCTTCCACTGAATATCCATATCGGCAACACTGTCGTGAATACGTCAGGGCCGGAGTCTCAGCTGCTGGACTGTAGAAGTGATGTTAGTGCACCACGTAATCGCCTAATGTTCCGAATCTAATTGAGTGAGTCATTTCGAAAAGGGATCATCTCCAATTTTTATGAAATTCATTTTTTTCGTTATTTCATGTTTACGTACCTACTTCCATCGTTTCCGTGTGAGAACAGATCAACTACACTATTCCTTTACCACTTTCTGACTTTATTCAGCAATTTCATATTCAATGCTTTATCCTGAACAAGTTGAATCCGTTTTTTTGCCTCTCCTGTAAAATTTGATCAGCTGTATATGATCCCTTTTCGAAATGACTCATTCAATTATAAATCTGATTTACAAGGGTAATTTTACATTAAATTATTACACGTGTAAAAATGAACACATTTAGAGTTTATGATTAAATAAGTTTTATATAATTATTACAAATCGTACCATAAACACTAATTATTTTTTAACACTTTTATTTCAACTTTCACTATATTTCTAATGTTACATAGAATAAAATGTAACATACACATGCACATTGTAATAATATGTGCCCCATATCGTGACGCAAATTATATACAAGGTGTTGCAAAAAACACCGACAACGGAGGTGAGGTGGTATATTGAGATATGTTGATAATTTTTAACAAGGTACCAATGTCCTGAAATTATGCGTTTTCACACTATGAGTAGCTAACTTCTCAACAGTTCCGTTAGTTGGATTTCAAAACTCAATACTTCACTATACTGTCACAGTCACATCAAGTTTTCAAAATATCCACCTCCCATCTCATTGCAGAGTGTACATCGGAGGTGTAGTGATTGGCGCACACATTCAAATACGCCTGACCTCTTTTGAATTATTTCTGTAGTAGCATGGATTCGGGCTATAAGATCCATACGTGACTCTACTGGAGTCTGAAAAACAGTTTCATGTCGCCCCACAAAAAGTAGTCGATAGGGTTAAGAACAGGTGATCTCGGAGGTCATGGGACTGGTCCTCTTTTGCCAATCCGTCGACCTGGATACGTGGTATCAAAATGTCTCCTTACATTGACATCGAAGTGAGCTGGAGCTCCGTCGTGTTGCAGCCACATTCCTTTGCGAAGCCATGTACCATAGGTTTCGAACATGTGAGGTGTTATCAAGTAATGAGTCTTCAAATCTTTGGAACTAACACTGATCTTGAGACATAATTAACAAGTCATAGTGTGAAAACGTACATTGGTACCTTATTAAAAAATCATCAACATATCTCAATATACTACCTCACCTCCGTTGTCGGTGTTTTTTGCAATATCCTGTATATATATTTTTTTTTCTTGCAGACACTATCCAATCATTTTTTATAAAATCCTCTACAAGAAACTAACTGTCAATTTAAAATAGATTTTCTTCAGAAGGCATATTTATTCCCATCTTCAGTTTTCTGTACAATAACGATTTAATTATCATTTGAGCTTGTTAAGTTTATTTTTTGCGCGATAGTGCGTTTTGTAGTACTTAACAGCAATGGCGACCATGATTGAAAGTTCAACTTCGTACATTTCGGGATTGCCAACCTAAATATAACTATACAGTAATATTACATATTACAGCCCACGTGCGGGAAGTAAAACCACTGCCCTGTATGTATATACAAAAATATATCCAAAAGGTAGTTTTAATATACATTATACGAAAGAAATCACTGCATTTTAAATGAACTGAACTTTATTTAAAACAATATTGAAAGTTGGCTTAACAAAATTCTACTGACTATTAAACTCATGCCCCAAATGGGAGTCAATGACCAATCACGTTTCAATTATTTCTGTTTTACAACCAATCACAGTCGGGTTTCACCAAATATTTATCAATATTAAATTTACCATATTATAGAAAGCTCCTACTTTTTAATATTCTGAACAGGTCTGGCCATTATTTTGCAGTGACTGAGTCAACAGTAAAGCCGCCATATCTGAATGTTCAAAATGGCAGAAACAAGAATTGGCTCTGCTTCAAATGAAGATATAGACGAAATAATCAAGCTATCTAAGCCCCATAACACTCAAAGTAATAGGAAATATATTTGGAATCAGTTTGAAAGATTTTGTCAACAACGAAGTTACGTATTAACAGCAGAAACTCCAACCAAAGACATTGCCTACATACTGAAAGACTGGAGCATTAATATGAGGAAAATAAATGGAGAAGAGCACAAAGAATACAGTTTGAAAACCATGTGGAATGTTACTGCAAAAATGATACAAGAGAAATATTTTATTGAACATCAACGAGATTTTAATCAGTTCGTCGATCAAGAATTTAATGACGCCAGACAAGCAAGAAACGCAAAAAGAAAAATACTTCAAAACATGCCAGAGAAAAGAAAGGTGAGTGCAGAGGCTTTTAAGTCTGAAGAATATGAAAAAATGATTAATAATTGTCAGGAGAAAACCCCTGAAGGATTACAAATTAAGTTCTACCTTATCGCTTCCCTAGAATTGGCATGGCGTGGAGGAGAAGCTGTAAAATGCCTAATTCACTATTTTCAAGAGGAACTAGATAATAATGGTAAGCCCACAGGAAGGAATGCATATAATCCAGTGTTTTCCAAGACATGTCCAGGAGGCGATCAAAAGTTCTGCGATACATAATGGCTAATACCAAATCAGGAAAACCCTAGAAGGTGCCCAGTGAGACTGTATAAACTTCAATTGGAAAAACGCACTGACAAAATCAAAACAGACCGTTTTTTCATTACTCCTAACCCATTCTACCAAAAGTCTGGAATTTGGTATAATAATTGTCCAGTAGGACAGAAAATCTGGATTGGACATAAACAAGCATAAAGCGAGCAACCATTCAAGTCGTTCAACTGCTGTTTCGAACATGCTTCAAGTTGGAATTCAAGAACAAGAAGTCTTAAAAATTACTGGTCATGTCAACGCAGCATCACTAAAACCGTATCTGCAAATAAACGAAGAACACCATTCAGATATCGTCCGCAGATTGAGAAACAACATGCCTACTACGTCGTCATCTACATTAAATATAACAAATAATGAACAGATTCCCTCAAACTACAAATTTGACAATTGTGTGTTCAATAATTGTGTTTTTAAATAATGATTTTACCAAGTTGTTTACTAAAAAATTAATTAATAGCCTATAATTTTGGTTATAATGTACAGTTTGATGCGTTTCATTTTTTTCTCCACTAGGGTGTATTCTTACAATATTGCGATCGTATTTCACGTTTCCCACGCCAGACGGCAATATATAACATTATATTATCTTGTTGCAGTGGATGGAGAAGCGAAACATAACGTTTCTCATTTGTTTTCAAACATCGCCGTTTACATTAAATAAATAAATATTTCAAAGTAACTATATTTAAATAATGATTTGTGAGTAAATAGCTTAATTTTTTTCGTTAAATAGTCCTAACAAATGCCAGTCTTGATTTCCAAATTCTCTAGATACATTCACTCCTCACTTCGTGAGTCGCGGATTGATCGATAATTTGGAAATCACTCGTGGCATTACTTATGAAAACTTTTAGACTTTTAGCTTTATGTCCAATATTCTTCTTTTTTTGAGAAAGCTAACTAGTGTAACAAAATCTGCAATATTAAAACATTCTTTTAAATTTATCATCGTTATCAGCATTGAATATTCTGACCACAAACTCGCTGGAGACTTTAATGTTTCACTCCTAAGCACGAAATAAGCAACCATACTTTTTTCACTTGCACTACATTTCTTCACCTCCAGCCACTTTGTGAATGAAATGTATATTTTCTCATATCTTAATTTAAATTTCTCTGGCACTAAAGCAGCACACGCAACTTCCCACGCTTCTTCAATTTCGTCGTTTTGATTACAATCATTCATATTTGCAGCCATTTATGAGAGATTGATATCAAGGCCTGCTATAATCTCAAAAATTATTTTCGGCATTTAGCATATATACATTGGCCAGACTGCTTACGTCAGTCAATTGTTTATAATGAACGCAAATATTTCCAACAAAGATATTATTTTACTATTATTTATTATTTTGAAAACACCATCGCGTAAAAAGTAATGTACAACGCATGTTTGTGAAGTGTGTTGCAGAATCTCGGAATATTAAAAACCTCGCTATCGCTCGGTTTTTAAACATTTTCCTCGATTCTGTAAATACACTTCCCAACCTCGTATTGTAATACACTATTACATAATAACTAATTTTTATGACTATTTTCCGATAATTCATTTCTTGAAATACTCTACTTTTTAATAGCACTAATATATTTTTTTTTTCGTCATTTGATCGAACTTTATTCAAATATCGTGGCAAAAATGCATACGTGCGCGAACACACACACACTCACAAATTGATATCTTAGTTTAACTATTTCCTTAGATGTACTTTTACATAGCCCAAGCCACATTGTCCTTACATGGACGCTACTTGTTGAGAGAGCATTTGTCACTCTGGATCACTTACATACATTTTTAACTACACAAAGAAATGGAGGGCCTCCCTGGATCCGAGATCGGGTCAATCAGAGACTGTCAATCACCATCATTATTTAAATCCAAATTAACTGATATCATAAGTTCCACACAATGAAAACATTTAATGCACAACAACTATATTCAGCATTTTGTAAATAATCATCTGGGAAGCTGAACTTACTTTATTTTATATTTTTTTAAATTTTATTATATTCTATGATTTTTTAGTATTAGCTAATATTAGATCACATCATCATTGCCTTTTGTTTAGTCGATATGTTAATAATATCTTAAATCGTAATAAATATGTAATTTCGTGTAATTTCACTATTCCCTGGTTGAGTGGAAGAGAAGGGCTTACGGAAACTGTGCCAGCTAAAATAAAGCACTATTATTATTATTATTATTATTATTATTATTATTATTATTATTATTATTATTATTATTATTATTATTATTATTATTATCATTATTATTATTATTATTATTATTATTATTATTATTATTATTATTATTATTATTATTATTATTATTATTATTATTATTATTATTATTATTATTATTATTATTATTATTATTATTATTATTATATGATGTGGATTATTGTGGTGGCAGATGATGTTCGGTGATCATTTGGGCCTTAACGTTTACCGATACTTATCTTACAGGTGAGGAGAGACCCCGATATATTCTCACCAGGAATCTTGTGACGATCGGATATCGAATCCGAGCCCGCTGCATACGAGGCAGAGACTACACAGCTGATCCAAGAATGTACTCAATTGTAAGTATGTTATCTCTTCCATTATACTTCTAGGGTTCGGCGCAAAAAGTAAACATCTCAATTTTTATATAAGCTTTGTTTTCAAATGAAGTTTAGGCACATCGAAGATGAAAACATGAAAAACAAATTGCTCACCATCCAGAAACAAAGAAGGAAAACAATTTACAAACTACTATTTTCTACGTAATCTCAATAATGTGGTAGACATTGTGATACTGATGGCAGTTCCGATATTCAGATGTTAGTCCAGGACGGAAGCATGGTTAGATATTTTCTTCAGTGGAAAGGCGAAATCGAATAAATATTTAACTAACTCACTGGCACTATTGAATCCGTATGTAGTTACTTAATTAAATATACATATATATATATATATATAATTTTTTAAATATTTTATTAAACTTCTCCCAACTTGAAGCTGCTTGAAGACAAAGCATACTATTACAACTAAAATACTGAGAGATGAAAGCAAATGGGTGTGAATATAACAAAACAATTACAAAAACTGAGACAATGTAACACGCAATCAGTTGTAGACGTGTGAATGAAATGTTCTGTAAAGACGATTCCTTAAGATTTTCAGAGATTCACGAACAACTGTGATGGCTACATCCTATGAATAGTTGTTTGTTAGGTACAAACCCTTACAGAAAGTAATATTCTTAAATAAGAATAATAAAGTTCCGCGCCCTTAGCCGAGTGGTTAAGGCAGAAAGCCTTGCGGAAAGCTACGGGACTTGCGCTGGTTCGAGTCTCCATGGGGGAAAATTTTTTCTCATGGTATTTTCGGCCAGTATGGGGCCGGTTCCCACCCAGCATCGTGAGGCATTTGGGTAGTTACAATTATTAGCGGTTCCAGGTTGAGAAAACCAGCTATAACGGCTGGAAGACACGACATGCTGACCATGCTAGATGATCATCTACCTCTGTGACTGACACATGTGGATGTGAGGCCAGCAGCGGGCTGGTAGACTATGGGCCTTCTAGGCCTGTCGCACCATGAAATTATTATTATTATTATTACTATTATTATTATTATTATTATCATTATTATTATCATTATTATTATTATTATTATTATCATTATTATTGTCATTATCATTATTATTATTATCATCATTATCATTATCATTATCATCATTATCATTATCATATTATTATTATTATTATTATTATTATTATTATTATTATTATTATTATTATTATTATTATTATTATTAAGAATAATAAAAAAGCTTACGTCAGCCGGCTGCTGGCCTCACATTCAGATATGTTCATCACAGAGGTAGACAATCATCCAGCCAGTGTAGGGGTGATATGTGGTCAGCAGTTTGGGTCTTCCCAGCCTTTATAGCTGATTTTCTCAGCCTGGAACTTCTACTTATTGTAGCTACCCGATTGCATCACGATGCTGGGTTCACACTGGTCCCATACAGGGTCACATTCCATGAGAATCTGTCTTCCCCCATGGAGACTTGTACCAGCACAAGTACCGTAGCTTTGCCCCAATGCATCCTACCTTAACCACTCGGCTATGGTGCGGGAAAAAAATTACTAACACTAGCTTGATATTTGTCTTTTTTAAGTAGTATACACTATTATTGTATATCTGACTTAACTTGGCAAAGAGAGAGATGGAGATTTAAGAGTAGATATTGACCGCTTTCACTCAGTTACGAAAGAAAGAACACACCTTGTTGTCAGATTCTTCTTCCCCCTTTCCCCTATTAACATCTGGTGAAGAAATAACAACACTGGTGCGAGTGAGAGTGGCGAGTACAGCTGCCTCTTTCTACATATTTCTTGCAAAATTAAACCAGACGGACAATAGTCAGGCTGACTTTAGTCTGTTAGTTTTTAAGATGACTTCATCTGAGAAATTACTGTTCATTATAACTTGATCTTTCATTAGAATCGTCACTAGAATAACGTAAATAATGTTTATGTTGTAATTCACTGAATTGAACTAGTTCAAAAGAGGTACCAACTACATAATTACCAAATGATTATGAAACGCATTAATTTACTTTCACTTCGTTTGTTACGTACATTCTGGAATTAGAGCGTAGATGACTTGTTGATGTTTTCAATTATTTTAATTTGCTTACAACTGTGTACTATTATGTTCTAGTGTTTATTGGATCATTATAGAAGATGGTTATACGTAGAAGACACAGCAGGACTCTCAAGAAATAATTATCATCAGTTTTCTTCGCCAATTTAGAGAGCGTCCCAATCGAAGTGCAAGAAGGAAACTTGGTGAAATGTTTCATCCTCATCTACAGAAATATCGTCAATTTACAGCACTTCAAATCTCTAAACTTTAAAATGCTTATAGCATAATCCCTAAAATAATGACTGATAAATGTAGTTTCTTATAATTTTACTCCAGTTAAGAATAATGTATGCATTATACGATAACAATATTTAGAAGATAGTAAAATATCCAGTTCTTAATATTACAGATTTTATCTTTAACTTAATCGAGATTATTGGTCAAAGTAAATCGTTTTAACATTTATTGCACAACATGCTGAATTCGATGTCACAGTAACGTTATAAATGTATATAATTTAACGTTCCGACTTTAGGAGCAAAGTCAGTTTTCGGTAAACTTCCCATTATAATTCGCCATCAGATTAAATTGGAGGTTTTCAAAGCAGTACTTAGTTTCATAAAGTCCTAATTCTTGAGACCATCGATATCACAACACAAAACACAACTAGGTGATGGGAAGATGTTCAGTTGGTGTACATATTCTGCAAAGGAGGTCATGGCCACCTAAGATTTGAAACGCTGCAACTAATTTTTCTCGACATTTTTGGTACAATTTGGCGTGTTGGAAGAAGCGTGTTTATTTTTGACCTCCAAGCTCATGCTGGTGCATTTCTATTGACTGTAGCTTTAACGAGTAGATGTAGTTGTATGATTAATTGGGAGCCTTTGTTGGCAAATGTGTATATTATTTCATTACATTGTATGCCACAACGGAAAGGAATCCACTGAAGTTTAATTATTTTCTGGATATTTTGGATGTCTCTGAATAAGGCTCGCATGTTTGATACATGAGAGCATGAGAGATGTTTATGTGTCAAAGCCTGTATTGCTGATTTTTTTCGATCAGCGTAAATGACTACATTTTTCCTGACTTAAGATTGTTGAAGGGCAAAATGTCTGGATGTTAATTTTCCATCTGAGTTGATCCAGTAATTTCCATTGGTATAGAAGGAGAATACTGTGCAATATACACCGACTCCAATATTAGCTCCAACCACTAGATGGGAGTCAATATGTGTATATTTATTTATATCATCTTCTTCTTCTTCTTCCAAACAAGTTAAAGTCCCAAAGCCTGTAATGGTTTAGGTGAAGCATTCTCGGTCTATATTTTCGAGGACATCCCAAAGATCTCTTCCTTTGAGGACCATATTGAAGCACGACATAACCTATATTCATTGATCTTAAGGAAACAATCTGTTAACAGTTCTAAGTACCGATGTTTCAGTTTCATGTTTGCTAACATCTTCTGCCAATATTAGCCTGTAACGGCCATAATGCGCCTTAAACTTAAGAGTCATGTCCAGAGCGACGTATTTTGTTTCTTTCCAAGACCTACAAAACGCAATAAACACTAATATACAGATAAGTCTCCATTAGAAATAAATTAGTGATTGAAATATGACAGTTAAAATCTCTGTGAACAATTATAAAATAAACACTTGACTATCTAATATTTATATATTAATAACTAGTTAAAATAAACAAATGCGATTATTTCTTAATTTTAATTTTCAATCAATATATAATGAAAGTAATATTACACAGCATATAACGATTTACTCTCTGAACTGAAACAACCCAGTTATTAAAAAAAATTGTATGAAGTTAAAGATATGATCTGTAAGGTTTTAAGAATTTGAAAATACGCTAAAAAATAAGATTAATGGAAAATGTATATACATTATTTCCTCTCATCACAAAAGTCTGTAAATATTATACAACATAAAGTCAGTGCTTATGATACAAACACATTATCACCTCTATGTGCACTTAGCAAAAGAAAAAGAATGAGCGGAATCTTGATCTCGAAAATTTCAACTTTTATCGCGCGATTCACACGAGTAAACTAATTTGCAAAGTAGAGCTACAACACGTTCCCCTTTGTCCAATGAAGAGCATTCTATAATGTACAGCAAGCCAATGAACGCTTAGCTCAATGCCTTATGGCTTGCTTCGTATGTCACAGGTTCGGTTCCCGATGAGGTTATATTTTTTGTAATTGTTACAATGCTTTCTATTGTTTTCTATATGTCCATTCTTACAGAAAAAACGAACTATTTGGAAGTATTACTTTTTATTTTTATTTGGGGACTGTTTCTGTTATTTACACAGGTATCCTCAACCAAAATACACTTTTTTTTTCTTCCACACTTTCCGGTCTTGTATCTATTAATACTATTTATTTATAAATGCATTTATAAATAGTATTACTATTTATTATTATTATTATTATTATTATTACTATTATTATTATTATTACTATTATTACTATTATTATTATTATTATTATTATTATTATTATTATTATTATTACTATTATTATTATTTGTATTATTATTATTGTCCATCATCTATTGGCTATTATTAGGCTGGACTTGACCTATATGAACTAAATTCTTAAATTGCAGGATGAATCGTTTTTCTCACTAACACGAAATAAATAAATGCATAGATATATGAAGCTATATTAATTTTTATTAAACACATTTATAGCAAAATTCTAAATCGACGTTTACGTTCTACGATGGAAAGTGAATTGGAAGAAGAACAGTTTGGCTTCAGGAAGGGAAAGGGTACAAGAGATGCAATTGAATTGATACTAACAATAGGAGAAAGATATATAGAAAAAGATAAAGACGTTTATGCAGTATTTGTTGACCTGGAAAAGGCCTTTGACAGAGTAAATTGGAATAAACTCCTTGAAGAAAATTGGCGTGAACTGGAAGGAGAGGAAGCTCATAAGTAGTCTTTATATGAAACAGCGAATAAAAGTGAAGATAGGAGAAGAAATGTCAGAGGGAAGAGAAATTGGAAGAGGGGTGAGACAAGGATGTCCTCTATCACCTACACTTTTCAACATCTACCTGGAAGACCTAATGAAGAACTGCTTCAGTAATACGGGAGGCGTAAACATGGGAGGAAGAAGAATAAAGTGCATAAGATTTTCTGATGATATGGCTTTGCTAGCAGAAGATGCAATGACATTGAGGAACATGCTGATGGAGCTGAATGACAAGTGCGAGGATTATGGGATGAAGATAAATATAAATAAGACGAAGGCCATGATTATAGGAAAGAAACAAAGGAAGATAAACATGAGAATTAAACATGAGGTCATTGAGCAAGTGGAGAGCTTCAAATACTTGGGTTGTACTATCAATAGTAACATGAACTGCGGTCAAGAAGTAAAGCAGAGGATAGCAATGGCAAAAGAAGCTTTCAACAAGAAGAGAAGCATTTTCTGCGGACCTTTGGCAAGAGAAATAAGAAAGAGGCTAGTGAAGTACTTTGTGTGGAGTGTAGCATTATATGGTGCGGAGACATGGACATTACGACGGAATGAGGAAAAGCAATTGGAAGCTTTTGAGATGTGGATATGGAGAAGAATGGAAAGTATAAAATGGACAGACAAAGTAAGAAATGAAGATGTGCTAGACAGAGTGGGTGAAAGAAGAACAATGCTGGAACTCATAAAGAAGAGGAAAAGAAATTGGATTGGCCACTGGCTAAGAAGAAACTGCCTGCTGAAGGATGCTCTAGAAGGAATGGTCAACCGAAAGAAAGTTAGAGGCAGAAAAAGAACATCAGATGATAGACAGTATTAAAATAAATGGTTTGTATGGAGATACAAAAAGGAAAGCTGAGTCAAGGAAAGAGTGGAGAATGCTGAGTTTGCAGTGAAAGACCTGCTCTTGAGCAGAACACTATGAATGAATGAATAGCAAAATTATTAAGACGTGGTACTGCATACACAATACAATTTATTCCGATAACTAAATAGTATAATAGAATTTATGATGGCAGAATTATTACGTAATAGGCCTATAGCGTAAAGTGGATGTAGATTGCGTGGCAGGAATTAAATGTTATAGGATGGATTTTGCGGAAATACAAATAAACTAAAAAAATCATTGTCGAGGGATTTGAAACCTGGGTCTCGTATATATTTCATGTTTTTCGTAATTGGTTTAATGATCTACGCTACTTGCACGTCGGATAACTCATCTAAATCCTGGTTGTCTTGTTTATTTTTACACTATGCACGAGAGTTGAACTTATTCCCAAATGTCGAATTTGAGTAATAATTTATAAGTGGAACATTCGTAAATATCTAGAAATATGTCTCCTTCATTGATCTTTAACTATTTATGACCTATAAAACTAAATACAACCTGTTTAAACATTTAATAATGCTTTACCTCTAGCATGCGCAGTGGGTTATAACAGGGACTCTGCTTTTTGAAGCCACTTTTCTTTTTTTTTTTGCTAAGTGTACATTAATTTTATTTGCTGGATATTACTCAAGTTTTCTTATTAAACACAACTTTTTAGTTTAAAATGATGTAAAATTGTTTGTGACAATAATTTCTTCTTATTCTAGGGATAACATGGAGAAAGAAGATACAAGAACTGCACAGTGATCCACAATGCGAACAAGTCGGTAAAAATCTGGAAGTCAGCATTAAGCTCCCAAATTCATCCACATGCGTAAAATTAAAAAAGTATAAGCGTATACGAATATCTTCTTTTTCCTCCTCTTCTTCTTATTATTATTCCAGCTCTACAGCCCTTTATGAGCCCTGGCTGCTGTTAGGACACTCCTCCACGCATCCCTGTCCAACGCCCTCCTTCTCCAACCCCGGAACCCGATCTTTCGGAGGCCTCCTCTATTCCATCCATCTCAGTTTCGGTCTTCCTCTTCTTCTTCCTCCATTTGTTCTGAGTAGTGTAAGCTTCCTAGTAGTATTCTCCTGCTCCATTCTCATTATATGACCCACCCATCTCTGTCTGCCAATTTTAATAACATTTTTACAATATCTGGGTCTGAATACAAATTGCAGAAATCATCGTTATATCTTATCCGCCATACTCCACGACCACTTATAGGTCCCAGGATCTTCCTCAGGATTTTCATTTCAGAGATTCTCAGTCTTTTTCCATTCTTTCTGCTAAGTGTCCAGCATTCACTGCCATAAATAGCAACTGGTCTTAGTATGGTTTTATAAATTTTTAATTGTGCATCCAGACTTAGAATGTGTGATTTAAATTAGTCCTTAAGTGCATAATAGCATCTGTTGGCTTGGAGAATCACGCTCCTTATATCCTTATTAATATTATTGCCATCAGTGATCATAGTGCCCGATATTTAAATTCTGGTATCATTTGAAATTTATATTTGCCTACTTCTAGTCAGTCTTTAGCTACAGGTCTGTTGGAGATCTGCATTTTTATTAATTTTGAGTCCCATAGATTCTGCTGCTATGGGTATGGCATTAAAATCTTCCGTTATAGATTTCATGGTCCGGCCAATAATAACTATATCGTCAGCATATTCCATTATCTGGATGGATTTACTGTACACTGTACCACTGATATTAACTTTGGCATCTCTCAGTACCTTCTCAAGTGCAATGTTGAACAGCATGCATGATAAGTTATCTCCTTGTCTCAGGCCCGTTTGTGTCTGAAATGGTTCAGATATTTCGTTCTTGATTTTAGCCATACTTACAGTTATTGTCATTGTCATATTTATTAATATAACCAGCTTTTTGGGTATGCCAAATTCAGTCAATGCCTGGATCACTGCTCCCCTCCTAATAGTGTCGTATGCAGATTTTAAATCAATGAAGAGGTGAAATGTACTGATGTTATATCCCATAGTTTTCTCCAATATTTGACGAACTGGGTGTATTTCATAAGTTGCACATTTGTTCCCTCTGCACCCACATTGTTACTATCCTATATTTTTTTTCCATATAGGGGTTCAGCCTTTCACATAATATTCTTGAAAATATCTTATAGGTAGTGTTCAAGAGTGATATTCCCCTATAGCTTTCGCAACTATACATATCTCTTTTTTTTAATAGGGCATATTATGCCATTTTTCCAGTCATTAGGCGTCCTTTCGTTTGCCATACCAAGTTTATAATTTTGTGAATCTGGTTTGTCAGATTTATGCCTCACATTATAATGCATTCCCCAGGTAAGTTGTCAGATCCAGGGGATCTATTATTGATCAATATCTTTATTGCTTGTTCAGTTTCTTACTTTGTCGGTAAAGATTCTTCTTCATTTCTATTATCAGTTCGTATATAAATTTCTGTATCTATCTGTCTCAGTACATTTCTCTCCCCATTGCATAATGCTTTTTCCATCTGGACAGTACTTCTGTTCTCTCCATGATCATATCTCCTATTTTGGATATCCTTTCATCTTGTTATTCACATTTAGGTAGAACATTCTAATTTCTTGCTTCTGATGGTGTTGATCCACCTGTTGTATTTGTGCATTATAGAATGCTCTCTGCTTCCTACTGTGTATTTTCTTTTCTTGTTTCCTTATTTCCTTGTACTCCCTTTCAACCATTCTCGTGAAATGTCCTTGTACCATCTTTCTATATGCTATATTCTTCTGATTAGTCATTTGCTCACACTCTGCATCGTACCATTCTCTTCTCTTCCTCCGTTCTTGTTTCCCAACAACCTCCAAAGCAGCTCCATGAATTATCTTTTTATATTCAATCCAACATTCTTCCAGTCCCTCCTTTCCATCCCTTAACCCTAATCTTTCATCAATTTTCTCTTTATACTTCCTCGTTTTTAAACTTCTGTAAATCATACCCAAATGATTCCACTGTCCTCTTTGTTATACGAATATCTGGCACCGCACAATTGATGCGAGAACTTTGAATTAGTTGTTCCACGCAATATATTAGTTAATGACACATTTTTAATAAAAAACGTATTTTAATTAACAAGGTATTTGCCAGAAATTTAGAAAAATATATTAACCCATAATCACAAATAGGCTAATTAATTTAGAAAATATAATTATTACTATTTATTCAGTTAGAGATTTTTAATATTTAAACATCATTCTCTGTTTAAAGTTATATTATTCTTCTCCATTCGTCTACATCCTTCCGCCCCATAACGTCCAGTCCTCTTGTTTTCGTCATTACTTGTTTCCATGATCTTGTTGACACTAGAACACTGAAAGTCGAAAAGTGTGGCGGAAGTCACGCGAAAGCCTGGCGGAAGCCAGGCGGAACTCTGGCGGATGTCTGGCGGAAGTCTGGCGAAAGTCTGGCGAAAGTCTGGCGAAAGTCTGGCGAAAGTCTGGCGAAAGTCTGGCGAAAGTCTGGCGAAAGTCTGGCGAAAGTCTGGCGAAAGTCTGGCGAAAGTCTGGCGAAAGTCTGGCGAAAGTCTGGCGAAAGTCTGGCGAAAGTCTGGCGAAAGTCTGGCGAAAGTCTGGCGAAAGTCTGGCGAAAGTCTGGCGAAAGTCTGGCGAAAGTCTGGCGAAAGTCTGGCGAAAGTCTGGCGAAAGTCAGGCGAAAGTCAGGCGGAAGTCAGGCGGAAGTCTGGCGGAAGTCTGGCGGAAGTCTGGCGGAAGTCTGGCGGAAGTCTGGCGGAAGTCTGGCGGAAGTCTGGCGGAAGTCTGGCGGAAGTCTGGCGGAAGTCTGGCGGAAGTCTGGCGGAAGTCTGGCGGAAGTCTGGCGGAAGTCTGGCGGAAGTCTGGCGGAAGTCTGGCGGAAGTCTGGCGGAAGTCTGGCGGAAGTCTGGCGGAAGTCTGGCGGAAGTCTGGCGGAAGTCTGGCGGAAGTCTGGCGGAAGTCTGGCGGAAGTCTGGCGGAAGTCTGGCGGATGTCTGGCGGATGTCTGGCGGATGTCTGGCGGATGTCTGGCGGAAGTCTGGCGGAAGTCTGGCGGAAGTCTGGCGGAAGTCTGGCGGAAGTCTGGCGGAAGTCTGGCGGAAGTCTGGCGGAAGTCTGGCGGAAGTCTGGCGGAAGTCTGGCGGAAGTCTGGCGGAAGTCTGGCGGAAGTCTGGCGGAAGTCTGGCGGAAGTCTGGCGGAAGTCTGGCGGAAGTCTGGCGGAAGTCTGGCGGAAGTCTGGCGGAAGTCTGGCGGAAGTCTGGCGGAAGTCTGGCGGGAAGTCTGGCGGAAGTCTGGCGGAAGTCTGGCGGAAGTCTGGCGGAAGTCTGGCGGAAGTCTGGCGGAAGTCTGGCGGAAGTCTGGCGGAAGTCTGGCGGAAGTCTGGCGGAAGTCTGGCGGAAGTCTGGCGGAAGTCTGGCGGAAGTCTGGCGGAAGTCTGGCGGAAGTCTGGCGGAAGTCAGGCCGAAGTCAGGCCGAAGTCAGGCCGAAGTCTGGCGGAAGTCTGGCGGAAGTCTGGCGGAAGTCTGGCGGAAGTCTGGCGGAAGTCAGGCCGTAGTCAGGCCGTAGTCAGGCGGAAGTCAGGCGGAAGTCAGGCGGAAGTCAGGCGGAAGTCAGGCGGAAGTCAGGCGGAAGTCAGGCGGAAGTCAGGCGGAAGTCAGGCGGAAGTCAGGCGGAAGTCTGGCGGAAGTCTGGCGGAAGTCAGGCGGAAGTCAGGCGGAAGTCAGGCGGAAGTCAGGCGGAAGTCAGGCGGAAGTCAGGCGGAAGTCAGGCGGAAGTCAGGCGGAAGTCAGGCGGAAGTCAGGCGGAAGTCAGGCGGAAGTCAGGCGGAAGTCAGGCGGAAGTCAGGCGGAAGTCAGGCGGAAGTCAGGCGGAAGTCAGGCGGAAGTCAGGCGGAAGTCAGGCGGAAGTCAGGCGGAAGTCAGGCGGAAGTCAGGCGGAAGTCAGGCGGAAGTCAGGCGGAAGTCAGGCGGAAGTCAGGCGGAAGTCAGGCGGAAGTCAGGCGGAAGTCAGGCGGAAGTCAGGCGGAAGTCAGGCTGAAGTCAGGCTGAAGTCAGGCTGAAGTCAGGCTGAAGTCAGGCTGAAGTCAGGCTGAAGTCAGGCGGAAGTCAGGCGGAACTGAGGCGGAAGTCAGGCGGAAGTCACGCGGAAGTCAGGCGGAAGTCACGCGGAAGTCAGGCGGAAGTCAGGCGGAAGTCAGGCGGAAGTCAGGCGGAAGTCAGGCGGAAGTCAGGCGGAAGTCAGGCGGAAGTCAGGCGGATGTCAGGCGGAAGTCAGGCGGAATTCAGGCGGAAGTCAGGCGGAAGTCAGGCGGAAGTCAGGCGGAAGTCAGTCGGAAGTCAGTCGGAAGTCAGGCGGAAGTCAGACGGAAGTCAGACGGAAGTCAGACGGAAGTCAGACGGAAGTCAGACGGAAGTCAGACGGAAGTCAGACGGTAGTCAGACGGTAGTCAGACGGAAGTCAGACGGAAGGTAAGCGGAAGTCAGGCGGAAGTCTGGCGGAAGCGTGGCGGAAATCTCGCGGTAGTCTGGCGGAAGCGTGGCGGAAGTCTGGCGGAAGCGTGGCGGAAGTCTGGCGGAAGTCTGGCGGTAGTCTGGTGGAAACTTTACGGAAGTCTGGCTGTAGTCTGGCGGTAGTTGGGGAAGTCTGGCTGAATCCTGAGTGAAGTTTGGCGGAGGCCTGGCGTAAGTCGGACTTAATATGGGCTCTCTGGCCCTCGTGTTCTCCCCTTTATTTTTCGCAACTATACATATCCCTCTTTTTAGAAATAGGGCTTATTATGCAATTTTTCATTCTTTAGCCATCCTTTCCATTTGCCATACTAAGTTTATTATTTTGTGAACGTGGTTTGTTAGATTTATACCTCCTATTTTAATGCATTCCCCCGGTATGTTGTCAGATCCAGTGGATCTATCATTGTTTAATCCCTTTATTGTTTGTTTAGTATCTTGCTTTGTCGGTAAAGAATTTTCTTCATTTCCATTATCAATTCCCATATAAATTTCTGTTTCTATCTGTCTCAGTAAATTTCCCTCCCCATTGTTATTATCCGAATTCATTGAAGGCATAGTTACCAGCAACTCTTCGTAATGCTCTTTCCATCTGGACAGTACTTCTGTTCTCTCCATCATCATATATTATATTTTGTTTCTCTATGCTATTACTTTAGGTTGATATCCTATCCTCATGTTGTTCACATTTTGATAGAACTTTCCAATTTTTTTGATTCTGATGATGATGTTCTACTTGTGGTATTTGGATATTCAAGGATCCACTACTCTATCTCTTGTTTATTTTCTTTCTTTTTTTTTCCTTATTTCCTTGTATTCCCTTTCAGCCATTCTCGTGAACTGTCCTTGTACTATATTTCTATTAGCTATAGTCTTCTCATTCGTTATTTGCTCACTCTCTGCATCGTACCATTCACTTCTCTTCCTCCGTTCTTGTTTCCCAACAACCTCCAGGGTAGCTCCATTAATTATCTTTTTTATATTCATTCCAACATTCATGAAGTCTCTTGTTGCCATCCCTTAACTCTAATCTTTCAACAATTTCCTCTTTATACTTCTTCTCAAATGACATTTTTAAACTTCTGTACATCACACCCAAATAATACCACTGTCCTCATTGTCATACGAATATCTGCCTGCGCATTATTGATGAGAGGACTTTTAATTAGTTGTTACACGCAATATATTAGTTAATGACTAATTTTAACAATCAATTTATTTGCGAAGAACTTAGAAACCTACATTTATCCATTATCCAGATAGGATAATTAATTTAGAAAAAATAATTATTATTACTTATTTTTAAATGTTTAATGATCACACAACTTTCTCTGCTTAAAGTTTAATTTTCCTTCTCCATTCGTCTTTATTCTTCCACTCCATTACGTCCAGACCTCTTGTTTTCGATATTGCTTGTTTCCATGATATTGCTGACTCTCGAACCCTCACTGCCTGAAAGTTCGTAAGTCTGGCGGAAGCCTATTGGAATATAGGCGGTTGTCTGGCGGAAGCCTGACGGATGTCTGATGGATATCTGGCGTTAGTCTGGCCGAATCCTGGCTTAAGTCTTATGGACGTCTGGCGGACGTCTAGCAGAAGTCGGAAGGAGGACGGACTCTGGGCTCACGGGCTGTCTGGCTCTCGTGTTCTCGGTTTCTTTATTCTTATTGTGTACTTCAATAAAGATTAGATATAGATAGGGACATAGAGCAGACCAGGGGATAGGGACATTATGCCCGAGATAGCCCGGAGTGTGGTGGTGGGGCTCTAAACAATAATAATAATAATAACAATAATAATAATGTAATAATAATAATAATGTTCTGGCTCCCTCGTGCTCTGTTCAATAGTATGAATGCATAAGTCTATTTAACATAAATGTACAAAATGAGTGGCATTAAAATAATCGTTAGAAAAAAGTGTTAATAAATTGACCAAAAAGTGGAATAAAAATTCAGTTTTATAATGCTTAATGTAACGGCCAAAAAATTAGATCTAATAATTAGAATAAAAGTGTATTTGTTTGGCAGATTGTTATTAAAAAAATACATCTAATTTTGTAAAAACTTCAATTTTTTCCCCTCTAACGAAAAGTGCAACTTTTGATTATTGCCGGTTCTTGGACATTTTGGAATCAGTGTGCATGGGCGGCTGCATTAGCGGAAACACATGGGACAGTAGCCACGTCTGCGGCAGGTGTGTAATTCCATAATTTCAATAAATATTTAGACAAAATCCCATGCTATTTAATATATAATTTGTTTGACCTGTGAATTTGGATTTATTATCTGAGTTAAAAGATGCAGGAGATTAAGATGATAATGAAAAAAGTCAGAAGGAAATTTTACATTAGATATTTGCTATTAAAACAGTTATGACTAACATTTTTATAAACACTGCTTACAACTTATATATTACTTCCCCCAGTTATTAAAAAAGTATATTCCAAAAACTATTTTAAAAAAATCAGTTAGAAGGGAACATTTCGAGTTTAAATATGATCATTAAATAATGACAAATTATAACATTAAATATGTTAGGACCAAATCCTATACCGTGGATATCTGACAATATCTGGTCTATACAAATTACATGCTACCAGAGTACTGGAAATATATATATATATATATATATATACACACACATATACTGTATATAAAGTCAATATTAGTTATACTCTTCTCTGTTTAATCTAATTACTGTGAAAATGATTAAATGTAACGTTTAAAATGTATTCCTTGATATGATGTTTCCATTGAATTTCTCAGGAACAGGTACAGTCGCGGAGCGATATCAGTGTAGTCGTGGAGGAAGCAGATTTTTCGAATACCTGTATAGGTAAAGTTTACATTTTTTACTTATTTATTTTTAATTTACCAATATTTACTCGTAAGTCAATTATTGTTTGAAAATTATTACTTGCTTATTAAAAAATATGCATAACAACATAATTAAAACCTTTCTGTTTTGTTGTAATGTGAAGTGTTCTGTATGTCAAGTACAAAATAGAACAAATCACTGTAACAACTCTAATATCAAGATATTTTGAGAACGTTGTTTCAAACATAATATCCAGCAAATCTTGACGTGCACTCGTAGGGGTATAACTGAAAGTGCATATGACATTTTTCCTATGAATAATATTTTTTTTACTAATATTTACAGACTTCAGACAATGTGATTTTCTGTTTGTTTTCTCGAATAAGTCAAAGAATACTTAAAAATATTAAAATGTTAATTTTAAAATCAAACTGATCTTTGAAACAATAGAAAATACTGCATAATTTTGGTTAGATCTACAAACATATGTATATACATTTTAAGCATGTAAATAAATAATTATTGTTATTCAATTTCACATTTACTTTTATTTTATTATTGTTTTTTTTACTCGAAGAGAATCAAAACTAACAGCTGTTGCCTTATAGATCAGTGTTGTTTCTCTAAAGGCTAGAAAAAGACAACCTCGATGACAAATTATCTGGTCCTCCAGGTTAGAGATTTTAGCAATGGTCCAGCTCCCTGTTCTAGAGATATAAAATGTATACCTCTATAAGTCCAAAAGAGAATAAAGTAGGACTGAATCCGCGCAAAGTTTCAGTTGTAGGCCTACGAGCAATGTAAACAAACCTGATGTAATGACTGTGTTTTCATTGGTCAAATAACTTTTTTATACACATTTTGAGAGTTTGTTGAAGAGGTAAAACGAAACTATTTTGTTATGTGAAAAACAATTGACAGGTTTTTCCGTTTTCCCGCTAGGGTGTCTTTGTAGGGTTTGACGCTGGATGATTTCACGAAGAAAGATAAGATAGTATCCTCCACCAGAGTCGGTTAGTCAGAAAAAACAGCCCAATCAGATTATCGTGAACACATTTATGGTAAATCTGTGATGATAGTGGAATAAACGAGTTTCCTTGTGATTCACAAACTCCCAGACATGGCTATTGTGGATGTTGCATAAATAATTACTCTAAGGGTGGATTTCTCAACCGAAGTCGAAACCATGACCGCGGTTTTCCGATTTTTTGTTTTCATTGTATTGTATTGTAAGCCCATGTTTTCCCTTTACAGGGATTTAGGCGCTCTTCCCCTACAGGGTAGAATTTGAACCATACTAATTTAGTTACACTAGTTTTCGTATAGATGTCATTTTGAGTGGTCCGTGATCAGCGTTCCGCCTCATACTGACATCTAGGAAACCAAGGTAGTACTAGGACGGGAATATTTGGTAAATTTTGCTTAGAGGCCTTTCCATTCGGGCTTAAGGATTTTCTACGAGCCTGAAAATCTTCAGACTCGGGACTCACGGCTTAAAGTCCCTACCGGAGGACTTGCTCCTTGGATTTTTCCGTCCTAAAAAATCCATCAACCCCGCCGGGTTTGAACCCGCGAACCTCGGGACCAGAGGCAAGGCGCATAACCACTAGTCCACCGCGGCCGAATTATTGTTTTCATAACAACCATAAAAACTGAAAATCTACGGCTGTTACTTCCTAAAACTAATGTCTGAATCATGCCTATGGTTTTATAACAATTTCTGTGAATTTTCAGTCATTTTATAGGTGTTATGGAAACAATGAATAATTGGAAAACCACGGTCGTGGTTTAGACTTCGGTTGAGAAATCCACCCTAAGTATTTATCCACTACTGGCAGTAATGATAACCTTCCAATATCAACCAATAACAACATGTTGCATACGAAGCATCAAAACTACAGTGAACGGTGGCCTAAGGGAAGCCCAGCGTCAAACCGTTCAATGATCCCTAGCGGAGAAACGTAGAATCTGTCATTTTTTTTTTAAATAACAATAGAGTTTTGTTTTACCTCTACATACTATTGAAGTTTGTGATTCAGTGACGCGGAAAACCCAAGAAAACTTTCTTAATCATGCTTCTGCGAAAATCTACTATATATATATATATATAAGGCCTACCTAGTACATGCCTTTATATGTTATGTGGGAGAATCTTAAGATATAGGACCTATAATAATTATAATAGATTTAATAAGCATTGACCACGATGGACAAGTGATTATTATGCCACTTTCCTCTGGTCCTGCGGGTCGTGGGTTCAAACCTAGACGGGGTCTATGGACTCTTTTAGGATGAAAAAATCCAACGAGCAAGTCCTCCGAGAGAGACTTCGAGTCCAGGGATCCTAGTCTGAAGATTTTCAGGCTCAAAAAAGATGCTTAAGCCTAAATAAAAAGTCATCTAAAAAAATGGTACCTAATTTTCCCATCCTAGTACTACCTTGGTTTCCTAGATGTCACTATGAGGCGGAACACTGACCACGGGCCACTCTGACATCTCTCCGAAAACAAGTACAACTACAGGGGATAATTTCATATAAGAAAGCATTGAGCATATATCTGCTTATAGACCTAATGAAATTGGAAATATAGGATATCTATCGACATCATGGAAAAAGTGTAAACGTCTGGTTAGGTAAGCCCATATATTTGTCTTAAATAAATAAGAAATGGAAGTTACTAATTATTGGTACCATCTTCTATTGTATTCAGGATTATTTCCCCTAGTTATACGATATAACCTAATAAATATGTTTCTATCATTGACACTTCCGTACACAATTCAGTCATATGGCGGGTAAAAGTATCACCACGGTTCCCCCAACAGACGTAGTCGACAGAGTAATATCTTAAGCAAGTTTGTTTACAGTACAACTGGAAGTTACCTCGGATACAGTACAGCAGTTAATGAACATTGGATGTTGGGACAATCACGGATTTCACACAAGATTAATGTATTCCGAAAATGAATTTGGAATGGAATGGTGAAACCAGAAGGAGGAGAGGAATGCCACAAAAATAATTGATATGTGGCATCAGGAGAAGTATGAAGAGAATGGAATTAGCCGCGCGGACATAAGCTCTCCATACATTCCTATCCTGAGCTAATGTTTTCAAATTATTCCCTGTACAATCCACTTCCCTCAAATCATAGTTAATGTTTCCAGGAAAGACATACATACATGCATGCATATATATATTGTGGAAAGCAACGGGAAGCTATGATATGACTGCAGTGAAAGACTGTCCTCGGTCAGAATTAGTATCAATGGGTGAATATATATAGAGTGCCCCATTAAATATAATATAGATTATTTTAATGTTATATTAATTTATATTCCACCGCTATGGTCTCGAGGTAGCGGGTCCGGGTTTGATTCCCAGTCGTGACAGGCTCCTAGGTGAGGTTTACTTCGGGGTTTTTCCTCACCTGTAAGACAAATGTCAGGAAGCTTAGGATCCAACGGTCCCCGAAAATCATTTTTATCATTATCATCAACATCTTGACCGGTGTGGAAAGCAACGAGAAGCTACCACACGTATAATTCCCTAGCAAAACTGCAAAGCATAGAATGAAAATGCAGTGAAAGACCTGCCCTCGGGCAGAACACTATGGAAAATTAATCTATATAAGTTAATGGATCGACTTACCCATTCACAGTCTATTTGTCATAGTTGATACATATATAATCATTATAATTCCTAACACCAAACAAAAATTTAAAAATAATCAACTCGTGTCAATAACGAAGCTATCATTATCAAGTCTTGACTAGCTAGATTTGCTGTTGGAACACGTTAACTATTTTTATTTATTTATCTGTTTGTGTTTGGGATTATATATATATATATATGGTATGATATGAAAAATAATGCCTGGACGGGGTTCGAACCCGGATCTCTGAGTCTGTACCTCAGCGTGATATCCATTACACCACCAGGCGAATCCAATTCAAACACTTATTTTTCTTATATATGTATTATATTCTCCATTATTACTAGATGTCGCGAGAACTCGGTCTTCACTGCCATCTAGTAGCTGACTATAAAAAGTAAGCAAATTAAAGAGAATATTTGTACTTTATAGCAGTGACGCTTTATCGATGTTATAATTAAATGTTTAACATTGAGCAATGCAAGCTTAATATGGTATGATAAGAAAAATAAATGCCTGGACGGGGTTCGAACCCGGATCTCTGAGTCTGTATATATATATATATATATATATATATATATATATATATATATATTTTAATTTTAAACCCACTACAGGCCTCAGGAGGCCCTTCGGGTAGTAGGAGGTTAAGGCTCCCACTTTTTCTGGACAATCGGCACTTGATATCAGCCGGGTTGTCAACCCTGCGTGACGCCGCCTTTACCCCCAGAACAAGCGTCTGGTACTCATTTCCGTTAGAGGCTGAGTCGACCCCAGGGCCATAGTGCCGCCAGAAGGTTTGGGTCAGTTTAAAGATCCTGACCCCACCGGGACTTGAACCCTCGGCCTTCCGGCTTGTAGCGCAGTGCCTTAACCACTACGTTACGGCGTGCTCCCTATATATATATATATATATATATATATATATATTTATTTATTTATTTATTTATTTATTTATTTATTTATTTATTCGATAGTAATTCTGGATATTGTCACGTTTCTATAATAGAGTGATCCTATTTGTGGGGTATTGAGAGGTAAAGCTTCTAGACATTCGGCACAAGGTATCAGCCTTGTGTGATAGCCACCTTTATTCCTACAACATAGTATGATATTGATTTTTGTAGAGGCTGAGTCGACCCCAGGCAGTTTAAAAATTTTGATCCCATGGGTCTCGACCCTCGACTTCTAGCTTGTAGGACATTGCCTTAACCAACTATACCACTGAGTGTCTCCTACATATTAATACTATTCCATTCATAAACAGAGTAGATCGTTCGGGTTCTAAAAGAGATATGTACTGTGGAACCACAAACCCAAGTCTTCAGTGTCTTGCTCTATCTATATTTATCGTATCTAGAAAATGTAATTATTCTTTGACTGTTTCTCAGCAGCTTTTCATTAGGTTGGAAGAATAGTTTCATTGTATAATCAGGTATCTGAGTTTTTAATACAAATAGGCCTATTGTCACACAGACTGTTTTTAATTATTTTCCATTTACAAAAAACATTTTATTTGGTAGAATACGTAGTTTTACATAAAAATCTTTAAAATTAAGTAGTAATTATAATCGAATATGTAAGAATAAAAATGTTTAAAATATTAAATAATGTTAATAAATACAGAAGACGAGCTATAGTTTACAAGAATATAACTGAAAAATCAAGCGCTAGTAGAAGTGCAGTTGAGCCACCAAGAATTCCTTCTATATTTCTTTGAAATTCGTTAAAGAAAATTGTGCAGCAGCAATGTGAAGTGGTTTTAAAAAGTGGGTACATTTTATTTAACAAACTCTTTTGTTAAACCATATTTTGGGCCTTTTAGTCGTTACTGTAATAATATTAACTGTATTTTAATGTTATAGATACCTTAAATGTGCTCTGTTAAATGTATGCAATGGTCAGTCAGTCAGTCACGGAAAACGTATACAAATTATTGTACACAACTTAATAATTGATGGATTAAAATTTCTTCCTAGATTCTAGGTTATCGGTATATAACTAACAAACTCACTGGCACTATCGAACTCCAAGGTTCATGACCACGCGGACATATAGGCTACATCCCTATCCTGAGATGTTTTCTAATCGTTCCCTGTATAATATACTTCCCTCAAATCATGGTTAATGTTACTCTCCCTTCTAATTCTTGGCCTACCTGCTGGACGCTCATGTTTTTGAAAATACCTACCTTGGTTTATTTTACTAGGATATTCTGAGTTTCGTTGTGAAACATCGAAAAATGTGACCGCTAGAGCGATTTTGAAATGTTCGTTTCAGGTGATCTCTTACACCAAATGATTTTAACACATAGGCCTAATAGATAACGGCTAATCACTCGCCGCATATATATATATATATATATATATATATATATATATATATATATATATTATTTTAATGTTTTAATGATTTATATAGGTTAATGTATCAACTTACCCCTTCACAGTCTATTTGTCATAGTTGATACATATTATAATTAAAATTCCTAACACCAAACAAAAATTTAAAAATAATCAACGTGTTTCAATAACAAAGTTATCATTATCAAGTCTTGACAAGGTAGCAAAGCTGTTGGAACCCCTTGACTATTTTATTTTTATTATTTTTTTGTGTTTGTGATTATATCTTAATATATAAAAATTACGTGTCACGTTGTTTGTCCGCGATGGAATCCTAAACTACTGAACCGATTTTAATAAAATTTTGCACACTGTGTGAAGTTTGATCCAACTTGAGACTTAGGGAGTTTATAACTAAATTTATAGTCGCATTATTTTTATTGCAAATTATTTGTTTATTATTTAACAAAGAGTTATAAATATCTGTGAGTTCCAGACGATTCTAACAGATGACGGTGTAATGTAATTGGTATATTATTTAACCAGGTGGCTATGCTTTTTGTTGCAACCGCGAATTTCAATTGAATTACAAATATTGATTATTTCATAATTTAAGTATGTTTGTTGTTTATTTTATTTTCAATATATTGATAATAATATTAATTTCGTGTGTAAGTATTAGTTTTAAGTAATCTGGCTAAAAGACAGCAACTTAATTTAAATTTAACTGGACCGAGAACGGACATTGAACAATATGGCGAATCAGTTCTAGAGACCATGAAAGATAAGATATCAAGTGAATTTCCGCAAATTGGTATAGGCCTAATGTGACATAAATCTTATATTTAAGAAGAATGCCAATTTAAAAACATATGAAGGTCCTAAGGAACGGAATAACAGAATTGTAAGTAAGTCTGTTAGTTATAATAATATGCCTACTATTACAGAAACAATCTCCATGCCTCAATTAAATGAAAAACAAGATGACCATAATATATCACAAGATGGTATTACTATACAGAGACTTCTTGATGATGATGGGAATCCAAACTGCCAACAAGTTCGTAGAAAAAAACGAAAGTATAATGAAATCAGCAAGCCTCCTCAAAATATTCCATCAATAAATGTATATAATCCTTATGATACACTTATGGATGATACTGAGAATGCAGACAACATAAATTCATCTTAATCAACAAAACCACTTCCACATAAACCACCACCCATATTTATACCGGGTGTAGTTAACGTACCAGAACTAAAAAATTGTGTAAAACAAAAACTTTCTGATTTAGATTTCTCACTTTGTTTACTACAACATAATTTAACGTATACCTTAGCCACAGCAACGTGTGGCCGGGACTTTATATATATATATATAAAACAAAGTCGGATTAGTTACACTATTTATAACTCAAGAACGGCTGGACCGATTTTTATGATCTTTGATTTGTTGGATTTGTTTCCGCCCCGAATAGCAAATAACTATTAAAAAACATCGGAAAAATTAACGTAAAAATATTTAAAGGCGATACGACGTTCGCCGGGCCAGCTAGTGTATATATATATATATATATATATATATATATATATATATATATTATAGTAATTCTGTCCGAGGGCAGGTCTTTCACCGCAATCATAACATTTGCATGCTATGTTTTGCAACTTTAATAAGGAATTATAGATGTGGTAGCTTCCCGTTGCTTTCCATACAGGTGAAGGATGATGATAATTATAAGGATGATGATGATGGCGGGATGATTTTCGGGGACCGTTGGGCCTTAAGCTTCCTAAAATTTGTCTTACAGGCTCCTGCCTGTCCCGACCGGGAATCGAACCCGGTCCAGCTTCGTGAACAAGGCAACACGCTACCTCGAGACCACAGCGATGAACACTATATATATATATATATGAACACCAAGAGATTGTATATACTAATTATATATTGGTATATTTGTCAGAGTGTTGTTTGTTGCTATGAGACAGAAGTTATTTAAATCACATTAAAATAGGTACAAAGAAAATATATGAATTTATATATAAGTGATTCTAATAAATGAGTTTTAAAAATTGTACCAACATTTGTGAAAGTTCGTTGACGTATTTCCAGTCCGTCATTGCATCGAATTAAGTGGGGAGGTAAGTAGTTAATAATGTACCTTTCTTGGGTGGTAAATTCTAATTACTCAGATCAACATAATACTAAACATAGCATAGCGTGAGAGAAAACAAGTATTTTACGGTTTATTACTACGGTATTCAGAGCGTGTTAGCAAATAACGCGTAATTGTGTTAGTAATATTGACATTAAGTATTAAGATTTTTCTCCGTCCTTGTAACAATTTGATAACAAATAATAATCAAATACCTATTTTTATTTCTTCTTACAATAGCAAAATCAAAGACATCCTCAATAATTTGAGTTGCTCAGTGGAAAAGAGGCACATGCCGATTTTGAGTTTTTGTTATGGTTAAGTAGATCCTGCTATCTTGCATCAATTCCAGTAATTATTTTCATGGTGGTATGTCTCTATTCTTTAACAAAGAGCATAATAAAACTTGAAGATTCTGAATTATAGAAATAGCTAATGGAAAAAAAGCACATGCCACCTTCTTTCTCTTTATCTCAAGTGGTTACAGTCAATTTTCCTGATAGTTTGGCAGAAATGAAACTAACCAATCAGAATATAGTTCCACTGCCCTCTGGATCTATAATAATATAGATCCAGAGGGGCAGTGGTAGTTCTCAAATTACCTACAACATTTCCAATATGTCTTACATAGATGTTGAGGTTAAATGTGTTTTCTGAAGAAAAAAGGCAAGTTAATAGTAAAAGAAGGATTCATCATGAAAATAAGTGGGAGGATAATGAAAGAAAACGTCTGAGAAATAGTGTATAACAATACGAAGATTGTGCCAGCAAAGGAGTTTGTAAATTGTGGAACACGTGTTGCAAACTAATATCATGTGATTTCACTCCACTAATAATTAATGAAGGTAAGAGAGGTTATGCAAAGAAGAGAAAAGATCAAACATAAGTCAAAGGAAGGTTTCATTCAGATACTATGTTCGTGTAACTGATACTAGCGAACTTGAAGTCTGTAGAAGTGCATTTCTAGCAGTCCACGGAATATCAATAAAATGTTTAAGAACTGTTCGAAAAAGTGAAGAATGTGTTAGGGAAGTTTCTGATGATGAAGAAGAGAGTCAATCAACATCATAAATTTGTGTCCATACACCCACTGAAGATAGAAGAGGCATTATGTGGGGCATATGCCACTACTTAATTTGCACGAATTACCTGTCCCATTACTTAAAAACAGTTAATACTTGGAATATTTCAACTAATATTTAATACGATATTCAATACATCATCTAATTCTAGATCCTGGTTAAAAAATTAAAACATAGTGTCCATATTCCACAGATAAACAACTTTCAGAAATTCCTTGTTTCTGTAAAATAGTTTTCTTTTGGCATGTGCCTCTATTCCACTGGGCAACTCAATTTAAAATTAATCAGTATATTCTCCTGTTTGTTTAAAGAACTGGGTTATATAATATACTCACAACTAACAGTCTATATAACTTTCTTGATGAACGTAACTCTGGTATTCGAACGAAACATCACACAAACACCGCACTTCTGCACGTTATAGAGAACATTAAATGTTCTATGGACAAAAATGACAACAGGTCTACTCGACTATAGCAAACTCTTTGATACTGTAGACATAAACTTACTCCTAGCTAAACTAAAGGTATTACATGTCCTAGACAATTGCCTTCATTTGCTTAGTTCTTACAAATCATCAGCAATAAACTTCTGTTAATAATCGTAATTTTCCCCTGCATTTTGTGAAGACAACAGTAAATAAAACCTACAGTATTACTTCTTATCAGTTATCATAAGTAATGCCACGAATGATTTCCAATTTATCTAGAGAATTTCAAAAACAAAACTGGGATTTTTAGTACTATTTAACGAATAAAATAAGCTCTTCACTCACAAATTATTATTTAAATATAGTTATTTTAAAATATTTATATATTTAATGTCCACGGCTATGTTTGAAAACAAATGAGGAATGTTTGGTTTATTTCACTTGTTCATCACTGCAACTTGATCATACTATTTATTGCCAAATAGGATTGCAATATTGTAAGAAGCACCCTAATGGAGGAAAAATGAAACATCAAACTGTATATTATAAGTTTATAACCAACATAATTGGTTATTAATTCATTTTTCTCGGAAACAAGTCAATAAAATCAGTATTTAAAAACACAATTACTGAACATACAATTATCAAATGTGTAGGTCGAAGGAATCTGTTCATTATTTGCTATATTCTACGTATTTGTTCGAGAGTCAGTCACTGCAAAATAATGCTGTGACCTGTTCAGAATGTTAAAAAGGAGGAGCTTTCTTTAATATGTTAAACAGAAGTATATAATTATCGAGGTGAAAAACACGACTGTGATTGGTTGTAAAACAAAATTCATTGAAACGTGATTGGTCATTGACTCCCATTTAGGGCATGATTTAAATAGTCATAAGTAATGCCATGAGTGATTTCCAATTTATCTAGAGGATTTGGAAATCAATAGTGGCATTTTTTAGGGTTATTTAACAAATAAAATTACGCTGTTTACTCAAAATCCATTATTTAAATATAGTTACCGGTATTTTAAAATACTTACATATTTAATGTGAACGGCGATGTTTGAAAACAAAGGCGAAATGTGAGGTTATGTATATTCACTGCAAATTGATCATATTATTTATTGCCAAATAGGATCGCAATATCGTAAGAATAAATCCTAATGGAGAAAAAATGAAACACATCAAACTGTATATTATAATCAAGATCATAGGTTATTAATTTGTTTTTTTAGTAAACAATTCAGTAAAATCCAGGAATCGGTTCATTATTTGCTATATTCAATGTATTTGTCGGAGAAAAACAATGCTCTGAGCTGTTCAGAACATATATAATTGTTTTTTGTCTGATGCCACCAGGTTGTCTTTTATGATATATCTGGTTTTCTCCACTGGCATTGGCGGAATTGTAATCCATTTTCTTAGGTTGGGGCACCTGGAAGGCGGAGTTACGTTACTCTGATGATATGATGGGTGATAAATGATAATGAAGCGCCAGGAGAGTTCTTAACGTATATTCCAGACCATGGGCAACCACAGGAATAATTCTCTTTAATAAAAAGTTCCTTGCTGGAACAACAAATATAAATTTGGAATGAGAATATCAAAAAAAATAAAATTAAACACCCTATTGTTTGCAGATGACCAAATAATAATAGCAAATTCAGAAGATAATCTACAGAAAGGTCTGTATGAACTTAACAAAATTACAGAAGAATATGGTTTGAAGATATCTACAGAAAAAAAACAAAAATTATGGCATTTCAAGGTGTACATCCTGTCAGAAGTAAAATTGTACTGAACAATAAAATTTTGGAGCAGGTGAATAATTTTACATATCTAGGATGCAATATCTCATATGAAGAAGAAAAGGATGTAAATGCAAAAATATCTAAATTTTTAAGAATTTTAGGGTTAGTAAATTCTATCTTCAAGCCACAATTAGTCCAAAAGCATTCAAGATTAAAAGTGTATAAAACACTGGCTCTTCCAACTCTTTTGTATGGTAGCGAAGTATGGACGTTGAAACAGGAGGATATACAGAGACTTAGATCTGCTGAAATGTGATACCTTCGGAGGACTGCAGGATACACACTACTAAAGTAAAGTGATCCCACTACAGGCCTCAGGAGGCCCTTGGGGTAGTAGGAGGTTAGGGCTCCCACTTTTTCTTGACAATCGGCACTTGATGTCAGCCGGGTTGTCAGCCCTGCGTGACGGCCGCCTTTACCCCAGAACAAGCGTCTGGTACTCATTTCAGTTAGAGGCTGAGTCGACCCCAGGGCCATAGTGCCGCCAGAAGGTTTGGGTCAGTTTAAAAATCCTGACCCCACCGGGACTCGAACCCTCGACCCTCCGGCTTGTAGCTCAGTGCCTTAACCACTACGCTACGGCGTGCACTAGATCACAAAAAATTGAAGACATCTTAGAAGAATTACACATGGAACCTTTAGAAAACAAAATTTCTGATTATAAGTCAAGATGGATGCAACATGTTCATCGAATGGAAGATCACAGAATACCCAAACAAATGTTAAGATATCAACCTGCAGGAAGAAGAAGACCAGGACGTCCACTCAAAAGACTTTTGGATGGTGTTTCTCTTGTGGTCGAAACAGGTCAACAATTGGCCTAAATTCGTGAATGTACCATGATGATGATCAAAAAATCCCTGTGGTCTGACCGGGAATCGAACCCGGGACCTCCTGAACAATAGTCAGTAACGCTGACCACTAGCCCATTAGGCTGGTCGTTCAGAATATTAAAAAGGAGGATCTATCTTCATCACAAAAGCAGGAGATGATAAAGAGAAATCTATAAAGAGCGAGATTAAACACGACTGTAATTGGTGGTAAAACAAATTTAATTGAAACGTGATTGGTCATTGACTACCATTCGGGGCGTGAGTTAATAGTTAAATATTATTAAGCCTATTATCATTGTGATAGTAGGTGTAGTATAAGTAGGAGGAAAGTAGTAGTAGTAATAGTAATACCAGCCTAGTAGTATATTAACTCACTGGCACTATCAAACCCGTAGGTTTGTGGCCTCGCGGACAGCTCTCCATACAACCCCGTCACGAGCTAATGTTTTCCTATCACATCTTGTATAATCTACTTCCCCAAATCATAGTTAATTTTATTCTCCCATCTCATTCTGGGGCTACCAATTGAGCGTTTTCCTTCTGGTTTACCTATATAAAGTTTCCATGCCCTCTTCCGTGTCACATGCCCTGCCCATTGCAGATTATTAGACTTAACTGTTATTATATGCATTTGCATCTAGTATTATCATAGTCCGAAATAATATCAGTCTATTACAAGATTTCTTTATCCAATATTAATAATATTAATAATTAATTCTGATAGGCTTTAGATAGTGAAAATAAAATTAAAAGATGGTTTCTTTCGTTCAAATTCAATTTTTTTAATTGAAGTTTCTTTAATGTTCTGACAGACAATGACTAAGCACTTTAGGAAAATTTAAAATGTGATTGTAAGTAATTTGTTAAATACGAATAAATCTCCTCTTTTCAGGAATCATTTTAGCAAACTTCATCAATCGTATAAAGAAATTGATGCCATGTATCATTAAAAGTTAACTTCCTGCATTCCCATCTAGAATTCTTCCCAGAACTTTTGTGAATTTATGAACAAAAGGAAGGTTTTCACCAGGACATAAAGATAATGGAGGAAAGTTACCAAGGTTTCTGGAATGATTCTATAATAGTAGATCACTGCTGTACTGGGATGCCTCCAGAAGACGTGTCCAGAGAAACAAGAAGTCAACAATTTAATTCACAGAAAGTATGTTTATTTATCATTTAGTCTTCTTTTATACCTTAGATTTATGGATATCAATATAACCTGCCGCAATAACATATACCGTAATATCTGTATAGTAAAAACTGTAAGTGCTAGAAAAAATTGTAAAGTGTTTCCGTAAACAGCATGGAAAACTGGTCTAGAGTCACATTTTTTTTTTATTTCTGATGATTAAAAAAGGTTTGATTTTGTAGACCAGTGTTATTCTTTATCTACTTGGAAGACCTGATGAACTGCTTCAGGAATACTTGAGACGTAAACATTGGGAGGAAGAAAAATTAAGTGCGTAATATTTGCTGATGATATGGCTTTACTAGCAGAAGATGCAATGACACTGAGGAATATGCTGATGGAACTAAATAACAAGTATAAGGATTATGGGATGAAGATAAATATAAATAAGACGAAGGTCATGATTATAGGGAGGAAAACAAGAAAATAAACATGAGGATTAAAGATGAGGCAATTGAGCAAGTGGAGAGCTTCAAATACTTGAGTTGTACTATCAGTAGTAATACGAACTGCTGTGAAGAAGTAAATCAAAGGATAGCAATGGAAAAAGAAGCTTTCAACAAGAAGACAAGCATTTTCTGTGGACCTTTGGCGAAAGAATTACGGAAGAGACTAGTGAAGTTCTTTGTGTGGAGTGTGGCATTGTATTATGCAGATACGTGGACATTACGACGGAATGAGGAAAAGCTACTGGAAGCATTTGAGATATGGATGGATATGGAGAAGGATGGAACTTATACAATGGACAGACAAAATAAAAAATTAAGTTGTTCTAGACAGAGTAGGTGAACAAAGAACAATGCTGGAACTCATGAAGAAGAGGAAAATATTGGATTGACCAGTGACTAAGAAGAAACTGCATACTGACGGAATGGTCAACGGAAAAGAGGTTTGAGGCAGAAAAATACATCAGATGATAGACAATATTAAAATAAATGGTTTATATGCGGATACAAAAAGGAAAGCTGAGTTAAGGAAAGAGTGGAGAAAGCTGAGTTTGCAGTAAAAGGCCTGCTATTGGGCAGAACACTAAGTATGTACGTATGTATGTTATTCTTTCCTCTTAATACGTCCCAAAGTTCCCTAATATTATTATTTCCTAAGACAAATATTAACGCTAGCCAGATTGTTATGGTGTATTAAAAAACTATAGTAACGAACTATTGGGTAATAATCACTACATAAACTATAACAATAAATTTGTTTGAGAATAATTATTTCATAAATCGCACATTCATATGTTCTGTAACACTGATTTAAGACGGAATTGTATTCCGTAATAATATTTCAAGAAGTTTATTAATGAAAAGGAAAATATATTACAGAATCCGAGTTTAGAAGGAAACACATTATTAAAAATATACGAAAAAGGTAAGGTTTTGAAAACTCTTAAAACGCAGTATAGCGGAAAAAAGTAAAGGAATGCATAACCATTCCTACTTTCATTTTACTATATTAAGAAAGTCCACCGCTGTGGTCTCGAGGTAGCGTGCTGCCTTGTCACGCAGCGGGCCCGGGTTCGATCCCCGCTCGGAACAGTTTTTCTGGGTGGGGGTTTTTCCTCGCCTATTAGACAAATGTCAGGAAACCTTTAAGGCCCAAACGGTCCCCGAAATCATATGGCCATCGCAATCATCATCATTCACATTCATCGCAATCATCATCATTCACATTCATCTTATCATCATCATCCTTCATCGGTGTGGAAAGTAATGGAAAGCTACCACACCTATAATTCCCTATTACAGCTGCAAAGCATATGAAAATGCTATTATTGCACTGAAAGACCTGCCTTCGGGCAGAATTGCAATGGAATATTAAGAAAAAGTATACTTAATTACATTAATTTTTAAATTTGTTTGGAGGCTACATTCCATTCCTTTGTTATGTAGAATGCATTTGTACAAGGAAGGTAATCACATAAAAAAAACAGTGCTGTAAAGTACCGTACTTGGTTTTGACTCTGAAATCCAAAGCACTGCACTGCACTCTACTAGTTTTTCAAGGTAGGATTCTTTAAACACTGTAGTATAACCTCGTCGCTTTTATGAATTCAATAATAAGAGTACCTAAATTGGTGAGATTTATGTTAAATATTGTATAAAATATACCCGAACTGATTAAAAATCGAAAAAATAACCGAAGTTAAAAACCATGTATTCTTGAGTATTTTAGAAACCTACAAACTGCTGTATAGGATATTTCGAGTTATATGAAGATAAAAAAGTATCTCCTTTAACATCTGGTAAAAGTAAACACTCTACTCATGTCCGGTCGAGAGGTGAGATGTAGTAGCCCCTGTTATTTAATGTGTGCGATACCGGTTGAACAAACACAGCAGCAGAAGAAATAAAATAAATGACATGAGTATGTAGAAGTGATGGAATGATTTCAACTATTTCCACTAAATATTTATAGATTAATATTACATAAAAGTGAGAACTCTACTTATAATCAGAAATTTCCTTTTTTAAATACAATGTGTAATTTTTCTAAGATGTCATCTTTCTATAATCAGGTAGTATGTATCCAGCAGTCGTTTGAAGACAATACGAAAATTGTATTATACCGTAAGTTAAAATATACACTACATATTTAGACTTCTTCAATAAGATAAATTACATAACGTAAAATTACAAAATTATTGTAATTCTTTAAAGTAGATAAGTGTAAAAGGTTTTATAAGAGTTCTTAAAGATTTGCGTAAGTCAAACCATTTTTTTTTTCACACATGGCATAATCCAAAACTAACAAGAAACTGTTGCATGTATTATGACTAATTGAACAGATCAAATAATGAAGTGGCCCTTAAATTGGCGAAAAATTAATTCCTCATGACAGTTATTTAAATATTTCAGACAACAGGAAGCACAAAATCACACAAAAACTAACTCATTACTGTATATTGTGTAATTCGGCATACATTTAAATATATTGTACTCGTATTTATATTGTTTTTTATAATATTAAAGAAATTAAACAATTTTATATTATAGGATATGTTGTCAATTTAAGGGTTAAAACCAATATAGATAAAAAAATCAGTAGATAGGCCTATAACTAGAAAATTAGGTAGCTTAGGCACAATTATTGAAAATGTTTAATAGCCTATGGTAATTTTTATGGCAAAGGAAAAGTGAATTATGATACACAAGTTGCTATGTTTATTTCTGGTCTTCTATCATTATAGCTATGCTGTCCACCGCTGTGGTCTCGAGGTAGCGTGCTGCCTTGTCACCCAGCGGGCCCGGGTTCGATCCCCGCTCGGGACAAGTTTCCTGGGTGAGGTATTTTCGAAGTTTTTCCTCACTTGTAAAACAAATGTCAGGATACTTTAAGGCACAAACGGTCCCCGAACATCATCTTGTCATCATTATCATCAATATCATATTCACGTCATTAGATTAAGTTTAGGTTTAAGGCCTCTCCTGGCGCATCATTACCCATCGTCATCATCCATCATATCATTGGGACAGCGTAACCCCGCCTTCTAGGAGCCCCAACCTCAGAAGTGGGTTACAATACTCCAATGCCAGGAGAGAATACCTGAAATGTCGAATGACAAAACAGGTGGCATTGAACAAAAAAAATGCTGTACACCGCTGTGGTCTCGAGGTAGCGTGCTGCCTTGTCACACAGCGGGCCCGCGTTCGACTCCCGGTCTGGACAGGCTCCTGGGCGAGTTTTTTCGGTGTTTTTCCTCACCTGTACGACAAATATCAGGATGCTTAGGGTCCAACGGTCCCCGAAAATCACCTGGCCATCAACATCATTCTTATCATTATCATGACCATTCTTCACCGGTGTGGAAAGCAACGGGAAGCTACCACATCTATAATTCCCTAGTAAAGCTGCAAAGCATAGCATGAAAATGATATAATTGCAGTGAAACACCTGCCCTCGGCCAGAATTACTATAGATGGATAGTTATGCTCTTGAAAGAACAAAATGGGTACATCTTCATATTACTACTGTATAATCTTACTTTAAGTGATTGTTTCGTAGAATTTTCTGCTTCAAAGACAATACGAATGTAGAACCTCTCACACCTATTTAAAGAACAGTTGGTGATTGTGAAGAAAGTACACTTTTGAACTGGTGAAGGTTATTCTAGCGAGATTAACATCTATGAATATTGCAACATATCAAGTATATTTATAGCCGCGCGGATATAATTTCTCCATCCTGAGCTAATGTTTTCCAATCATTCCCTGTATAATCTACTTCCCTCAAATCATAGTTAATGTTATTCTCCCATCTCATTCTTGGTCTACCAACTGGGAATTTTGTCTCTGGTTTTCCTACAAGAAGCTTTCATGCACTTCTTTCATTCCCCATTCGTGCCACAGTCTACGTGAATTAACTCTTCGTATTAATATCTGGCTTCTTATAAAAAGCATGTAGTTCACTGTTAAATAGGCTTCTCCATTCACCTGTATTTGGTCCAAAAATTTTCCTAAGAACTTTATTCTCAAATACTCGTAATCTCTCTTCCCACCTTAAAGTAAGAGTCCATGTTTCGCATCCATATAATATAACTGGTAGAATAATAGTTTTATATATTTTCAGTTTAACGTCTTTTGAAAGGGATTGGGACGACAAGAATCTCTGCAATGCATAATAACTCGCATTTCCAGAATTGAGCCTATGTTTAATTTCTTTACGCATCTGATTCATATGTGTAATTATTGTGAAGTATATTTATAGTTATCGAAATTTGCCAACATGATTATTCAAATTTCAGCCACAACTAATAGCCGATTGCCGATTGAGGGTCTTTCCACTTTTCAGCGGTTGCCCTTTTACCAGCCGGCTGCTGGCCCTTCACATCCACATGTGTCAATCACAGAGGTAGATGATCAACAGCCAGTGTAGGGGTGACATGTGGTTAGCATGTCGAGTCCCCCAGCCGTTATAGCTGGTTCCTCAACCTGGAGCCGCTACTTATTGTAGCTACCCAATTGCCTCACGATGCTGGGTGGGCACCGGTCCCATACTGGCCGAAATACCATGAGAAAATTTCTTCCCCCATGGAGACTCGAACCAGCGCAAGTCCCGTAGCTCTGCGCCAAGGCTTCCTACCTTAACCGCTCGGCTACGGCCAAAATGTTTATTTAATTATGTTTGGTAGTTTATATTATATTAATAGGTAGCACTGTATTATTTCTTTAGCAAGTTTCTTATTTGTTAGATACTCTGTTCATAGATGTGATCCAACGATAATATGGTGTCACTTCCGTTATTTTTACATCAACTTATGATTTAATTTTCAGGCATTTTCGAGATTTTTGAAAATACACATATATAGCTGATGTAGTTATTCTTGTTCTTCTTCTTCCTTCCAAGTATTAGGCCAAGGCCTGTTATGATCCTATAGAAAATTTTCCCTCCAGCGTTTTCCGGGAAATTCTCGTATAAGACTTGAAAGCATAATAATAGTCCCTTCGATTGGTTGCTGGCCAAAGGAAGGCGAGACCAGCGATGGGGTTGCCATCTTATAGCCTCTGGTCAGGCTTTTCTGGAGAAGAAAAGAAAATAAAGGAAAGAAGAAATGGAAGAAAAGAAAGACTTCCTAGCCCTCGGATACCCTAATAGCATCGGGGTCGAAAAAACAAGAGTTAACCAAGACAGGTTAGATAGTAAAGTTAAAAGAGTGCAAAACACAAGTAAATGGAAGAAATGTTTTGCTCAGCTTGGACATCTTGTGGTCGCCATCCACATATCCCCTAGATCAGGACCCCTGAGGGAATGTAGTTATTTAATTACACACACACACACATATATATATATATCAATTTTTAAATATTTTATTAAACTTCTCCCAACCCGAAGCTGCTTGAAGACAAAGCATACTATTACAACTAAAATACTGAGAGATGAAAACAAGTGGGTGTGAATATAACAAAACAATTACAAAAACTGAGACAATGTAACACGCAATCAGTTGTAGACGTGTGAATGAAATATTCTGTAAAGACGATTCCTTAAGATTTTCAGATTTTCACGAATAACTGTGATGGCTACATCTTATGGATAGTTGTTTGTTAGGTACAAACCCTTACAGAAAGTAATATTCTTAAATAAGAATAATAAAGTCCCGCGCCTTAGCCGAGTGCTTAAGGCAGGAAGCCTTGGGGCAGAGCTACGGGGCTTGCGCTGGTTCGAAGAACTTTTCTTATGGTATTTTCGGCCAGTATAGGACCGGTGCCCACCCAGGATCGTGAGGCATTTGGGTAGCTATAATAAGTAGCGTTTCCAGGTTGAGAAAACCAGCTATAACGACTGGGGGAGTCGACATGCTGACCACATGTCACCCCCACACTGGCTAGATCATCATCTACCTCTGTGATTAACACATGTGGATGTTAGGCCAGCAGCCGGCTGCTAGGCTAAGAGCTTTCTAGGCTGTCGCGTCATGGAATTATTATTATTAGGCTGCTATTATTATTATTATTATTATTATTATTATTATTATTATTATTATTATTATTATTATTATTATTATTATTATTATTAAGAAAAATAAATAACTTACTTTTAGATCAAATTATATAAAGTACGACAACTTTGTCACAAACTATAACATTATATATCTGCAGGGGAAATAGGATTTATATATGTCCAATAATAAAAAATAAATATTACTTGACATACCTCTCACGTAATTTCTATGTTTTTCTTTCTTTACTCGAATCTATATAGGTGATAATCTCTACGTATTACAGGGACACCCGTAACTGTAACGTATCTAAAATAAATTTTAAAATGTAAATTTATACAGAAATTATTCTCCCAATAATATTATCTGAATACACAGCATAGACTCTTACTACCAGGGAGGAGATAACGTTACAAGTATTAGAGAATGAAGTTTTACGAACATCTTTAGATCAAATACAAACAGACAGGTGATTGGAGAAGACTTCATAACAGAGAGCTGCATTACCTTCGTGGGAAGTCAGATGTATTAAGAACAGTTAAATCTCGTAAATTGCAAAGAGCATGACTTCTAGAACGGATGAGGAAGAAAGAGGGAATTTGAATATATATATATATATATATATATATATATATATATATATATATATATATATACATATATATATATAGAAAATAAGAAATACAGGGTAACCGTAGGTATTGGCAAGAATGAGGTGGGAGTGTGGAAAATTACATATGAATGACTGAAAAATATTAGTTCGGGATATGGATATATGGAGAGTTTATATTTGTGCAGTCATGAATCTACGGATTCGATAATGCCAGAGAGTTAGTTACATTACCTAGCATTCAACCCCAAGTTAAATTTAGTTAAGGATATCAAGATGACCAGCAACTCCGTTCCTCTTACTATTTACACGTAATATGTTGCGTTTTGGTTCACATTTAGTTCAAAAGTTAACTAAAATTGCTCATTCTAACTCCAATTCCATTGCGCGACAGGCCTATAAGGCCCTTTGCTTACCAGCCGACTGCTGGCCTTACATCCACATGTGTTCCTCACGTATATAGACAATCATCCAGCCAATGCAGGGGCGACATATAGTCAGCATGTTGGGTCTTCCAGCCCTTACAGCTAGTTTTGTCAAACTGGATCTGCTACTTATAATAGCTACCCAGATGAATCACGATGCTGGGTATGCACGAGACCCATATTGGCCAAAATTCCATAAAAAATGTCTTTCCCCGTGGAGACAAGAACCAGCGCAACTCCCGTAGCTTTGCTCCAAGGTGTCCTACCTTAACCACTCGGCTACGGTACGGGAATAAAATTACTCACACTAGCCTAATATTCGTCTTTTTTAAGTAGCATACGCTATTAGTTAGGTTGAATTTTAGTCTGTTAGTTATTAAGATGACTTCATCTCGAGAAATTACTGTTTATTATACTTTGATCGTTCATACGAATCGACACTAGAATAACGTAAATAATGTTCATGTTGTAATTCATGAATTGAACTAGTTCAAAAGAGGTACCAACTACATAATTACCAAATGATTATGAAACGAATTAATTTACTTTCAATTCTTTGTTTACTTAATTCTGGAATTATAGCGCAGATGATTTGTAATTATTTCAATTATGTTTAATTGCTTTATAACTGTGTACTATTATGTTCTAGAGTTCATTGGATCAATATAGAAGGTAGTTATACGTGCAAGACATTGTGGTAAACACTAGCAGCATTCTCAAGAAATAGTTATATTCTGTTTTTTTTCGCCAATTTAGAGAGCAGCCCAAAGAAGTGCAAGAAGAAAACTTGGTGAAATGCTTCATTCATCGTCAATATCGTCATTTTGCAGCACTTCAAATCTCTAAAGCTTAAAATACTTATAGCATAATCGCTAAAATAATGACTGATAATTGTAGTTTCTTACAATTTTAGTCCAGTTAAGAATAATGTATGCAATATACTAAACAGTATTTAGAAGATAGTAAAATATCCAATTCTTAATATTACAGATTTTATCTTTAACATTAATCAAAATTATTGGTCAAATAAATCGTTACAATTCTTATTGCACAACATACTGTATTCAGTGCCAGAATGACGTTATAAATTTATATAATTTAACGCCCCAACTTTAGGAGCAAAGTCACTTTTCGGAAAACTTTCGCCATCAGATTAAATTGAAGGTTTTCAAAGCAGTACTTAGTTTCATAAGGTCCTAATTCATGACACCGTCGCTATAACAACATAAAACACAACTAGTTGAATGGAAGATGCCAAGTTTGTGTAGATGTTCTGCAAGTAGGTCATGGAGAGTTAAGATTTGAAACGCTGAAATTGATTTTTTTCCTTGACATTTTTGGTACAATGTGGCGTGTTGCAAGAAACGTGATCAACTCCCCCCCCCCAAGATTTGATTTCTATATTATATGGATGCGAAACATGGACGCTTACTTCAAGGGAGGAAAAGAGATTACGAGTATTTGAGGAAAAGTTCTTAGGAAACTTTTTGGGCCAAAGAGAGATGAACAGGCAGGTGAATGGATAAGACTTCATAACAGTGAACTATCTGGTCTTTCTAAGAAGTTAAGAGCAGTTAAGTCTCGTACACTGTGATGGGCAGGACATGTGGCACGAATGGGGAATGAAAGATGTGCATGAAAGCTTCTTGTAGGAAAACCAGAGGGAAAAAGCCCAGTTGGTAGACCAAGAATGAGGTTGAGGAATCATATTAACTATGATTTGACGGAAGTAGATTATACAGGGAAAGATTGGAAAACACATTAGCTCAGGATAGGGATGTATGGAGAGCATATGTCCGCACGGATATGTACCTACGGGTTCGATAGTGACAGTGAGATAGTTAGTCATACACCGACTCTAACATTACCTCCAACCACTAGCTGAAAGCCAGTATGTTTGTGTATATATTTATATAAATTTCTTCTTCCAAACAAGTTGAAGGCCCAAAGACTGTAATTGTTTCAGTGAAGCATTCTCGGTCTATCTTTCCTAGGACATCCCAAAGATCTTTTCCCATGAGGACGATATTGAAGCATGACTTAACCTATAATCATTGATATTAAGGTAACAACCTGTTAACAGTTCTCAGTACCGTTGTTTCAGTTTAATGTTTCCTAACATCATTTGCCAATATTAGCCTGTAAGACCCATAGTGCGCGTTAAACTTAGAGTCATGTCCAGAGCCATGGGTATTTTGTTTCTTTCCGAGACCTACAAAGCGCAACAACACGCGATAAGTTTCAAATAGGAATAAATTAGTGATTGTGCCACCAGCAGTTAAAATCTCTGCGAAAAATTAAAAAAATAAACACTGCACGATCTAATGTTTATACATTAATAACTAGTTAAAATAAACGAATTCCCAATTTTAATTTTCAATCAATATAATGGAAGTGATATTAGGTTTAGAATAGATTTATTTAGCCTGGTGGAGTTAAGGCCATGTGGCCTTCTCTTCCACTCACAGGATAAATATATGCTACATATAAATACAAAAAATTTCATTAATAGCCACACTAAACAATTAATTATATGCCAAATTGAATAATAATGAAAATCCATCCATCCATAGTAATTCTGCCCGAAGGCAGGTCTTTCATTGCAATCATAGAATTTTCATGCTATGCTTTGCAGCTTTACTAGGGAATTATAGGTGTGGTAGCTTCCCGTTGCTTTCCACACCGATGAAGGACGATGATGATAAGACGAATATGAATGATGGTGATTGCGATGGCCATATGATTTCGGGGACCGTTTGAGCCTTAAAGTTTTCCTGACATTTGTCTTACAGGTGAGGAAAAACCCAGATAAAAACCTCACCCAGAAAAACTGTCCCGAGCGGGGATCGAACCCGGGCCCGCTGCGTGACAAGGCAACAAGGCAACACGCTACCTCGAGACCACAGCGGTGGACAATAATGAAAATAATGTCTAATTATACAATAAAATTAAATACAATTTAAATTAAATTAATGGTAGAATGAATACAGAAAGGAATAATAGCTCGAATCTACTATACATCAAAAGAAAAGAAAGAAAAAATACAAAGAAAGTAATAAACTATAATGAATAAATCTATCGCTTATTATACAAGGCATTAGGTAATTATATTACAAAACATATTCAATAATAAAAAACAAATTATTAATTTTAAAAAGTAATATTAGCGAGTTGTTTCTGTTAATAATTTTATTTTCAATTTGTTTCTGAAAAATGGTAAAGTTTGGCAGTCTCTAACATAGGGTGGGAGGGAATTCCATGTTCTAGCAAGAGAAATTGTAAAATATTTCGAATAATAGGTAGTATGATGAGGATGGATATAAAGGACACTGTGCTCAAGGGATCGGGTATCTAATTTATGTGTATCAGAGAGTCTAGTAAATCGGTGTGATAAATAATAAGGTAATGATGTGTATAATATTTTATAGAGAAGGCATAGGGAATGGATGGTTCTACGATCTTGTAGAAGAAGCCATGACAATTGATCCAGGGATGGTGTAACGTGATCAAATCTGCGTATACCACAAATAAAACGTATGCAAGAATTATAAACACGTTGAAGTCTTTGGGTAAGAACAGTATTTAGGTCAGTAAAAAGAGTACCACAATAATCAAAATGGGGCATTGCAAGTGTTTCTATTAATATTTTCCTTAGAGCAAACGGTAAACAATTTCTTATACGATTTAATGAGTGTATTATTGAGAAGATAGTTTTGCAAATGTTATTTGTTTATTCCAAATTAAATTTGTATCCATAAATACTCCTAGATTTTTTACTGTCTCACTATAAGGGTTTTGAACCCCATAAAGTGACACATGTAATACTGTATTTGTGTTAATTGAGGATAAGAGTATCTGATGACCCATAATGATTGCTTGTGACTTTCTAGGATTTAATTGAAGTCCATATTTCTCTTTCCATGCCGTTAGCGAGTCAAGGTCCTCATTAATTTTGATTATCGCGTCATTTAAAGAATATTTGTCTGAGTGAAAGTAGATCTGCATGTCGTCCGCAAATAAATGATGTTTGCAATGTTTAAGGAAGTCAGATATGTCATTTATATAGATTGGAAAAAGCAATGTGCCGAACACCGAAGAAGAGCGTAACGTAGAATTTCCTACAACATTTTGCTGGCGCTCACGAAGGTAGGAGTTGAACCATCGCGTGACACTGTCAGAAAGTGAAAGGTTTTTTTAGTTTAAGCAACCATAAGTCCAAGTCTACCGTGTCAAATGCTTTGCTAAAGTAGTGTAAGAATAGTAAGTTTTCGATTACCAGTATCAGATTCTTCGCGTATGTCATCACATATATTTAGAAGAGCAGTATTTGTATTGTGTCCTGTCCTGAAGCCTGATTGCCTATTACACAGCATATAAGGATTTATTCTCTTAACTGAAAGAACCCAGTTATTTAAAAAATATGAAGTTAAAGATATGATCTGTAAGACTTTAAGAATTTGAAAATACATTATTTGAAAAATTTGAAAATATATTATTTCCTCTCATCACAAAAGTCTGTAAATATTATATAACATATAAAGTCAGTGCTTATGATACAAACACATTATCACCTCTATGTGCACTTAGCAAAAGAAAAAGAAAGTGCGAACTCTTGATCTCGAACATTTCAAGTTTTAACGCGCGATTCACACGAGTAAACTAATATGCACAGTAGACCTAAACACGTTCCCCTTCGTCCAATGAAGAGCATTGTTTTATGTAAAGCAAGCCAACGAAAGCTTAGCTCAGTGCCTTATGGCTTCCTTCGTATGCAAGATATCACAGGTTCGGTTCCCGATGAGGTTAAATTTTTTATTGCTATAATGCTTTTTATTGTATTCTGTGTGTCCATTCTTACAGAAAAAAACTATTTCGAAATATTACTTTTTATTTTTTATTTCAGGATTATTTCTGTTATTTACACGCGTATCCTCAACCAAATTTTTTTTTTCCCTTCCATACTTCCCGGTCTTGTATTTATTACTATTATTTATTTATAAATATATGTATTAGTGTATTACGATGCAAGATTGGGAAGTGGTATTTACAGAATCAAGGAAAACATTTAAAAACCGAGCGATAGCGAGATTTTTGATTACCGAGATTCTGTAAAACATTTCACAAACGTGCGTTTTACATTATTTTTGCGCGATGGTGTTTTCAAAATAATAAATGGTAGTAAAATAATAACGTCTTTGTTCGAAATACGTGCGTTCATAATAAACAATTGAATAACGTTAAGTGTGGCAACGTTTATTAGTTGAAAGTGCAGGAGGCCGTGAGACCATTATTATTGTTAAAATAGCCGCAAGTACGTATTTATTATTTATATTGTTTCTAATAATGTTCAGTTCATTAAAATGCAGTGATTTGTTTCGTATAATGTATATTAACATAAACGTTTGGATATTTGTTTTGTATATACTTTGTACGTAGTATACATAGACGGCCGTGGTTTTACTTCCCGCACGTCGGTGTAAATGTAATATTACAGTATAGTTATTTATGTTGGCAATCTCGAAATGTAGGAAGTTGTACTTTGAATCAAGGTCGCCATTGCTGTAAGTACGACAAATCGCACTATCCCGCAAAAAATAGATTTACTATTTATTATTATTATTATCACTATTTATTATTATTATTATTATTACTATTATTATTATTACTATTATTATTATTACTATTATTATTATTATTATTATTACTATTATTATTATTATTATTACTATTATTATTATTACTATTATTATTATTACTATTATTACTATTATTATTATTACTATTATTATTACTATTACTATTATTACTATTATTATTATTACTATTATTATGATTACTATTATTATTATTATTACTATTATTATTACTAATTACTATGATTACTATTACTATTACTATTATTACTATTACCATTATTACCATTATTACCATTATTACCATTATTACCATTACCATTATTATATATTATATTACCATTATTATTATATTATTATTTGATTATATATTAGTATTATTATTATAATCTTATATTATATTATTATTCTTATTATATTATTATTATTAGTATTATTATTATTAGTATTCTTCTGATTTTATTCTTATTATTATTATTCATTATTATTATTAATTATTCTTATTAAGTATTATTCTTATTAGTATTATTATTATTATGTAGTATTATTAATTCTTATTAGTATTATTTTTATCTTATTTTTGATTAGTATTATTATTATTATTATTATTATTATTATTAGTATTATTATAGTCTTATATTAGTTTACC